>CM032329.1:21216757-21261240 GCA_019022515.1 Quercus aquifolioides
TGAAAAACACCACTTTCCTAGTTATATTAGGACTTTGTTTTATTTTTAATATTTTTTCTTAATTAGTCAGATTTGGATGTTATTATTTAGAATATTTTTAGGAGATTTTGTTGGCTTGGGAAAGGGGGAATTAACGTGTAAAAGGGGAGGAGAAATCATAATTACACACACACGCGCCTCTCTCTCCCCTCTTCTCTAATTTTCTCCTTTGAGTTTTCATCATGGCCTTGCGTGGCTAAAACTTTTATACTTGGTTGAAGGAAACTGAAGCCTCGGAATCAACAAAACTGTGAGATCTAATTTGTTTTTATTGTTCAATTTATGCTTTTGAATATCAGATGTTCTTCTGTGCTTATTTTCATGATTGTCTCGTTTAATTACTAGGAGGCCTACTAGTTTATTATTCGTTGCAATCTACTGCTAGGTTAGATATCAAATCCGTAATTATTTGATCTCTCTAATTTGTGAAGCAACTAAGATTTAATGATTTGCTTCATCAGAAATTATTAGATCTTAGGAAGAATGCTCGACTAAATTAAATGCAACCGCTTGTGTTTGTGTTGTTTAGCTTCATCGATCTCTCTAGTTCTTAAGGCTGCTACTAGATTAAACCTTTAGCGCTTGTCTTGGGTTGTTTAGTAGTTAGGGTTAATTAGATCGCTTGTTTTCTAATTAACTGCAACTAAGGAGATATAGGAAAATAGTTCCAACGGTGAATATTCAAAGTGTGAATTGATATATACTTGCATCGATGATCAGTTGTAAAATTCCGATGGTGGATGTTGACTTGGACCAAGGTTTGTTCTCTTGATTGATTTTGATATTTTAATTTTAATTGTTCCTTAGTTGTTTTACTTACAATTGTTTTCATTATACTCAAACCCCCCCCCCTTGTTCACGTAGCATAAAATTAGGCTAGATACTCTCTGTGGGAACGATCCTTACTCGCACTACTACATATATTTTTAGGAGTATAGGTTTTATTTTTGGTTGCCTACGACAGCACACCAGTTCTCTTAGAAACCTCTATTTCTTCGATGCCAGAGATAATGAGCTCTCTAGTGAAGTTCCATTAACATTGCCAAAGTCCCTCATCGAGGTCTCTGTTCGAAACAATAACTTAAAAGGAAACCTCCCAGAAAGTTTAGCCAATTTGGGTTATTTACAAGTACTCGATTTGAGTCATGAGAAAGGTGGACTTTTCAGGATATAAATGAAGTTACGAGAGAGGTGGATTTTTCTTTTTTTGAAAGATCCAGGGAAGGTTTCAAAACCCTCCCTTTTTAATCTTGTTTCTCTTGCATTTTTGTGCTATTTTTTTATTTGGGAGAAGAAAGACATAAAATTTGAGCAAAAATACCTATTTACCCCTTATTTTAACAGAGGTGGGCTACGGAAAATAAACGGAACATACCTCAGGTGGGTTAAGTGACACTTTTCAAACCACGGGTAGGCAAAGTGATTTTCGCCCAAACCACAGGTGGGTTATGTGTAATTACCCCTATAAATTACTTAAAAAGTAGCAAAAGATGCACCCCTCCTACATGGCTAAATAGAAACCCGTACACAAAGTGTGGAGGAGCTGCCAAATTTAGAGTTGTGCTAGGACTACCAAAAATGGCACAATTTTGTGCCACAACTCGCCATGTGACGAGTTGTGACTAGTGAAAAAGTCTTTGTGGGCCATGTGGGGACACACCATCACTAATTACAACTCGCCACGTGGTGAGTTGTGGCACAAGATTGTGCCATTTTCGATAGTTTCAGCATTTTCCAATTTAGAGCCTGGGGGATCAAAAAAAGAAAGAAAAAGCTATACCCTATTGGCCCATGCTCACCCACCTTGTGCTAGCTGAAAGCCCCGCATTGCACACACACATGTTCATATCTAACCATTAATGATGACAAACTCTCTAGATTTTTCTCTATTTTTTTATTATAAGTATTTGAAGTTGGTTCATATGTGACATTTTCATTTATTGGTTTATTGTGTTTTCTCTTTTCTGAAATGTTCTACAAAAACGCTACGGTGTAAAGAGGGAAGAGATCATTTGGGCCGTTTGTTACTGTTGTTTAACAGTTTTCAGTGTTTAAATAACAATACACACTTTTTCACACACTTTTTCACACACTTTTCACTCACACATATTTCCAAAAAATACAAATAACATTACTAGAACAACATTACCAAACAGGAGGGGGGGGGGGGGAGGTGTTTGGTAGTGTATTTTGACCAACAGTTTTCAATGTTTAAACAACATTACACGTATTTTTATACACTTTTTTACTTACACGTATTTCTAAAAAATATAAACAATATTACTAGAACAACATTACCAAACGGGATATCTAGTTTTGTAGTTTTGTTGTCATATCACTATCGTGGATTTCTAGCTATTAATCAATTATACAAATTCGAGAATAAAAAAGGTGTATAAACAAAACATGACATGCATGGAAGCTTATTGTGAAAAAAGAAATTTTATTTATCTCATAATTTAAGAATTTAAGAAGTACAAAGTCTAGGATTGAAACACGCCCTAAAAATATTTTATTATTTGGGTTGTTCCTTGTGTGATTGATACACCTATTTCTAAAAACAATTGATGCAAAACCTCCTTTTGAGTTGAAATATTTATTTTGAGCAAAACCTCCTGTTAGGACATATGTGTTTTTCACTTGTTAAGAACATATGTCACTTTTTATGTAAATTGGCTAATCCTTATGACAAAACGCACTCTACTTGTAATTGGGTAGTTCTAGGTGTTTTTAATACTTCAAGAAACAAGGTTTCAAGATCAAGTGTTGAAGTCATCAAGTCTGTCCAAGAAAAAGCAAGCTGAAGTGCAAATTCATTAATTCTCGACACCTTCTCGATAGCTACCTCGACACCTGGCTATCTGTCGAGATCTTCAGCTGATTCTTATCGTAATCTCGACACCTTCTCGACAGCTGGTGGATCGATCGAGAAAGCTTCTGTCTTCTCGATAGATTCTCGACACCTCCTCGACACCTGCTATCTATCGAGGATTAAATCTCGACACCTCCCGATCGATCGAGGTATCTATCGAGGTTACGGGATTTCAGATTTCCAGATCTGATTTTTGGGCCAGGCTTTTGTATTTGTGTAAGGTTTCTTTTCTCACAACCCTAGACCTATATAAGGCTTATTTTAGAGGCCGTCACATAAGAGAATAAGAGAATACAAGGAGAACATATACAAAAGGTGATCGATACCTTATTCTCTCTAAAAAAAGCTACTGCGTCTTTACGCCTTAGGGTTTTGTAACCAAGTGCTTCTTGATCTTCATTGTTGATGAAGTGAAGAACTTTACATCCAACATTCTTCTTCCTTAAGTTGGTGAGTGAGTCACGTATTGGGATTCGTGCAAAGGAGTTAGTCACGTATTGGAATCCGTGCAACAAAAAGGGTGGCGTTCATATATTGAAGAGTTCAGAGGTTCTGAAGCAGTAGAAGGTTTCTGCTGTGAGTTCATCTACGGGGATTGTAGAGTCTAGGGACAAATGTTTTGTACTAGATCTGAAACTTCTCTTTACTATAGTGGATTGCTTTTCGGGAAGGTTTCCCCCCAGGTTTTTACTGTGAAACTGGTTGGTTTCATTGGTTTTCCTGGGTCATCATATCTTGTCTTATTTACTTTTCCGCTGCATTCATTTTTGACATGATATTGATGTTTGTTTGTTTTAACAAGTTTGATTTATAATAAATCTAATTAACAACTTGGATTTAAAACTTGTTAATTCTATCAACTGGGGTCTAAATTTCCCAACACCTCCCTTAGATTGTTGCCCACTAATCAAATGTTAAATTTCCAATGCAAGGGGTATCTATAAATCTATTGCTTATTTTTGCCAAACTTTATGTATACTACCAAAAATAATTAAAGATGGCAATTTTCCCCCCTGCTTAATCCGCCCCTCCCCACTTCGCCCTACGCGGGTTTTCCCTGCCCCGCAAAGGTGGTGGGGTGGGAATGGGGCAAGATTTTAGCCCTGCACCACGGGGCGGGGCAGGGATGGGTTTAGACATTTTAGACCCACCCCGCCCCGCCCCACCCCTCCCCGTCCCCGCCTTGTCCCTCGTCGTTATAAGTTATAATTGTAAATTTTTTATATCCTAAAATCCTACTATTTAAACAAACATATCAATATTAACTTATTTTATTCTACCCAATATGATTTTCTGCCTTTATTTTGTTACACGTTATACTATGAGATTTTTTTTTTTTTTTGATTGTCTTGTTAAACACTTGGATATATTATTCAATTTTTTCTAAAAATTGAATTGATTTGATGGGATAAATTTAGTTGTAATTTCAAGTATATTTTTATTAATGAAATAGGTTTTATTAAAAAAATTGTACTAGTTGTAGGGAAAATTAACAAAAAGTGGAGTTTTACAGGATGTGGCGGGGATGAGATGAGAAAGTTTTCACCGTTATACGGGGCGAGGTGGGGATGGGGTAAGACAAAACTATGCAGGGAGGGGACGAATACCTCATCTTTCAGCCCTGCCACTGCCCTTTGCCATCCCTAGAAATAATGGCTACATCCCCCATTACCCATTTTCCTCAACAATTGAGAGAGAGAGAGAGAGAGAGAGAGAGAGAGAGAGAGAGAGAGAGAGAGAGGAAAAAAAAAAAAAACTATCATGGTTCGAGAACTATTCATTGCATGACTCTCAAAGATGTGTGTGGGGAAGGCACCATTTTTTATATTCTTCACTTTTCATATTTTAATATTTCTTTTTTTTTGAGAATCTCATCTTTAATCTATTCTTTGGGGTAAAAATATAATATTTAATCTATAAAAGCAATGAAGGTAACGTTTCAATTGTGGGTCACAGTAGCCTTGGTTATTAAAATATAAACAAACAGTAGTCTTTGAGGTGAGACAAACAAACATACCTCTAAAAAATTGCGATATTATGCCATTCTTTTTGGCAAAGATAACTTCCACCTTACCACGTCGTTGTTGTGCTCTAATGAGAAAGCTAAAAGATTTATTTCAAAAACAATATTGTATTTTGGAAGAATTTAAAAAACAATATTAGGGTCACAATATATTTTATTATCTTTTCATAATCTATCGAGATAATATATTATAATTGGTTTGATCATGGATCCACCATTATCATTATCTTTTCATCTATTTAAATTATGAATTTAAAAAAAAAAAAAAAATAGATTGTATACAACTTTATCTTATTTAAAATTGTGGGGCCCGTGTATTGTGGGCTCGTAGGCCTGGGAGCCCCGGCCCACCTTTCGGCTGGCCCAAGGCCCAAGCCGAGGAGGGACAATCGTCCCGGACAGTTATTTGAAGGGTTTTCAGCCCCTTTTTGGATGCATGCCGAGGATACTCCCTTCCTCGGCATACCTAGTCTAACTCAGGGTAGGGGACAAGCCCAGGGAAGGCAGTCACATCTGCAGTCAATGAATTCGTCTGGCTCCCCAGGCCGCATTAATGATGACAAGACCTCTGAGCGGCGCAACCTGGGGAGATGAAGCCCTCAGCATGGGGGAGAACGTGTCTGAGGGGACAAGTTCAGAAGCAGGGGCCTGGATGGCCAACAGCTGTAAGGCCAGGATCAACAAAAAGGGAGTATATAAGGCAAAGAACCCCACTCGTGGCGGGGGGCCCCTCTCGGGCCCCAGCCGAGGAGCAACCCCAAATGAAGAAAAGCTAAGGAAAAGATCCCGGAGGACCGGCGAGGAGCCGGCCGGAGCCAAGCCCTTCAACCCACTCTCTACAAATGTATTGTCGGGGGTGCCCTCCGAAAAAGGAGCCCCTACAATTGGCGCCGTCTGTGGGAAGGGTTAGTGCGCTGACCGGCGCGACCGGCGGTCGTCTCAAAGCAAATGCTACGCAAAAAGGTGGCGGTGCAAAAAGAAAGAAGAAGAAAGAAGAAATTCTGCAGCAAAAAAAAAAAAGAGAAGACTCAACAGCAAATAAAAGAAGTTCTTTATTATTCCATAAAAGAAGATTACAAGATACAATCAGAGGCTCAGGCAGGCTTGTTTTACAAGCTTTATTACAAACTAATCCTACAATCGGAGGCTCAGGCGGTCCGATTCTACAACTAGCTAGGGGGAGGGAGAAGTGTCAACCCGTGCTTTTATTGGCATCAAGAGAATGGGAGAACTTGACAATAAAAGCAGGGAAGGGGGCTGAGGCTGGCTCGCTTCAAGGCGGAAGCTTGAACAAAGCGAGGAGCAGATGCAGGGGCACCGGAGTGTCCCCCCCCCGTGATGTTTCCTTGATGCTCTCCAATCCTCCCGAGCGCCGGCCGTTGGAGACGGCAACACTCAGGCGCTAGCCATGACATGAGTTCGCGTGTCTCCTCCACCGGAGATGCGCCCCGGGGAGAGACGTTAGGTGCTTCAACAACGTCCCACCTGGCCACCATACAAGGCACTGCCAGTGTTACGCCTGGACTCTGCTGCGCCGGAAGCCCAGTGGGGGCTGCGGCCACAGCGGCCCTCGATTCCATATCTCCCAACTTTGGTCACAATCCTGGCGGTGGTGTCAAAGGGGCTTAGAGAAGCGGAAGGACGTATTTCTGGTTGTGGTGGAAGGTCCATGGAATGAGGAGAAACATTCCCCCAAGAACGCCTTATATAGAAGGCGAAAACTGGTGGGAGTTGAGCCATGCAGAATTCGAAGGAAGAATTGTCAAAAGAAGTTAATGCTCACCCAATTCCAAGGGGCTTGCCAACCGCCGGATTCGCGTTAATCCACGAAGGCATTAATGAAGGCGCGTTACGGGCACCGAAGCGTCAAACACAGAGCGCGGAAGGCCAAGCGACGCCTCGTAAACCAAGAAGATGAAGAACACGAACTAGAGGCGAGGTCAACGTCACGTGTGAGGTCACGATCCGACCTGAAGAAAAACAACCCCCAACAAACGGCCCGTGGACATCGTTACAACCAAAAGCAAAACTCTCGGATCCGAGGACGAGCTCCTACTAAAAAGTGTTAGACAGAACCAAGGCTCTGCATGGTCCTCGGACTCATTCCCCCGGGGAAACTAGCTACTTAAGAATGCTAAGCTTTAGACAGAACCAAGGAACTGCATGGTCCACGAACCCAGTCCTATGGGGAAACTAACTGCTTCAGAAAGCTTAAGAGTTAGACAGAACCAGGGAACTGCATAGTCCTCGGACTCAGGCCTATGGGGAAACTAACTACTTCAGAAGATCAAGTGTTAGACAGAACCAAGGCTCTGCATGGTCCTCGGACTCAGGCCTATGGGGAAACTAGCCACTACTGATGAAGGCAGCACCTGTGCCTAGGTCTTGCATGGTCCCCGGACCCAAGCCTACGGAGAGCTAGCCACTTATCTTGAAGGCAGCACCTGTGCCTAGGCCTTGCATGGTCCTCGGACCCAAGCCTACGGAGAGCTAGCCACCACTGATGAAGGCAGCACCTGTGCCTAGGTCCTGCATGGTCCTCGGACCCAAGCCTACGGAGAGCTAGCCACTACTGATGAAGGCAGCACCTGTGCCTAGGTCTTGCATGGTCCTCGGACCCAAGCCTACGGAGAGCTCGCCACTTATCTTGAAGGCAGCAACAGAATCTCCTATGCGAGACTAACTATTTACCGAAGAACTGAAGCACCAAGCTGACTATTTGGGGAAGAACCAACCACTGGGAGGCCTTCCGGAACCTGAGGGCCGTTGTTTTCAAAACCCTCCTCCCCGTCCGAGGGGACGTGCAGCAGGATTTTGAGGGGCTATTGTGGGGCCCGTGTATTGTGGGCTCGTAGGCCTGGGAGCCCCGGCCCACCTTTCGGCTGGCCCAAGGCCCAAGCCGAGGAGGGACAATCGTCCCGGACAGTTATTTGAAGGGTTTTCAGCCCCTTTTTGGATGCATGCCGAGGATACTCCCTTCCTCGGCATACCTAGTCTAACTCAGGGTAGGGGACAAGCCCAGGGAAGGCAGTCACATCTGCAGTCAATGAATTCGTCTGGCTCCCCAGGCCGCATTAATGATGACAAGACCTCTGAGCGGCGCAACCTGGGGAGATGAAGCCCTCAGCATGGGGGAGAACGTGTCTGAGGGGACAAGTTCAGAAGCAGGGGCCTGGATGGCCAACAGCTGTAAGGCCAGGATCAACAAAAAGGGAGTATATAAGGCAAAGAACCCCACTCGTGGCGGGGGGCCCCTCTCGGGCCCCAGCCGAGGAGCAACCCCAAATGAAGAAAAGCTAAGGAAAAGATCCCGGAGGACCGGCGAGGAGCCGGCCGGAGCCAAGCCCTTCAACCCACTCTCTACAAATGTATTGTCGGGGGTGCCCTCCGAAAAAGGAGCCCCTACAAAAATTAATATAGCTTTCATTATAGGTTGATCCATGGCATATGTCTAGATTATTTTTTGCTCAACAGTAACATTAAACAAAGAAAAGTGCACAATTATACAAACAGTGGTCTTGAGGTGAGATAAGCATGCCTCTGAAAAATTGCAATATGCCAATCTTTTTGGCAATGATAACTTCCACCTTACATAATGTCAAATTGTTGTGCTCTAAAAAGAAAGGTGAAAGATTTATTTAAATAATAAAATTAGGGTCACAACATATTTTATTATATTTTTATAATCTATTAAGATAATTGGTTAGACAAACGACCATTATTATTTTCTCATCTTTATATCTACAATTAATGTGTGTGTGTGTTTCTCAAATAAAAAAGATACTTAATGTTGTCAAATCATCCCACATCGGTAAGGTGTGATATTGAGAAGGGATTTATCACTTGCTCCGCGACACTAATTGCCGCATGCAGTTTTGGTGTTGGCGTGTGAGTGTATTCTCTTATCTCATCCACCTTCCCATATATATGTGTGTGTGTGTGTGTGTATTTCTCAAATTTTTTTTTTTTTAAAAAAAAAAAATGATGGTTTTAGGAATTTTTTCTAAGGTACAAAACTTAAATTATACAAAAAATAGAACTTGAATATATTGACATCACAAAACACACACACTAACAAAATAAAAAAGCAAAAAGGGAATGATGAGAGATAAAGTGAGAACTGAGAATATGAAAGTAATGAAGAGAGAGAGAGAGAGAGGAGCAATAGATGATATCTGTTGCAACTACAAGCTAAGGATAGCAAAGTTACTGACGCCACTGAGGGGACTCACGGCCACAGTATCTCACTTCTTGTCTCGCATGGTGGCTTGTGGCCATAAGGCCCACAACCCTAATGCACCTCATGGGCAGTACTAAATTTGCTTTTTTTGCTAATAAATTTTGAAGAGGGATATGAGTAGATAAAAATTTGGTCAAACCACTGCACACCTTTGACGTGATGATCATTCCACAAGTACAAAGATCTTATGAAGTGTAGGGGGAGGGGGGGCAAAGATCGAGGTTCAAGTTTTCAAGATAAGAAGCTTTATACACATATTTAGATTATGCTAAAGTAGAATTTCTATTTTGTATAAAATAAAATAAAAAAATTGGTCAAATTACAATTTTGATCCTCATACATTTGTCATAATGTCAATTTTGTCTTATTACATTTAATTGTGTCATTTTCATCATTCAAATTTTAAAATCATAATTATTAATTTTATCCCTTAACTTTCAAAATCATGATAATTTTATCCTTTAAAATTTGGCTTTCATGATAAAACTGATTTAAAATTTCTAAATTTGAAGGATGAGATTTTTTATTTTTTATTTAACAAGAAGGACGAGATTAACATAATAAAATATATAAGGACAACATTGGAATTATCCCATGGTTAAGAGGACCAGAAAGTATAGTTTGACCTAAAAACTTTTTATAGGTTTAATCATTGAGCCCATCTCAAATTGAAAATTTTAACTCCCTATACAAATATAAGGTAATTATCTAAACTTTTTCCTTGACAATGTGGATTGTACTATACAAAGTGTGGCCTGTGAATGTGATCAATAATATCATGATTGGGCAGGAAAAGTTTTTCTGAATTAAAAAAGGAAAGAGGAAACTAAAAAGTGTGGTGCTCCTGGTGGATTCTTCAAGTTGATCAATGATGAAAAAAAAAAGAAAAAAAAGAAAAGAAAAAAAGACCATAATTTAGAAGGGCTTTGTAGCCCAATGGTCTAACTGGCTAGCTCTCTCCACGAGGATAACTTCAAGTTGACTCCCAAGGGTTCATCCCCACCTGTTGTTAGCCCAAAAAAAAGAAGTAAAAATTGGCTAAAAAATTGGGCCTGTTTGATCATTGTTACGGGGTTCAAGATCAATTGTTTGGACTCAAAAATGTGTTCAGCCTTTCTCACTAGACTGGTCACTTCATTGGGCTGATGTTTCTGGATCTCCAGATACCCAGAATTTACTGCTGTTAATTTGGACCCTAGAGAACCAGTTTGTTATATGAACCTTTTGTTGGTACTTACAGGTCCAAGGAACAAACCCAAGCAATATCAGACAAAGTGGGTCTACTCTTAGCAGGTTCAGGCCAGACTTGCCCACTAATCTTAGTAGTAGTTACGCACACGGACCCTAGTTGGTAATTTGAGTTCAGTAAAGAATGGATGGGAGGGATTTGGGAGGCACCGATTTTGAAGCCCAATGACCCAAATTTTAACGAGTGTTCGTTCCATTAATCCAAGGATGAGGGGGCATGCAAACTTCACACTATAGACAAATAGACCATGGAGTCCCAGTCAAAGCCAATTTCACCATATTTACAACCACCTTAATACCCCAATTGCAGGGGGCATGGTCAGGAATGTACGCTTGAGGGGCTGAGTTATAGTGTTGAATCATGTTGATACAATAATTATAATTCATAAACGTATTGAAAATTCCACCATTATTTTAAGCATTATCAACCCATCATTATTCATATTATTAAAAAAATTTATATTTTAATTTTTTTTAATGAATTATTTGGCACCTAATTTCAAACCCAAAAAAATAAACTTAAAAAAACTGACGGTATACTAACCGGAAGAGAAATGTAATACAGTAATATACTATCGTATAACTATAGAAAAAAAAAAGAACAATACAGCCTTAATAAACAAAGCGTATTCTTAAAAATCCAAATACCAATACAAACTTTGATGGTTTTGTTTGACTGAGTTGAGAATATTGGGATGAGATGAGTTGATAAGAAATAAATAATGGGTTGGCAGCATTATAGAGGAAAACAAGCAAAAACACTTATAGGCTGTAGTTTCCTTGACAATGAGAATTAAGGGAGAAAAGTAAAGTCATGTTTTGAAATGGTTAATGGGTTAACATCTATGCTATTTTGAGAGAGAAGTTATTGATCATTGGATTAATTACAAGTGTTTGTGTTTGTTTGTTTAGACCCTTAAACACGCAGATTGTTTAACATAATGAATTAGCCAAGTTGATACTTAGGTTTATTATTCAGATCTAGGTTAAACAGTAATAAATCATATCATGCAAACATCAGAAAAGTAAAAGAGACAATAATATGATTACCCAGGAAAACCAATGAAACCAACAGTTTCAAGGTAAAAAACCTGGGGAGGATTTGACCTAACTATCCTCAAGGTAAACAAATCCACTAAAAAGAGAATTAAAGTTTTTACAATAAGATTTAACCCTAAATCTATTGCTACCTCTAGTAGTAACTTACTGACACAACCACATGCAAGCTCTGAATCCACAGACTCTTTCTCTCTTGGATTTGCAACACACAAGCACCCACACTTGTGACTATTGAGATCCCCTCAAAGATTTCAAAACACAGCTTGTTGATCTTGCAGCAACTAGATTCCACCAGCATTTGATTGTAGATTTTGTTCCGGTAGACGCTTGTAGAGTTAGAAGGTACAGAACCTCTCAAATCTCATAGGAATAACTCACAAGTCTTCCAAGAGTCTTCAAAACGTAATTAGAGTTTTCTTTTTATACTGAGGAATGTTGAACTAAAACCCAAAACATTTTCACGGGCATGGGCCTAATTTAAAATTCTGCAGAAATTATTTTCCTGCAATATTCGATCGGTCAAGCCTTATTCTTTGATTGGTCAAGCTTCACAAAATTTCAATTCTTTTTCTTGTAGCTTGAATATTCTTGAGTTTTGACTTGAAACACTTTGAGCAATGTCTAACACCTATCCTAGACATGTTTTTGTTCTCGGTTTGCCAACATATACAAATTGAGACTCTAAACATTTAATCCTAAATCTTTAGAACCTAACAATTTGGACAATTGAAGAGGCCAAGTATTATTTTATTTGAGAACAAGCTTCTTTAAGCTCTTGGACTAGTACAACTTTGAGGAACAAATGGGGGGGCCAGTTATAATTTTTGAGTGTGCCCATATCACTTTGCCATGTATACTATAGAAGAAATTTTAAATTTTGGAGGGGCCATGCTCCCCCCCCCCCCCCCTCCCAAGTAGCTACGTGCCTCCGCCTCTGCTCACTTGGTTTCATGCTAATGCTACTAGTTCAGCTATTGATGTTTTTGTTAAGTCTATATATAGTTTATAGGTTGACAAACTGTGATCAAAAGTTGAGTCTATGATGAGATATGAAGATTGTGGGGGGTTTGGGCCCATAAAATCAATATCGACCCGTTTAACTAAAGCCCAAGATTGATTTGAGTAGCCAAAACCAACCCATAAGAGGGAAATGGGCCTCAAACTCGGTTGAAGTGGTAACAACACATGTATTGGGACATAGAAATTATCGTTCGGGGGAATCCTATTGCGCTTGGCCTACCACCGATTGATGAGATGGTGGGAAATTGATGACGAATTGACTAAACTAAAGTTGGTTGCCGAGAGTTGTTAATGCCTTTGGGGAACTCGCTACCAAACACTATTTGGCGTCTGCAACAAGTTTCAAGAGAATCATCAGAAGGCATGATGATTCCTTGGAATTCTGGTGAAAGTGGAAATGTATGTGAATTTGTGAAATGATAATGATTAGTACCCCACTAAAGAGAGACTTTATAAGGGATGGGAATGCAGACAAGAAGGGTTGGTTAGAAAACACTGGAAAAAGAGTGAAAACACAGAGGGAAAGGAGTGTGAACAAAGGGGGAGGAAGAAGAACTGCCAGAGGGTGAGGTTTGTAGGTCTAAAAGTTCACAGAAAAGATATAGCCTGGACTATCTAGTTGGTGCTTGGAGCCCCACCCATAGGATTGCTAGAAAGCCCACAAATAAATAAATTGGGGGCCCAAATCCTTCACCCAGTACCACAGCCCTAGTAGGTTTGGGGACCACAATTGACGCTGTCTTTGAGAATCCTACTTAATCGGAGGTTTCGAGCTAGCTTGATATCATCCAATTATGGAGGGTCTGCATGCTAAAGAAGGCTCTGTTGGAGGAAAGCATTCAAGGGCTTCCTCAAGGGGTCGTTGGAGGTTGGAAAAGGTACATAGAATGGAACAGCAGCGCATGCAAGAAGGGCATCATACCAGACATGATTTAGACAAGGGATCTTCGCAAGAGGAATGAACTGTGTTGTATATCCCCGAGTGATCTCATTGCAGCGATCGGGAACGAGAGCTGGAGAATTCATGAAAGCAAGTTAAGGACCAGGAGATTGAGCTAACAGGCCGATGCCGTAAAAAGGACTAAGAGGGCTCGTCTGACGACCCCAATTACATTGGGGGAGAGTCATCTCGGGGTGGCAGTTCACGACAGTCGAGGGACAGATCTCACGAAACCATGGGGCGTCATCATGAATCCCCCCATTGTGATAGGTACGAGCACCATAATGCCACGTTGGACGCCATAAGCCGAGCGTTAAAGAGAGCTGTCTGTTCACCTTTTTCCAATGAGATTGAGCGCACGAAAATGTCGAGGCAGTTCACCCGCCTCCATTTACCATTTATGATGGAAAAACCGATTTGGTGGAGTATGTAAGTCACTATATTTAGATAATGTCACTCTATTCCCAGAACGATGGTTTGATGTGCAAGGTGTTCTCGTCCAGCCTCAGGTCGACAACAATGAGGTGGTTTAACGGTTTAAGGAAATGTTCTATTTGCAATTTTGGGGAGTTGATGCAGGCGTTCAGGGCGCAATTCATAACATGTAGCAATGTTCCACAGCCGATCGATGCCTTGTTATCCATGAGGATAAGGAGTGGGGAGACCCTCCGATCTTATGCAAACAGATACTGGGAGCTATATAACAAGATAGAAGGGGGAAATGTGCGGGTAGCCGCCAGTACCTTCCGGCTTAGGCTCCCCCAAGAGTCAGAGTTTAGGGATTCTCTAACCATGCGTCCCCTCGAGGACATGCATCAGCTTATGAGAATGATGGAAGAGTATAATTAGTTGGAAGACGATCGGCTACAAGGCAAAGGCATAGCCCCAGCCTCTTCATAATACAACAAAGATTATCATCCCGAGAGGTTTTTGCAAAGAACTAGAAGGGAGCCAAGGGTCCCTAGTCTGGACTCGACGCAGCGGACCGAGGGAGTTAATGTGACGTTTAAGGAGTCTATCTATAAGATCCTCGAACGTATTAAGAATGAGCCTTACTTTTGGTGACCGAGAAAAACGGGTGGAGCCCCGGCTAGAAGGAATGAAAGCTTGTATTGCACTTACCATAGAGAGAAAGGTCATACTACCGAGTAGTGCCGTGTATTGAAGGACCATTTGGAGCAACTCGTAAAAGTGGGGCATTTGAAGGAATTTGTGGTCGACCAAGAAGGGGTAAGTACAGGCCAGGGCTCGGGAAACTGAAATAACAATGCATTTCCCCTACCCCTGGGGAATTATTGAGGTCATTCATGCAACTTCCATAGGAGTCAGTGTGAGCTGCTGAAGGGGCATATTGAGTGTGGTGACCCCACCTAAAGCAAACGCTACAGACCAACCAAAGAAGAGACTCAAGAGAACCTCAGTCTTGATCACGTTTGGTGAAGTAGACTTGGAAGGAACATCCCAGCCACATGATGATGCCTTGGTGATGACTTCGCAGATCAGTGGATTCTTAGTAAAGCAAGTTATGGTAGATCAAGGGAGTGGGGCTGAGATCATGTACCTCGACTTGTATAAGGGGCTAGGGTTGAAGCTAGAGGATTTGAGTAAATATGATACTCCGCTAGTGGGATTTGATGGGAAAGTGGTAATGCCTGAGGGGCAGATAAAACTTTCGGTAGTAACCGAGGGAAAAGAGGTTGAGGTATATTTCATAATGGTTAATGCCTTTTCACCATACACCGCGATTTTGGGACGGCCTTAAATTCACACTATGGGGGCGGTACCTTTTACGTTACACCAGAAGATCAAATTCCTAGTTAAAGATGGGGTGGCTATGGTGCAAGCCGACCAAAAGGTGGCAAGACAGTGCTTGGTGGCTGCGATAAACCATGAGATTAAGCAGAAGGACCAAGTTGAAACGAAGCAATTATAGCAATTACAAGGTGCCAAAAGCCTATTAGGTGTAGACAACATGAATGAATTTGTTCAAGTGCGAATTTTGTCTTATACTGATAGGTACTTTTGGATAGGGAAAAGTCTGCAAGTGGAAGATCAGGTAGAAGTTCTCCTATCGTTAATACAAAATTTGGATGTGCTTGCATGGAATCCGTACAAAGTTCCCTGGGTGGACCTGACTTTCATTACACATTGGTTGAATGTAGATCTTCTGGTCACACTGAAGAAGTAAAGACCTAGGAGGTCAACAAAACCACATGTGGAAGAAGTGAAGGAGGAAGTGAAGAAATTGATGTAGGCGAGGGCTATCAAGGAGGTGTTTTTCCCTAAGTGGTTGTCTAATACGATGGTGGTAAAGAAGAAAAACAAGAAATGGAGAGTTTGTGTTGATTTTACTGATCTCAACCAAGCATGCCCAAAGGACCCATTTCCTGTACCAAAGATAGATCAGTTGGTGGAGCTATGGTCAGACATTAGAGAATGAGCTTTCTAAATGCCTTTCAAGGCTATCATCAGATCGCTTTAGCACCTGAGGATCAAGGGAAAACCTCCTTCATTACACTCGAGGGTAATGACCATTACATAGTGATGCCTTTTGGATTAAAGAATGTAGGAGCTACGTACCAACGAATGGTTACCAGGATGTTCAAGGAGCAGATCGGTGAAAAGGTAGAAGTTTATATTGGTGACATGGTGGTGAAGAGTAAAAGAAACGAAGAGCATGTTCCTAATCTGGTAGAAGTTTTCGAAATATTGAGGCAACATAAGTTAAGCCTCAATGCAGAAAAATGTGACTTTGGTGTAGGGTCGGGTAAGTTTTTTGGGTTACATGATAACTACGCGGGGAATAGAGGTCAACCTCGATCAAATTACGGCCATTCAACAACTTAAACAACCCACTAACCCTAAAGAAGTGCAAAAGCTCACTGGGATGATTGCCCCCCTAAATAGGTTCGTTTCGAGGTCCACAGATAGGTGTAGACTATTCTTTCGATTGTTGAAGAGGTGGAAGGGTTTTCAGTGCATAGAAGAATGTGACACAGTGTTCAGAGACCCGAAGTCTTATTTGGCTAGCCCGCCTGTTTTATCTCGACCCGATCTCGGAGAAAAATTTGTATATATATTTAGCGGTTTTTGATCACATGGTGAGCTCGGTATTGCTAAGACATCAGGAGGGGATCCACAGACCAGTGTATTATCTCAGCAAAACATTGGTGGAAGCAGAAACTCGGTATTTGCCGTTAGAAAAAATGGCGTTAGTGCTAATGCATGCTATGAGGAAGCTGCCACATTATTTTCAAGCCCATACTGTGTGGGTGTTAACCGAGTACCTCCTGCAGTCACTTTTGAGAAGGTTAAATTTCACTGGAAGGATAGCTAAATGGGAAACTAGACTTGGAATGTTTGTCATACGGTACAAGCCGTGGAATTCTATTAAGGGTCAAGCGTTGGGATATGCCAGGTTAGGGTTAAAAAATGGCACATGTTAATACCATATTTTGTTTGCCCTCGATTTGCGTGCCGAACCCCGAAAAATCTAAAAATATCATTTTCTCTCTGCGAGGCCACGGAAACATCTAGAACGATGTGGCACAACTCATTCGGGCACCGGAGCACCCAAAGTGCCTTTTTCAGCTAAAATGACCAAAATGCCCCTAGTCAGCCCTATGTTTGATTAAAGGTCAAAACCCTCACAAATTTTTTTTTTTCATAGTTTTACATCAAACCCGAGCTTCTCGGAAAATTTTGACATATTTGACCAAGTTTAACCCGAAGTCGATCTTGGGTGGGCCCAAAAACCCTAATTTTGATCTGGCTATCAGAACGGGTTGAAACCAGCGCCATTACGAAGATTATCAAATTCTCATTCCAACGACTATTCATAGGTCAAAATTGGAGTTAGAATGGTCGAGATATCATGAAAACTAGGATGACGCACTAGGAACACATTTTTCTGAATTTCCGCTCTCTGCCTGGTTTTCCTACACATTTTCCCCCTCTTCTAAACACCAAAAAACACATAAAAAAAACACCCTAAAAACACATCAAAACCTCTTGATTCTTCTCTCTTCACCAATAACACAAGGTATTGTTCTTGTACCCAATCTTCCTTCCCTTAGTTCTACACTTTGGATTTAGGGTTTAGGGTTTAGGGGTGTGGATGTAGCTTTTTTAGCAATCATCCACACCCCTAACCTTCTAAATCTTTTCCTAGCATTTATCTTGTTTTTTTTGCTTGAATAACATGATTTTTTACTTTCTGTAGCATGTTTCTTGCTTTACTTGTGTTTCTAGCTTAAATCTTTTTGTTGTTATGTCTTATGCCATGTTTCGTGCTTAGATCCATGTTTCCACATGTTCATATGTTTAGATCTACATGCTTAGGATTTTATGCCATGTTTTTCTATGTTTTGTTCCCCTTTTTGCTCTATGTTGATGTTAGGGTTATATGCTCACATGCTTGATATCATGTCTATGGTTATTTCTTGCTTAGATCTAGATTTTTGTATGCACGTTCTATGCTCCTATGCCTATATCCGAGTCTTCACATGCTTGTATGCTTGGATTTATGCCCTTCCATGTCTATGTGCTAAATTTCTACATGTTTACATGTATGTTCCTTTGCCTATATGTCTAGATCTATGTTCTCACATGCCTATGTGCTTGGATCTATGCTCTCTACATGCTTTTTATATATTCCATATGCTTGTGCGCTCCATGCCATGTTTGTGTGCCTAAACCTAGGCTATGTTTGTCATGCCATGTGCTATTGTAGCCCTTTTGTCGCTTTATCTTTCTTTCTTGTATTTTGGCCTAGTGGTTAGGACCCGATCTAGACCCTGTGGTCTTTGTCATCATTCATACACCAAGGCCCATATAAAAGGGTTTGGATCACCCATTTTGCATGTCTATGCTTGCTTGCTTCTATGCTTTATGCTTGTGTTAGCCTCTTGTTCTAGGCTTTGCCATGCTTGACGCCTTTAGTGGGCGTGTGGTTGTGTGGTTACATCTGACGCCTACGAGGGCCTGTTTGGATGCAACCACTTAGGACACATCGCCATGATGCCGGTTGCTTCATGCATACCTTTCCCCTTTTTCGCTCTGTGTGATGATATGCTTGCCATACTTTTTTGTGCCACCCGTTGGCTTTATATGCATCTTTACACGCTTGCGTACATGTCCATGCATGAGTCTTGCTTGCTAGTATGTCGTCCATGCTTCAACACAATGAAGTTATGGACATTCCATCCAAACCTACATTTGTCCCTCGCAGACACCATCTTTTGTTTGTTTCCCTGCTTTTTTGCCTTTTTGCTTGTTTGCTTGCTTTCCTACTATGCTTGTCATGTCTATCATGTTTATCTGCTTTATTCCTCTTTCACATACCCTTTGCATCCTTTCCTTCCATTGCTTGTCTGCTAGTTTCTTGTCTTTGCCTTTACATGTACACATATGGAGCGAGGACACTTAGAGCTATGGTACAGTCTCCTAGGCGCAAGCAAAAAGTGTACAGACGCAAGCATGTTGATATGAGCCAAGTGGTTATGTTCAGTAGGTTTAAGGGTCTAGCCTCTCCCGTTTGGTTATGTACTCTTTTAAACCCCTTCCTTCCTCCTCCCTTTCTCTCTTGGATGGTTTGTATTAGGTATATCATGCTGTGTACCATTTTTCCTCGTCTCTAGAGTATGGCAACCCCTGTTTACTTTCCTGCACATATATTTTGGGTCATGCTCTAGGGATGTAGGCATTTACTTTTCGGCTCTATGTGCTTGCATTGTGCATGATGTATGTATATATATATATACACCTGCTTGCCCCCCTTCTGTGTGATTGTCACATTCCGTGTCACCTAAGGCGAGCGATGCCTAATTTTCATCGTAAAAGTAAAGGGACTTGTCGCCAAATTTTCGCCATAGAAATCTGGCACTTTGCTCGAATGCCTTAGGAAATTAGGAAAGCACAGATTGGGACCACACCCATTCAAAAGCAAAACCTCAAAGCCCCCATGCATGCAAAGCCCTGAAAGCCGATGCCAATATCATGTTTTTTCTGCCAATCTCCAAAAAATAAGGTTTTATCAAAACAAAAGACTGTCCTTGGACAGGCGTTGTGGGGTGCCTAACACCTTCCCCACACGAAACCAAACTTCCGGACCTAAGAATTAAGATTTTTTGTCATCCACATTAGATTAGGAAAAATGCCTTTTTTCTTAACCTAGGATCGGTAATAAAATCAACTAAAAACAAGTGACCAATCACACCTTAGAAAAACCCAATGATTGGTGGCAACTCCACTCACCTTTGGTAACCCTTAAAATTTGGCCCAAATTCCTACCATAACGCCAAAGGTAGACAAATACCCTCATCCACCGAGAGACAGAGAGAGCACCATCATCATCATATCGAAAGGGGCCCTCCAACAGGGCCCCGCGAGCGCGGGAGCTGTCGGCACGACGAGTGGTCGAACGAGGGCCCGCGACGACGATGCCAATTTTTTCGCCCCATTCCGATCGAGTCCGGCGTCGACAGCGCGTATATGTGGACAGTGTGTCTAATACAAGAGGATCTGGGATCGAGGTTGTAACAATATCTCCCGAAGGAGTACGATTGGAAAAGTCACTAAGATTAGGTTTTCGCGCTTCTAACAACGAGGCCGAGTACGAGGCTCTCATTTCAGGGCGGTCCAGTAGTTTGGTACTGAGGAAGTTGAGGTATTCTTGAACTCAAAATTGGTGGTAAGTCAAATTGAAGGGAGCTTTAAGACAAAGGATTCCCGCATGCAGCAGTATTTGAAGTTATTTGGGGCTCTACAAGCAGCTTTTCAGAAAGTGAGTGTGGTTAGGATACTGAGAAGTCAAAATAGTCATGCCGATTCATTAGCCATTTTGGTCTCATCGTTGGATGAATACTCCCCGAATGATCTCTGTGGAGTTAATGAAGCAGCCGAGTATAGAGCATCATGCATGTAGACGACTAAATTTGTTAGTTCGAAATGAATAAAACAAGTAAAATAGTTGCACAAATGCGGATTTGTATTGATGATTGTGTGGTACAATTCTCTGAAATTACAAAAGAGTTATCCTCTAATTCAATCTCCTTGCAAGATTTATTGATTGGATTTGTGGTAATGTGATTTTGACTTGAACACAAAATATCCTTCAATTTGGTTGAGGGATGGATCGAAGATTGTTGAAACGGAATTACAATGAATCTCTGGCTATGAGCTTGTTAGAAATTCTTTGTTCTTCACGTTCTTCGTGTTCTTCGTGTGTTCTTCGTCTTTGAAGATTTTATGGTGGAAGTTCTTCGGGGCCTTAGGAGGCTTGAATCCGTAGAGCTTCACTGATTTGTGATTTGTTGATGTTTCTAGAGGCTTTTGAGCTTGATTCCAGTGAACTTTAAGATCTAGGCAGGTAGTTTGGATGATTCTGCTTTGAATGTTCTTCGATTTTGTGTTTGAAGTTCTTGAAGGCTTTGAGGCTTGATTCCTGCAGAGCTTTTGTGCTTCTGAATCTTCTCTGATGCTGCTTGTGCTTCAGATGGCTTGGTGTCCTCCTAAATGTCTTAGGAAGGCTTCTATTTATAGGAGTTTGGGGGTGGATAAGCGACACGTGGCGGAGTCTGATTGGTGACACATGTCACAGCCTGATTGGTTCGCTTATGTCATCGCTTACACGTGCGAGGCTGATTATGTTATCGCTTACACATGCGAGGCTGCTTATGTCATCGCTTACATGCGTTGATGCGTGATTAGTTTTTGCATGACACTTGGCAAATTTCTGTTGGCTTCTGAGTAGTGATAGCAAAACCTAGCAGCAATACGTGGAGCTTTGTAATTGGTTGTATTTTGTGGACTTTGTAGTGTGATGTGTCAGCTTGTGATAGGTCGGGAATTTTCCCTTTCTACAACGCGATTGTAGCATCAACTATGGTGCCGGGACCAAGCTGGATGGATCCATATATTTCGTTCTTATCTAGTGGATCTTTGCCGACTGATTCGAAAGAGTCAGAGAAAGTAAGGAGAACATCAACCCGTTTCTGGCTTTTCGAGGACAAAAGGTTATATCGACGCTCATTTAGGGGTCCTTATTTGTTATGTCTCCATTCAAACAGAGTTACCAAACTTCTAGCCGAGCTACATGAAGGGATATGTGGTGGACATTTAAAAGGAAGGTCTCTAGCTCACCGAGCTATGACCCAGGAATTTTGGTGGCCGAGTATATAGCGGGACGTGGCCAACTACGTCAAAAAGTGTGACCAATGTCAGAGACCCTCCCCAATCATTCATCAACCGGGTAGAAATCTGAACCCGGTCACTAGCCCTTGGCCTTTTACACAATGGGTTCTAGATATAATCAGACCGTTCCTTCGGGCTATGGGGAATAAGAGGTTTGTGTTGGTCGCTACCGATTATTTCACAAAATGGGTGGAAGTTGAAGCTTTGGTGAATATTCGGATGTGGATGTGAAGAAATTTGTGTTGAAAAACATCATCACAAGATTCGAGGTACCTCAGGTGCTAATTTTAGATAATGGACTACAATTTGACAGTAAAGCCTTTCAGGAGTACTGTAGTAATCTAGGAATAACTAACAGGTACTCATCACCAGCTTACCCCAGAGCAATGGATAAGGGAAGTAACAAATAAGACGATAGTGAATGGTCTGAAAAAGAGGCTGGAATGGGCGAAAGGAAATTGGGCCGAGGAGTTACTGAACATTTTGTGGGCTTACCGAACCATACCGAGAAGATCGACAGGTGAGACTCCCTTCTCTATGACATACGGGGCAGAGGCGGTGATACCGATTGAGATCAGCTTGTCAAGCATGAGAGTTGCAGATTTCTCACGAAGTGATAATGACGCTTGAATGGTCGGGACTTTAGACTCCTTGGAAGAAAGACGAGACATGGTCTCTGTCCGGCTCGCTGATTATTAGTAGAAGTTGGCCCCGGGGGTATAACAGGAATGTAAAGCCCAAGGAATTTGTAACCGAAGACCTTGTTTTGCAGAAAGCAATAGGGAATATGAAAGATTAGAGTGCGGGAAAGCCCGCCCCGAATTGGGAAAGGCCCTACCGTGTGATAGCCGTAGCTGGGACAGGGGCTTATTACTTGGAGGACATGGAAGAAAGACCTTTACCTCAACCATGGAATGTTTATAATCTGAAAAAATATTACCCTTAAATGTGGAAGGGAAATCGTAAGATGTGTTTCAGTTTGTAAATGAACTTGAATGAAGAATGTGGAATGAAGTCAGTTGTTACATTATGTGTTGTTGAATAGCTAATAGATTTTTCTAAGGACAGAAACCTGGCCTTGGCTTGACTCCGATCACCGACTAGGTGGAAACCTTAATGAATTTTTCTAAGGAGAGAAACTTGGCTTCGGCCTGACTTCAGTCACCGACCAGGTGGAAACTTTAATAAATTTTTTAAGGACAGAAACTTGGCCTCGGCCTAACTCCGGTCACCGACCAGGTGGAAACCTTAATGAATTTTTCTAAGGACAGAAACTTGACCTTAGCCTAACTTTGGTCACCGACCAGGTGGAAACCTTAATGAATTTTTCTAAGGACAGAAACCTGGCCTCAGCCTGACTCCGATCACTGACCAGGTAGAAACAATAATGAATTTTTCTAAGGGTGTAAACCTAGCCTCGGTCTAATTCTGATCACCGATCAGGTGGAAGCCTTTACAAAATATTCCGAAGATAAGAACCCTATCTTGATCTGAGCCTATTCGCCGACTAGTTAAAAAAAAAAACTTTTAGAAACAGAGACTATCTTTATAAGGAGGGCCTCAATTAAAGTGGTTCATTGTTTGAATCTGTAGTCCATGGGATTGTAGTTAATAAACCCTTAGGACATGGAACGGGAAAATGTTGCAAATGTGTTACGGACTATTCACACTTAGGATTTTTTGAGGTATAATGGCATGATTTCGCTTCAAAATAATAAATCATATGGATGAAAGGGGTTCGGTCATGCAATCACGCTCTAATTGGAGCGTTACAATAGTGTGAAGAATAGATTAAATGTTACAAGGAAACAAAGTGGGGAAATAAGCAAACAACTTAATTAAAAAAGTTCAAGCATTCAGTATAAAATCAAACAAATAAATTTTAATACATAAATAAAATATCACTTGGCTAGATACAAAAAAGTTTGAACAGCCCTATAAGAAATAAGAAATAAAATGTAGAAAATGGTTTGACAGGCCAGGTGGTCGGTTCTCGGGGTACGACAAAGGTGGTCAAGGGTGCTTCACGGGCAGTTGGAGGAACTAAACTTGAGGTTGATTAGGGGGCGCTTTGTGTCTCGGTGGGAGTGGTTGTGGTCGAGTTCTCCTCATCAATCACCACCACATAAGCATCAATTTGTTGGGACAACTCCCTCATACTGGGCCTGTCCTCCCCCTCTTCTTCCTCAGCATCCTCTAATTGGTCATCTGCTTGAACTTCTACGGGCGGGTCATCAAGCAGGGGAATTTGATTGGCCTCTCTAAAAGGGGGGCTCTCGGGGAGACCGATCGCGTTAATCATCGCCATCCAACCTTCCGCGATTCCGAATTTTCGTGCCTGGAAGACGACTGCCCCTACCAAGTTTTTGGCATCCTTGAAGCCCATGTTATAAAAGACTTGCTCACAGTTCTTCATTATTTCTTTTAAGTCGGGAAGTTCTTTGTCCTGGGCAGAGATGATGCTAGAAACCTCGGTAAGCTTGACTTCAGCCCCTCCAAGCTTCCCCTGCAAGTCCTTAGCCTTCTGCTCAACCAATTCCTGAGCCCTCTCTGTTGTGATTGCCCGACGTTCTACTGCGTTCAGCTTTAGGGTATTTTCGTTTAAGCTAGCCTTGGCCACTTGCTTCAGAACTTTTTCCTTATCAGCCTCCTCCATCATGCCCTTTAATCAACCTTCCACCACATGGGTCAATTGGGCAGCCTGGGATGGTAACAGAGATAATAGGGGAAAGTCAGTGTGATCTGAGTATTAACACTTATAAAATTGGTATAGAATTGGAAAATGTAAAGGCATAATAATAAAGAAATGATAACAAATGGGGAATAAATATACTCACGGCTATAGTATGCCTCTTTAACTTCAGGACAATGTCTTCGTCTTGACAATCCACATAGTGGTCTAGATCGGCAAGCAACAATAGAGCCTTGCCAAGGCTATTGAAGACTTGTCCCCCGAGGCCATTCCTCCAAGTCCAAATGTAGGAGTTGGTGGGCAGAACTTTATCTCCCAATTGAAAGTTGTACTCCTATCCGGAAGTAGAGGTTGAAGAGGTAAAGGCCACGTGGGACTTGATCATAGCTGGTTGACTAGCGAGCCTAATCCCTTGGGGGATTTCCTCGGGCTATGGAGTCAGTGTAGTACCTGCGGCGGTAGTAGGGGGCTAGTCAGTAGGAGGGGTACCAGACTCAGTGATAGGGTTGTCGACTACCCTCTTCCTCTTCCTCTTCCTGCATTAGCGTGGCCTAGGGGGGGATTGGCTTGCTAAGAAATTGGTTGAGAGGCAACCTGTCCCCCGACCAGTTGTGCTGCTGGGAACCAGCGTTCAAGAGCCATGTTGCGCCATTGAACCATCCCCGCAGTTGAATTCAGGGGGATTGAAGTATTTGCAATGGGGGCTTCTATCGAAATGTGCACCGCACGACCGTGAAAAATCGTGTCGCTCGAACTGTCCTGAACTAGTTCAAGTGAGATTTCCCGAACTATTCTAGGCCATTGATGTCTAGCTTCACCACTGGTAGGCCTTTGCGGTAGGAATCCAGGCAACCGAACGTCGAGATAGGATAAAAGGAGGCTTCCGACTGTTAAAGCTCCCGACGAGTCTTGATAGCTATTGTACGAAGGAACGCACCCGAGAATCAAGTGAGAGGCTCTCAATTGCCAGTCGTAGGGCACAAAAATTTCTAAGCGTAAGAAGAAGTTCAACTTTCGAGCTTGTACAACACTTAGGTTAGGCTGGAACCTTTTGGAGTCTACAACGAAGAACAACGAACAAAGTTAATAAAAATATACAAAGCAATACTAACATGCCGAACTTACAAAAAAAGGGGGGGGGGGGGGAGAGAGAAACAGAATAAAGCTTAAAGTGAAAATGCACACAGCAAGGCCATACTGAAGAATCAGAAAAGAGGGTACCGACCTATCTGCCGGGGAGAGGTCAGACAGGTGAGTTCTCTGGTGAGCCAGTTCTCACTCACTCTCACAAACTCCCCTGCGGAGTTCCTATTGGAGTCGGGGAGACAAGATATTAACCTAACCATGGTGTTTTGGGTTTGAAGGTAATACCCGTTCGTTAGGCTTCCCCGAATGGCATAGAGGAAGTTAATGTCATGGTGTGTAAGGTTAAGGTCATACAGTTAGTTAAGACGCCCCACACATTTAACTACCCTATAAAAATTAGGCAAACCCTGGTCAGGGCTAAGCCCATAAAAACTGAGAGTTCTAAGTAAAAAGGGATCTACTGGAAATCTAACTCCACCCTCTAGAATTGACATTAAAGGAAAAAAGACCACATGAGGCAATCTTTGGTACTCTATATCTCCCTCGTGACAGTATGATATGTTTACGTCACGAGGGATATTAAACTTAGTTTTGAAGGATTCTACATTTGCATTTGTTTTTAAAAGGTACGAAAAATCCATGTTTTCCTATTAAGATAACTTTGGAAAAATGAGAATGAAAGAAATAGGAGAAAGAAGACTTACTGAGTAACTTCTTAATGAGAGGGATGGTCTTAGGAGAAATTTAAGGGCTCGGGAAGAAAGAGTAAGAAGGATTCTGAATTTGAAAGGAACTAAAGAAACTTGTAAATGAAAAGAATGACAGTATTTATCGAAGGAAGGGTCATTTAATGTAACTGCAAATCAACTAATCAATACTTACCATTGTTTCTACTCATGCAAGCCTCGGTAATTGAAGCGTCAGCTCATCAAGACCGTTCGATGTGTTAGATGTTGCCACGCGTTCACAAAGAGCAAGCTGTCATGTCTGCTATATTAATGGAGTGATGTTTTGTCTTCCCGAGGTATAACCGTCATTTTTGAAAAGCTTAGCTGAGCGTCGAGGCAAGAATCCCTGATCCTGTCCCTACTTCATGAAAATAGGATCGTGGGGGGGCTATTGTGGGGGGTTTGGGCCCAGAAAATCAATATTGACCCATTTAACTGAGTCCCAAGATCGGCCTGAGTAGCCAAAACCAGCCCAGAAGAGGGAAGTGAACCTTAAACTTGGTTGGAGTGGGCTCAGCCTAATAACACGTGTATTGGGACATAGAAATTATTGTTTGGGGGAATCCTATAACGCTCGGCCAACCACCGATTGATAAGATGGTGGGAAATCAATGAAGAATTGACTAAACTAAAGTCGATTGCTGAGAGTTATTAGTGCCTTTGGGGAACTCACTACCAAACGCTATTTGGAGTCTGGAAGAAGTTTCAAGAGAATCCTCAGAAGGGACGATGATTCCTTGGGATTCTAGCGAAAGTGGAAATGCATGTGAATTAGTGAAATGATAATGATTAGTACCCCACTAAAGAGAGACTATATAAGGGGTGGGAAGGCAGACAAGAAGGGTTGGTTGGAAAACACTGGAAAAAGAGTGAAAACACAGAGGGAAGGGAGTGTGAGCAAAGGGGGAGGAAGGAGAACTGCTAGAGGGTGAGGTTTGTAGGTCTAAAAGTTCACATAAAAGATACAGCCTAAACTATTTAGTTGGTGCTTGTAGCCCCACCCATAGGATTGCTAGAAAGCCCACAAATAAATAAATTGGAGACCCAAATCCCTCGCCCAGTACCATAGCCCTAGTAAGTTTGGGGACCACAAAGACTATTTGATGTTGAGACTCATGTCCAAAATAGCTCAAGAAGAATCAAGTTTATAAGATTCTCAAAAAAGAAAAAAGAACAAAAGAACCAAGTTTCTAGAATCTCGGCAAATAGGTCGACACATGTTGATCAATCAAGAATCACGGGTCCAGAATTCAAATCAAGCCCATTGAGTCATCTAATCTCTAGAAATTTCATGACCTAGTTGCTAGAGTATGTAAGAACTTATAAGGGAGGACCAAATAGACTTTTGAGAGCAACATCCCGATCAAGGTGAATTCTCTTTGTAATTAGATCGTTGTATTATATATTTTCTGCACTTGTTTATTTTAGTGATATTGGTGTGTGCAATGATTAACCACGAACTGATCTTGTAAGCATAATTGGGTAATTAACTCAATTTGAATTAAAATTGGTTTCTTAGCAACAATAGGTCTAAATTCTCCAACAGATTTGATGGGAACTCAGCAGCTAAACTTGTTAGGCCTTTGTGCTCCGTTTCCAATCTCCCTAGTTTCTGAGGGTTTTCGTGTTCATGGTGGTTTTTTCCTTCTTCTGTTGTCACCATTCTGATGACCAAAAAGATGCGCTCCAGCCAAGCTCCATTCTTAAATCCCAAATGTTTTCCTTATTACACTTGCTTCTTAAAAAATTGCACACACCAAAAAAAAAGGCTGTCCTAATCGTCCTAAAAATTTGGAGTACTCTTATTTGATTAGTCATTTACTGTCTTCTAGAATGATGCACGTAGCCATTGCTAAGCTTCCTTGGCTTATCATGATTCATGAATATGGATCAAAGGAATATCAATCCAAAAATAAAAGGAGTTGGATATATGTGTGTGAATGGAAGTTTCACATAGACAAGAAGTTGAGAAATTAATACAACATAACTAGACCCAAACCTGTAAATATAAGTTTTTGAGTTAAGTAGTGTCCCTATATCTATATTAAGAGCTTAATTGGAGTCTCCCTGAAGTGTTATCTTCCTTCCCAACACTAAGCATTCCCCATTTTCTAAAAACTTAAAAGTTTTTGAGACAATGGGTAATTTAACACATTTTCCTCGTCATCATTTTTCTACATCTCCTTAATCATGCGCCGTAAGTATTAACATCCTTCCTTGTTCTTCAATTCAAGCATCCCTAAATTCAGAACATATTGCATCCCAAGCTGCATCATCTTTTCACTTCCATCAGATCTCTGACATTGTTATTAAACCAAACCAAGTGCTTACAACTCATACAACCTGAGGCTGCCCTCAGAAATCACTGTTGATTCATTACACTATTAGTTAGTGCCTGGTCACATGTTACTACAGAACCAAACACACCTAACATCTATACTATTATAAGGTTTACACAAACACCACAAACTACCCAAGGCAGGAACCATTCAGTGCCCACTCCATGCCCAAGCTTCTCCACCTCAGCCCCTAGTATTTATAATGCCAAGACTTCGAGTCTTCTTAGGCGGCTTATTCAATTGGAACACAGGATGCCTGCATAGCCTCCTCACTCCTTTCCTCAAACTTAGCCAGTCCCCAGTATCATATCCACTTCTACATCCATTTTCTAAAGCTCCCATTTCAAACCTTGTAGGTGTGTCACTACCTGACTCGTATTCAAATTCATCTTCCTCTTCCTCTTCCCCATCACTCTTCCTATGAAAACTCCAAAGTTTCTCCATAGTGTTGGATTCCAGTCTGTCCAATGTGGAAGTCCTCAAGAAGTTAATGTTGGTAGGTCTATTAGCGGCACAAGGATCAGAAGTTCTCTCACGGGATTCTTTACCATTTGACATCGAAGATACTGGGTCATCATTGTGGATGGGAGAATCTGAACATGAAGATAGGTGCCTAGCCTCGGTAGCTGATTCCTCTCTTTCTCGAAGGGTCTTCAGAATCAGTGTCTTGAGGAAGTTCATAACTTGGACAGCATGAATCAATGCAGTCAAAGGATCTGCCAGCTGCAACCAGTGGAAGAGTCAAGACTTTAGTTCATGGGTGACAAAAATAAAAGACAATTTTGATCATGATGTAAGAAAACATTTATAATTTATAAAAAAAAAAGGATCAAAATATTCAAAACTCAAATTCATTGTGTATTGTTAAAATTCATATAAAAAGATTTGTACAAATAATTTTTTCTTCTTTAAATTCCTTGATTTAATTCCTCAAATCCAAAATAGTCCGTAGACAAAATGAGACGTGTTTGAAAACAAAGAAGTCTTTCATTTGTCATTGCAGCCACTTCTGCCAATTTGTTGCAAGCCTTTATATGATGAATAAGTCCCATCTAGAAAGAACCTAGGAAAATTATCATAGTGAATCAGCTTTGTCTTGGAAGTGACCATTCTATCTATGTTAGCAATCCATTAAGAAAAATAGTTTTTATTTTTATTTTTTTTATGACTGTCCCGAAGAATGACACAGGTTAGTTTAAAGAAAATTCCCTTTAAACTAGACACATTTATTGTTGCATAAAAAAATTTAGCATTGGTTACCTAAAAAGCAAAAGAGTTCCGTAATATTAGAGGGTAATAGCAATAGAGCAATCAACTAGGAGCGCCTTGTGTAAAAGAAATTTGAAATAATATTAAGAAAACATTATCAAACCTGAGTCATGTTGGGTGCAAAAACCATAGCGATATTGCGTGCATTCATTTTGTTGAATCGTTCGTGCTGCACAACATCCACCATCAAATTGACAGACCAGTCAAGCAGTGCACCTTCCATAGGAGGAAGTAAATTTACAAGTTGAGTGCAATCGTCTTCTGTATTGCAGTGCATCACCTGTTCTGGTGTGAGAGAATCAAGTACCCCTGTTGGAAGTTCTCTCAGCCATGCCTACAGGAAATGTAGGAAATCATATGACTATAAAGGATTTAAAATGGCATTTGACAACCTAGAAAAATATAAGTTTTTAAAAGTTCTCAATTGGCAAGTTTATGGAACTCTTTTTTTTGGCAGCACTTCAATTATGTTTGAAATGCAAAACTTACAGCTGCTTGTTTTTAAATCTTCAAAGCTTACATCTGAATATTTTTCCTAGTACAATACGGAATGCTTGGAAGCTGATTTCCTTTACCTTCTTTAAAAACAATTAAAGACAGGAACCAAAGTACCAAACTTCTCACTGAATGCAAAAAACAAGCAGAAGATTAAAGAAATTTAGCGTGCGTTTTGAAGAAAAGATTTTTGTGTTTTGCTGAAAATTTGGTGGGTTCCATGTTACTGTTTATATACTTTTTGGTACTATTCATGAGCCCATTGTACTATTTCAACTAACTTTTACATTTATCTACAGTACTTTCAACAATAAGTTTTCAGTTTTCGCAAAATAAGTGGTATCTAAACACACCTTTAGATGTCATATTTGGGTAGTTTATTTCAAATATTTGTCATGTTCATGGACATAGTAGAAAACCATTTATATGGGCATTGTCATATCAGCATTCAAAATTTTGAGAAGACAATGGGAAGTTTTGTTTTAGTCTAAAATTAGTCTCTCCCCAACTAAATTACTACACGTTTTGGTAAAAAATTATGATGTATATTGGTCGAGTTTAACTAAGGTGACATCCTTATGGCATACCTTTATCAAGCCTGCTAAACAATGAACATCAATACCACGCAGCACTACACCTCTGTTTAGCTGATCCCGGACATACTCTTCTTGGCTATTCTCAGCAGTAATTCGGAATATTCCTTCTGCCTTCAAGCATAATAACATGAATACAAACTTAAAAGTTTCAAAAAGAAACAAGAAGTAGCATTTCAATCCGTGTAGCAACTAAGTCAAAGCACAAACAAAACATACTCTGAGGCCTCCTTCTGAATACAACCTCTTTTGCATCATAAGAAGAATTGTTGGAACACTGTTCCCTCTATCATCATAAGAACACTGCATTGACTTGGCAGAAACTCCAAATACACTTGTACTGGACAATTAAATAAACAGTATATCAAACTAGTCAAATAAAATAATATGGAAAACAAGAAAGGATAAGGCAAGGTAAAAATTAAAACCTATGAACATGAAATCAAAATAATGTAAAAATCTGCCCAGATCTATCTTAAGGAATTTGTTGTGTTCAGTAATCAAATGCCGGGAACAAAAATAGATTCAAAGGATATACTCAAGATCATTTGAAAGAAGATCCTTATTCATCCAACTCCTACAATAGAGCAAATACTAACCAATTAATCTTTTTCTATGCAAACTGAACACACCCAATGGACTATAACGAACCACATCAGCAAGAATTACAGTTTACTTTCCATTGTCGAAGTAAGAGAAACTTCAACCAGTAAGTGGTTAAAAGGTGGAACAAAAGAAAAGACATATACAAACACAGGTTATTAGGAGTTAGGACCAGCAAAAGGCGGAGCATCCAAAGACCTGTCCCCCTGTGCCCCCTGTCCTGCCTCTCCTCTCTTTTTTTGGCTTACATTAAGTGGAGCAGGAGGAACTTGAACCCAAGCTCTCCTCCATGGGAAAACTGAGCAATACCACTAAAGTACAAGGCTCTAAATAAAACCTCTATTAGTATAAGACTCACGTCACATAACACCTTTTGTTTTGCAAAATTAATAACCCTTTATGATAAAGCAAAGAAATACAAACCTTAAGCCTACATATAGGACAACAATTATCTGTTTTTCTTAATGTCTAAATATGCCCTCATGGAAGTATGAAGAGTACACCCCCAGATAATTAAGCTCAAAGCTGTATTAGGATGGCTAAACATACATACTAAGGTCTATATCCCTCATTGAAAAAAGCATCCATACTTAGATCTAGACTTCTTCTCTCATATAGTCTGTTCTCTTTTCCTTTAAGTGAAGGTACGTCGCCTTTAATTGAAGGCACTTTACATTTCTTATCAACTAATAAACTCCATTGAGTTGAAACATGTTGAACTGAATTGCATTTCATCTATATACTCAAATATATAACATGAAGATGCCATTTAAACTCAATTCAAATCAATTTCCTTGGTCAACTTCAATTGAGTATGTAATGCCTAACCCTGTCCTGTGGAGAATGCTCAAATGATTTTCAATGGACTTATACCCCAATGGCATCAGCTCCCTTCTGCGGGGTTTAATTCTGAGATCTAATCCCGTTACTCACAATTAGCCAAAAACAAAAAATTATAATTAGCAATCTCGTTGAATCTGCTTCTAAGTTGAAGGGAAATTTAATTTCTCCCATTCATCTATTTCAAAGTTCCCCCCCAGAGGCCCCAATTCTACAATTAGCAGTCATGTTATGGTAAGCATTCCCTCTATCCCCAGAATTGAGAAAAACCAATATTTCACAAGCACACATAACCACCATTCTGCAGCTTGAAATCCCAAGTGGTTCATAACTATCAATAAAAAGGGTAAATAAGAAAAATTGAGTGTCATACAAAAACACTCCAAAATGTCTACTTTTCCTTCTTATCATGAAAAGTTAACCATAGTGTACAGAAAACCAAAAAATGCATGGATAATTAATGTAGAAAAATGCAAAAGATCCAATCTTTAAGGACTAAGTAAGTAACTAAAGAATCAAATTCAAAACAGTGAAAGTGAGAAAACAAATAAGAACCTTACCTGGCACTAGGCACCCTCCTGGGAAGCTCAGGCTCAAGCTCAGTAGGCAAGCCAAGAAAGCCATTGAACCTATCAAAAGTGACATGCGAAACATGCCTGACTTGGGTGGGCCAGCTTATATCCATGGAAGAAACATCCTCTGATGTCTCCACACTGCATGTCACCAAAGACTTCCTCAGAGCCGCAGCCAGAATATCCAGTATTGGAAACTGATGACATTGATGTTGTTGTCCTGCACCTTTATTATTATCAGTACTATTTTCAGCGCCACTTCTTGACCTCGGACTTAGACTCCTACTCTTGAAACGGGTTCTCGAAATGGGCTCCACTGAAACATCGCTACCATATTCATCCTCAACCTCGTACTCATCATCTTCTTCTTCTTCTTCTTCTTCTTCCTCGTTTTTGTTTTGCTTGTTGTGGAACAATGGACCCTGAGCCGGAGGGACAGAGTTGAACTCGGTGAGACCAACGAGTCCGCAAGATTTTGATCGAAATAATCTAGTCATTGCTAGCTTGTGTTGTTTGACTGAAAAAATATAATTTATGGGGATGAGAGGGTCTATAACTGTAAGAGTTACTTAAAAACTTTAAAAAGAGATAAAGAAGGTGGCAGTGGAAGATTAAAAAAAAAAGTGGGCTAATTAAGATGGGATAAATATTTAGAGTGTGGTGGTGTAGGGTGGTGGAGGGAGATAGATAGAGAGGTAGAGTTTGAGGAAGAGGAGGAGGTTGCTTTGGAATGAAAATGATGAATTATATATTATTTTTTATAATTTTGTTGTGTGTAAAAATATGGGGTTGAAATTGCAAGGGTGATGGAGACCTTTGCTTTCCCTTTTTGTTTGTTTTCTAATTGTATTTTTATTTTTGTTTTTCTTTCTTTTTGGATAAATGTGTTCTTGTTGATTGATTGAGTAAAGGGTAAGATTGCGTAAGAAATGGCAAGGTCAGCTCGTGAGTCGAAAGGTAGGACAAGGCCGCAAAGAAGATTACAAGGCGTGTGAGTGGGTGCATGTTTTGGACGCTTTTGGTTAACATGTCTTTTGGGATCAGATACTTTTATGAGTTTATATACACCTCCGGCCATCTGGTTTTTTTTTTTTTTTTTTAAATTAAAAAAATGGCTTTCCGGTTGTAATGGTAATTTTTCGGGTACCACTTGAGTAAAAATGAGGTGTGCTATTACTCAAATCCTACAACTCATGTAAGCATATGTAATGGTACAACAAGAGCTTCCTACTGTTATTATTCAAATCCCACAACTCATGCAAGCATGTATAATAGAACAATGAGAGCTTCTTATCACTGAACCACACCCCTCAGATCAGTGTAAACATAGAGTAAGCGATGGATAACAATTAACAAGTATAACTTATACTTATGGACCCTCTGTAATCCAATTACAAAAAAATGTAGTCACACCCCTTCTATAATGTTGTTTTACGAATGTAATGTTCAATCTTTTATCAATGTTCTCATCATAGTATCGTAGGTGTAGGCTTGTAGCTCGCTGTTATTTGTTAATTGACACATCCTTATCTTCTAATTTAGGCCGTTTAAGTGCCTATCAAGAAATTGATAGTAAATTATATTTTATATACCAAAGAAAATGTCGTACATATAATGACTATAAAGATCCCAAACTACGATGGCATATTGGCATGGTAGTACCTCCTCATTTTGTCGATAGTTTAACCTTATCCACGTGCTAAAGTGGCAGTTCAAAAGTCTCTCTTTTTTCAACTAATTGCTGTCTCCACGCGAGAGAGAGATCTGAGCTATCTTTTCACTCAAGCTACGTACTAAACTATTAGAAGGGATTTCTCAAAAAGGAAAAAAAAAAAAGAGAGGCTATTAGAGGGGATGTAATTGCTAATTACTAAAGAAAAAAAAATTATTACACACTTGTATGAATACACATAAGTGTATAAGAGCACCCGCACTAGATGTGCTAAATGTGCCAAATGTCAAATATTTGGCACATTTGGCACACCAAACACCAAAAAACACCAAATATTAGATGTTCCAAATCTCATAATTTTTGCAACATGTTACAGTATCATCACATATTTAGCAAGATACAGAAATCTGTTGTATATGGTTATATTATTTTTTTTATTCCTCTTTATCTCTCAGTCTGTCAGTCCCTAGGTTCTGAGTTTTTAAATTTGTGACATCTGTGGCATACGATACGGACATCTTGACATCTGTGGCTACAGTCCCCAGGTTTTAAAATAAGAATTATAAAGAATTAAGAAATAATATTTAAATGAAGTGGTAAAAATATAAAACATCTGATAAATGAAATATTGTAAAATAATGTGGTAAAATAATAAAGTAGACTTTTGGTGTAGTAAAATGACATAATTTTTGCAATAGCTGCTACGGATGCTCTAATAACCGTAGTTTTATCAAAGAAACAATACTACACATGATGAGTCCACACATAAAAACTTTTTTTTTTTTTTTCATTTAATATGAAATATTTTTAAAGTGTAATAAACACTCCCCATTACTAAATACTTAATACTTTCATTTTGAGATTATGAAGATATTGAGGTAGGACAATATATAGAAGTGGGTTTGGAAATGTGGGTTTGGATTTTTACATCTGAAAGTGTGTGTCTCGTTATTTTGTATTTTGTATCACATGGGCACATGGGGTGTTCCATTCTTGCTCCCGTCTAAGCACTTTCTTCTCTCATCTGATCAGTAATTGAGCTGTCAGAGGATAGCTTTTAATGTGTCCCTAGACGCACTGCTCACAAATTTAATGTGTCCCTGGACGCACTGCTCACAAACAATTTGGGCAGTGAACAGAACTCATGAATCACGATCCATCCCAGGCCCATTTGAAAATTTAGACCATTATACCCCTTAGACCTTGCTTCTTCTTCTTTCTTTTTTGGCGTAAATACACTTTTGGTCCCTACATTTTGGGTCATTTCTCGATTTAATCCCTAAAATGATTTTGCTCCTAAGTCAGTCCCTAAATTTTTAAAATCGTTTCTAAAATGGTCCCTACCGTCAACCCAGTTACGGAAAAAGCTGAGGTGGCAAACGGCGTGTCCTCCTTGCTGACGTGGCGCTGACGTGGATATTAAAATATTATTAAAAAAGCTTATTTGGCATTTTTGAAATGCCACATCAGATTTAAATTAATAAAAAATTAAAACAAAATCCAAGTCATAAATTTTAAAATAAATAAACATTAATTAAATTAAATTAAGAAAAAAAAAAGCTTTTTTAGTTTAAAAAATTAAGTTCCTATCAAAAAAAAATTAAATCTAATTTTTTTTTATAATCTTAAATCTAATTTTTGGGATAATTGGGAAAAGTAACAGCCACAAATCCAAATCACCCACCACAAATCCAAAATAACAAACCCATTCTTACCCACACAAACCCATCGGAGAAAACAATAAACTCATCCCTACCCACACAAACACATCGAAGCAAACCACCTCCACCCAAATCCTCTGCCACAACTGCCGATCTACATCAAAACCCATAGCTTACAGCGTCCAAGCTACCACGACCCACCATCACGCCACAACCATCGGGCCACCAACGCGCCACAACCTAGCAGAAACCTCAGCCACAAAACCCATAACACACCTAACCCACAACCCGCAACCCATATGCCACCAAGACCCATGGCCATGCCGCCACCGCAACCCAATCGATTGATGATTCCGTTGAAGCAAGATGACCCAAACAAAACGCCAACACCGATGGAGCTTCGGTCAATCACGGATCCAAACAAAACCCAGATTTAAACTGAAAAAGCTTTTTTTTTCTTTGGAGCCGCCGAGTTTTTGGCTTTCCTAGAGAATCCGAATCCTGGAGAAATCGAGTTTTTGGGTTTTTTGGAGTTTTTGAGTTTCTGGGTTTCTTGAAGCAGTCGAGCTTTTGGGTTTGGAGTCACAGAGTTTTTGGGTTTCCTGGAGAATCCAAAAATTGCTCTCTCAATGGAGGCAGTGGAGTCGGTTAGGGTGGTGAGTCGATTTGGGTGGCGAGTGTGCTGTGTTGTGCAGGAGACATGGGTTTGGGGTTTGGTTGAGATCTGGGTTTGGGGTTTGGTCCTTTGCTCTGGAGATTGATTATGAAGAACAAAGAACAAGAAAAAAAAAGAGACATTCTGTTAATTTATTTTGTTTTAATGTTTATTTATTTTTAAATTTCTGACCTGGATTTTGTTTTAATTTTTTATTAATTTAAATCTGACGTGGCATTTCAAAAATGCCAAATAAGCTTTTTTAATAATATTTTAATATCTACGTCAGCGCCACGTCAGCAAGGAGGACACGCCGTTTGCCACATCAGCTTTTTCCGTAACTGGGTTGACGGTAGGGACCATTTTAGAAACGATTTTAAAAATTTAGGGACTGACTTAGGAGCAAAATCAGTTTAGGGACCAAATCGAGAAATGGCCCAAAATGTAGGGACTAAAAGTGTATTTACGCCTTCTTTTTTCCCAAACAATAGAATTTCTTTTAACTCTATAAATACCATAACTATGACGAATTGAATCTCAATTTTCATGTTGAAATTTTTTTATTTTTTTATAAGAATATTGTAACTTTCATTAGGATGAAGAGAAATTCAATACATCCTGAGCCAAAGTGGCTTTAAGAATATTAGGATTTTTCTCTATTCAAGTTACAAACTGAGAAACACCTTTGACATATTGAACCAAAACGTGTGCAAAGTGGTTCTCTTGTGGCCTTACATGACAAAATTGTACTCGTCTGAAGTCCTGTATTTTTTTATGGATCCCTAAGATAATATTAGCCACATTGGCTGGAGGTTCACTGTTTCTCGAAATTGCATTAAAGATTATCTGAGAATCACACTCAAAAATTACATCTCTAATACCAACATCCCAAGCAAAGTGACACCTTTGTCCAGTGCCATGGCTTTAGCTTCAATCAGTCCAAACGGTTTGTGGAAGTTCTTGTTTATGAACAAAGTGTAATTAATCCTATATTTTAAGTACATAGCTACAACCTTGAATGGTACACTAATATTAATTGATCGATATCGAAATATTTCCTTCTCCTTCTCAAATTGAAATGGTCTCACATAAATGGGAATTGATTCTAATTCTCACATGACAAGGAAAAAAAAGGTAAATGGTCTTAAGAATAAAATAATCCTATTTGACCGCTATACACTATTAACTTCAAGGAAATTGAATAATCATGAATCTTGAGTAACCGGCCAAGCCACTAAAGTAGTTAAAATGGTTATAAACCCTATCAGCAAGATGGGTCCTATATAGAAATCCATCTTTTCCCAATCTCTAGTAAATAAAATAAATAAAAAAGATCCATTTATAATCCTCCATTAGTTGCATTAATGGATCATCCAATTAGAAATAATAATAAAATACAGTCTTGACCATAGTTTTAAAAACCGGACCGGACCCGGCCCTCAATCCGGTCCTGTTATGTCATAAAATCGAAAATAGACTAAAAACCGCTAAATAGTAAAAACCGGCCGATTCAACCGGAGAATCGGGAACCGGCGCGGTCAAACCGGTTACTAACCAGTTTGTCTTTTCTCACCTAAAACTACGTCGTTTAAGTGGAGGAGCCCTAAAAGCTAACCCTAACAGCTAACACTCTCATCTAAACTCACTTCTGTCACTCTCAGTGTTCTCACTTCTCACTTCTCTCAAGTCTCACACCTTTCAACTCTCAAGCCTCACACCTTTCAACTCTCAAGCCTCATCGTCAAGCGGCCTCACTGTCTCACACTATCACCCACTCTGCGAGTCACGCGGCACGCCTTTCTGCCTCGCCCACTCTGCCTCGCCCTCTCATGCCTCTCTGCCCGCTCACTCTCTCTGCCTCCACGCACGCCACCACGCCCACGATCACGCCCTCAAGCATAACGATGCCACGCCCACGATCTTCTCTTCACCCGATCAAGGTATGGTTCAATTTCATTTTTCATTTTTCCCTTTCTTTTTTCATTTCAATTTCCCTTTCTTTTCTTTTTTCTTTTCTTTTTTCACTTCAATTTCTCATTTCCATGCTTCAATTCTCGTTTGCAGGAGAAATTTCTGGACCTTAGAGACAAATGTTGCAATTTACTTGGTATGGTTGTGATCGTGGACCTCTGAAGTGTTGGGTTTTTTTATTATTTTTTCCTTCTCGTTCTCGCCCTCTGAAGTGCTCTGCTCTCTGCTTCTTGGCTTCATCAAGTAACATTCTTTTCTTTTGATTTTGATTTTGATTTTGATCATTTTCTTTTATCAGTTCTGGTTTTTTTTTTTTTTCATTTCTCTCGGCTTCATCTCAGATTCTCCATTCATGTTCTTGGCTTCATCTCAGGTTCTCTGTTCCGTGACTTCACTGGTAAGTGGTAACTTCTATCTTTCAACTATTAGTTTACAGAGTATGTTGTGGATTTGATTTACAGAGCATTATTATTTGTGAAGTATAGTTTACAGAGTATGTTGTGGATTTTGTGGATGTTGTGGATTTGATTTACAGAGCATTATTATTTGTGAAATATAGTTTACAGTGTATTTTACAAAGTATGTTGTGGATTTGATTTACAGAGCATTATTGTTTGTGAAATATTGTTTACAGAGTATTATATGATTGTTTGTTTATGTTGTGTTGATGAAAGGAAACATATTTATTATTATTGGTTTGTTAGTTTTAGTATATTAAAAAATTATTAATTATTTATATAATTTAAATAAATAATAATTAAATTATTTATGATGTCATCGGTTTGACCATCGGTCGGATCCCGGTCCGACCTTAAAACCGGTAATTAGCTCCTTTTCCGGTTCTTTCACCATACTGGTTTTTAAAACCATGGTCTTGACAACCTTATTATGTATTAATTGCAAGAATAATATTCTCTCCCCTCTCATGAACTAGTATATAAATCCCACAAGTGAAGTTCATAATGAAGTTTATAGTTTTTATATGTGAAAATAAAAATATTGGTTTTACTTTAACCTCTTTGGTTTTAGACCTAAGAGGGTCCATAAGCATTAAGCCAATGCCCAATGAAATGGGGTATAGTCTCAATAACATACACATCGTATAAAGCTGGTGTGACACGTGAACATACCCATGCATGTCATGCCAATGCAGCTATCTGTCATTACTACATGCCACCGCAAGATGTTGATCTGACGGCTGTATTACTCTAAGAGGGTCCCAACTCGACCTTGATACTTGTAGTCTTGCCTGCCATAATCAATTTGGGACGCCAGTTAAGCATCACAACTCACAAGGGCACGTAGGATTGTCCACTAGTGAAAATGCTTCATAATTTTAATTGTGTGCGTTACTTCATCTCCCTTCTTTTTATTTCCCTGAATTGGGAGTTTATTAAACTCATGCATCCTATTCTTTCTCTAAAATCGACATTCCCCTAGTTTAGGTAAATTATTTTATCAATTAAATCAATTGACAACCACGTATCTCTTCGTAATTATGGAGTATAAATATAAGATTTGTATTTTTTTTTTTAAATAGTTTCAATCTATGGCTTTTCAGACTTTATCAATTAAGCTAATTAAAATTCATATATATAATTAATTTTAAAACTAAAAATATTTTCAAAGCCCAATCCAAAAGTGATGGTATGGTGCAACTTAAGTGTGAGAAAGTTTAGACCTCCATTGATTTAATTTAACTAATTTCATGCCAATCTAATTTAATTAATCAATTATGCATTCCAGATTCAAATATGGTTAAACATGCCACACAACCATTATTGTAGTAACTATAGAAAAATAAATAAGACAATAATATGGTTACGAAAGGAAATTCTGATGGAAGAAATTCTCTAGTGGTTTGTCGCTTACCCTCAATGAAAGAATGTACTAGTGACATTGAACTCTTCTACTATGGGTCTTTTCACACTAACAATTTAGTTCACAATTTGAAGTGCCAACTTGAAGATTCTCACACAGCAGCATGTTTGTGCAGATGTTGCAACAATTTCCGAACTAATCACCAATCCTTCAAATTTGTTCAGTTTAGATGGTGATAGAGAGATTTGCTTGGCACCTTGACATAATCAAACAAAACACATTCTCTTTCTCTCTTCCTTGTTTCAGTTTATTTAAGTGTTTCCTTTTATATTTTGGACATGTAAGGCACAACTTCCAAGAATTAAGTAGCTCGTGGGCATGAATTAGGAATTTAGAAATCTCAAGACTTAATCGTTGATTACCATCGAGCTTAAATGAATTTTAATCTATCGAGTGTAATCGAGCCTACAATCAAGCTAACAGAAATTGTACTTTCTTTGAGTAGTTCTTAAGTCTTCATTTTGACCTTCAAGTACGCCACTTAGACATACAAGACTTTATTTGGAAGTTCATAAAGGAATGAAATAGAATGATTTTAAAGAAATAGAAATGAATAGAATGTATTTAAGTAAAAGAAATGAATGAAAAATAAATGAACAGAATGGAATTAAGTAACCTTATTTGGATGTTTTAAAATGAATGAATGAAAGTAACGAAAGGTAAGTAACCTTGGGAGTAACATACAAAGAAATTAATGGAATCATTGTATGATAATATTACTGTTAGACTCCTGTTTTAAAATAAAATGCTAAATATATATGGGTATTTTGGAAGTTTTAGTAAAAAATCGTTAAACCTAATTTCATTCTCTTCAATTCTTCCCAATTCTTAGAGGGGATGAAATTTTAAGGTTTTGAGAGAATAGAGAGAAATGAGTATTTTCTCTTGTCAATTCCATTTCCTCCCACTTAAATTACCAAACAAGGGAAGTTAAAAATATTTTTGAATTATTCTTTTTAGGCTAAAATGCGAATTACACCCTCTAAATTTGACTAAAATTTATTTCGGTCTTTTAACTTTACTTTCTTTCAATTGAGTTCTTTAAATTTCAAATTTATTCAATTAAGATTTTTAGTCCAATTTCGTTAAAAAAAAAATTTATGTTAAGTATGCGTAATTAACTAATGAAAAAATATTTTTTGAAAAAGAAATTCTCAAAAAAATGCACGCTAACATTTAAGAAATTCAACAAAGCCAATAATTATGGTATGCGCAAGATTGGCCTGGTTGCATTTGGAATTTTGGACTCTCCTTTTTTTTGCTTAATCCAGCTCTGATTAGAATGTCTCCTAGATTCAAAAGTACATACATATCAATGGAGCACGGATACCCCAAGAAAACTACAATACTACTAGTACTTGAAATTTTGGACACATCAATTTTAGGCCAGTAGAGAACAATTAATGTTCCTTGGAAAAGGGAAACAAAAAAAAAAAAACCAAAACCAAAAAACAGAACAAATTATATAATATGATACCCGAATTCACAAAATTTTATGAAGGAAACACTGCTGTTCCCTCTGTTGTATATAATATATATTGCCTCTTATCTTTCGGAGTGTCCTCATGGGCCTGATCTACACACAGTTTTGTTTTTGTGTTTTTTTTTTTGCCGGGAAGTTGTTAAATACTATATATGACTTCTATTTTGAGTGACTGTATTATTGGACTCTTTAAGTCTAGCAAGAGAGGAAGGATTAAATATTAGGGTAAATTGCAAATTATATTCCTAAAGTTTTGGAGTGTTTGAATTTTATCATTCTATACCCTGAAGTTTCAGAACTTGAATTTTATCCCCTAAAGTTTGGGGGTGTTTGGATTTTATGCTCTAGCGTTTCATAATTTAGATATAAGCCCCTAAATTTTAAAAGTATTTGAATTTTACTCCCTAAAATTTGTGAATATTTGAATTTTACGCCCTAAAATTTCAGAATTTTGGGTGTAAAATCTAAACACCTCCAAATTTAATGAAATAAAATCCAAATTCTAAAACGTCAGAGTATAAAATCTAAACACCTCCAAACTTTATGGGGTAAATTTTAAACTTTGAAACTTCAGGGGTGTAAAATCCAAACACCCCAAAACTTTATGATGTAATTGACAATTTACCCTAAATATTAAACAATTGGCTGATTCCCACTAATTGAAGCTAGAATGTGTCAATATCTAATACATACTTTTTTGGGGTAAAAATATAATACACCAAGCAAGTAAAAAGATTGATGACATAGTAACCTGGAGGCCATAAAGATGAGCTGAAATCTGTAAAAGGATCGTAAATACTGATGAGGAGGCTCTAGAGGTATAGACCAGTCCTAGAAGGTACACAAAGGGCCTTTATCATCTACCATATTGAGCAAATTCTGCTACTGCATGCTTGTTGATTAGTTGGTTGCAACAAACATTCCCATCATCATCTAGTGTAATTGAAAAATAATGATGATTGATTATAGTCCTAACACTTCACCAACTCCTTACCGTTCAAATTTACTTTTCATATACTTTGCTTGAAAGCATTACAGTTTCAGATCATATTATATGGACGGCCATTTCATGCAAACTAAAGAAAAAAAAAAAATGAAAGGAGGTGTGTGGCATAATTTTATACCATTTTTCTATGCTTAATTTCCTTTCAAGCTACTCTAAGAACTTGCCCACTCGTGTCCCCAAAGGCCCTTATTATGGGGTCAGCGGTTAGGTAAAAATCTTTAAGTAATTTCTTAACAAAACCACCAACTAGAACTGAACTGCAATTGAATAATCTTCTTAACGAATCCAATTGTTTAAGCCTTAAGATATATTAGGATTTTCAGTCGGCTTAGCTAGGCAAGTGGATTTGTTCAACTTTCCTTGTTTATACGTGACAGCTGTTTGTTATATAATCTTTTACTCTTTTGGGGGTGTTGGCAACTTGGCACATCCTATTCCTATGCCTGCTAGTGCTGGTTTTGTCATATTCTGTGTTCTAAGTTCTTAAGAAATGCATTCTCCAAAAAAAAGATCTTAAGATATGAGCCCAAGCCCAAGAGCCCTTAAATTAGCCCAATGTTGATTTTTCAGCCTGTGAATGAGTAGCCCAAACACTCCACTAGTAGAAGGGTTACTCAGTTGGTCCAACATCTCTGAAGGAGTAGCCCAATGACCAATTTTTTTGTAAGCATAAGGGTTACTCAAAATAGAGACTATATTCAAATTTGTCTGTAACTATCATAAGCTCTTTGGAGAGAGAAAAAAAGACCCAAGTGTTTTGGTAACCTGTTCCTGTTATGCTTTGCTTGGCATAGATTTTCAAACTATTATCTGGAGAAGGAAAGGGAAAGATAAAAACAAAAACAAAAACAAAAACAAAGAACTTGGCATGATTGGCAGAGTGGTGCATCAAGTTTTTTGTTTTTTGGTGTAAAATGTTTTTAGCTGAAAACATTTTCATAAAAAAAGTTGTTTGTTTTTTAGTGTTTAACTAGTTATGCTCTTCACAAATTTCATACACGACTTTTGTATACATATTAAATAAAAAATTTACATCAGTACCTTAAATTATTAATTTAGAACAACTAAATCAATCTAAAAAATAAATACAGTCAAAATAAGAACATTGAAAACTACACTAATCAGCACAATCCAAATAAAATTGCAACATCACCAAAAATTTTAAAAAATAAAATAAACAGTTAACAAAAACTGTCAACTATACACACACACATTCACACGTATAGTTATTTTTGTATGAATTTAAAAAAAAAAAAAAAAATTAGGGATGGCTCTAAAAGTTTTGAGGCGTGTCGTGATTATT
>CM032329.1:22514412-23017877 GCA_019022515.1 Quercus aquifolioides
TGCCTGAGGGATGTGTCCCAAGGAATGGGGGAGCCATCCAGCTCCAGCCTTGGAGACCAGTTGCGAGGTCCTCCTCCTCGGCGGACGTCGGCGACGACTTCTTCTCGGTTTTCAGTGGAAGAGGCCCTTTTGCTTCGTTGGTCCCTTGCCACCTTTTGTTGTTTATTCGTCTTGGGTAGCACGACCACCTCCCTCTCTTCAGGCTCGTGGGGCCTCTTCTTCTGCAGGTTTGGTATGGGTTTCAGACCTGGGTCAGGGACCTGGGTAGGCACTAGGGGCAAGGTCACTACTGGTTTAGACGTCCCAGCATCTTTCTGCTCGGGCTTCTTGCCCCTGCCCTTCATTAAACTCCTCAGATCCATGTCGTCGTCCGAGGAGTCTTCGGAATGAGTGGCTAGCAAATTAAGGTGGATGCCTGACTGTTCGTAGGCCTCTTCCTCGGCGTCTGAGACCTCTATCACTCGGTTCACTCCTGAAGCCTCTCCCTCAAATTGAAATCCGTCTATCTGCTCTTCTAGCGAGGAGGTGGAAGAGCCGACCCTCTCACCTTCAACCGCTTGTCCGAGGGGAACTTGTTGGAGTGGTTGGACAAGAGGGGTATAGCCCGAGGATTTGGATGGGGTACGGGTTCAAGATCGTCTGGCGCCAAGAAACCCTTCCGACCGACGTCAATACGTGCAAGGCGGTGATCTCCCTGGACAATTGCGTTGCCGACTGGTTGGAAACCCTTTGGTTTCCCTATGTATCCCAGAATAAGGGGAGCAGATCGGAGTTGCCCGTCCTCGCTCACGAAAATCTCTGACCTTAATAGGTAATTAACGGCGGCAGTATTTATAAGGCTGAGCCGAGGAGAAACTTGTCTTTTATCTGTTACAAATCACAGCAGAACATGGTTAGAAACTCAAAAATGGCAACACAAGAGGAATCAGAAACCACTAAAAGACGAGGACCCTAAGCCTATGGTTAGTGTGCCTAGATCTAACATGTCCCACCTGGCTTCCCATGCTGGGTTGGGCAATGATGGCCGTCATGCCATGCGCCCGAGATGATCACATAGTCATCTTTCATCCCTTTGTTGGATTTGGGGAGGCAGGAAATGAGCCTGACAATGTCCGATCGGGATTTTAAGTAATATCCCGCATCTTGCTGGCTGTGGCATTCGTACATGTGTACTACGTCGAGCCAGGTGAGTCCCAATCCTAAGTGACGGTTAAGGTCCTCAATCGCTCCTAGGATCCTAAACATATTAGGCGCGCATTGCCAGGGAGTAAGCCTATGGTTCCGAAGGTAGCTAGTGGTGATGGGACCCACGGGGATTGTCATTCCCCCTTCTTTGAAAGCGATGAGAGGGATAACGACTTCTCCCATCTTCCGATCTGTTAGTATTTTTTCTGGGGGGCAATACCTCACACCCACGTTTGGGGGTATGCGATATGCGGCCCTAAACGCCTCCAGTTGCTCAGGGCTATCCACCAAGTACTGGAGTTTCCCCATGGTGCTTAAACAAAACGATTGGCCGAAGAGAGAACTAAATGATTTGGTGGACGACGACTCACAAAGACTAGATCGGAGAAAGGATTTTAGGCTTGTAGAAAGGTTCGTGCAGATCCTGGGGAAGTCTGAAACCGGCGACTGAGGGATTTGGACGGAGTGGCACGCTTGTTCTTGCTGGAGCGTCTGAAGATTTGCAAAGTGAGGAAGAAATAACTTCCTCTGAGGTTTTATACGGGGTCAAGCGAAGGGTCAGGGGCACTCCTGCCCAAATTCTGAAGAAAAAACCATAGCCGTTGGATCAGTCAGTCACCGTTGGATAGGAAGGACAAAGCGCCACCTGGTGCAATTAATGCAGCGCCTTGGGAATATGGAAACGGCAGCGGCATTAATGAAGCGTCTGTTCCTACGTCTACACACGTGCCAGTTCAAATTTGCCTGTTCTCAAGCTTTTGCTCCGTGGCAAGTCAAAATCCTACTTTTTCTCTTCGGGTGCGAAGGAAAAACTACAATTTTGAAGGGCTATTGTGGGGGGTGAAAAGCCCAACCTAATGTATTGGGCCCAAGGCCCTATTTGAGGAACACTGTTCGTCCGAGGAGATGAAAACACTCAATCTGAGGCCCATGTAAAAGGAGCACGTCTGGAGAGGAGCACGTGCAATATCCGAGGAGATGTTCATTTGTCCGAGGAGTCTAATATCCTCGGATCCGAAGAAGCTTGGCCCGACAGGTGTATGGGAAGCTCAAGTGATCCTTCTGACAAATGTAAGGAGGGAAATGAACCTCGGACACACATGAGGATGACAGGAACAAAGAAATATCTAAGAGAAGCTTCAACCACCGCATTAAATGCACTGCACCTACCTTCCTGGCCGCATTTATGTGGAGAAGACCCTTGAACAGTGCATTCTCAACTACCGCCACTCACACAAGGCTAAAGGGGGAGTATGATGGGACATGCACTCAAGTGGGCGTCTGGATAATGAACAAGTGGATGCTGAAGATGTAGGAAGGGAATGCTATATAAGATAGGTATGCCTCTGATAGAAGGGGATCGAAAAATCAAAAGGAAAAAGGAGGATACTCCATTACTGTAGCTCCAAGAATTGTAACCCAAAGTTTAGGAAATAAAAACACCTCTTCGGACGTTGCATTTACATCTGTCCGAGCACATTTTAATACAAATTCATCCACAAACATTGCTGTCTAATACTGTTATTTCATTGTTAGCCTAGCTCTTTTACCCACTATCTACAAATTTATTGTCTTGGGTTCAGTGGGCTCAAAATCCATACCTTCTTGGACTTGGGCTGCAAAAATTGACCCTACAATATATATAAAATACATGTAATTTATTTTTATTTTGTTAAAGAAATGAGTTCCTCTAATATATATTGTGGTGATTAAGGATATGTAATGACAGAATTGTAACTAGTGTAAGAACAAGTGGATGTATCTTACATCTTTGCTCAATCAAAACAAAAGAGCATTCAAATGCTAGGATTACAGAGTCACAGTAGAACAACATTGAGACATTTGATTACCTATCAAAAAACAACAATGAGACATTTGATTTCTTGCGCGCCCCTGGTTAAAATTTTATTTCAATTCCTTGTCTTGACTGTGGAAGCATTTCAAAAATCAGAACTAGTAGTATCTCCGGATATTAAAGGGAAAATTTTAAGTTATTGTTGTATTTGTCCACTATCATAACAAGGAAAGGAAAGGAGGTGCAGGACTATATAGTACTAGCTAGAGTGCTAGAGAATTTTGCTAACTCCTACTCAATACAATTGCCTTTATTTATTTATTTTGGCTCTTTATAATTCACCACCCAAGGCAAGATACTCATCTCATGATTATTACAAAATTTGACCCAAAAAAGAAAAAAGAAAAAAAGAAACCAAGTATATAAGTAATGCGAATTTTGGTACAATCATCGTGTTCTTCATTTGCTGAATTAATCTATACAAGGCTATTAGGCATATATACAGCCATTTACGCCAAACATAAATCTATATATTACAAATTTTTATTTCAGGAAAAGAAATAACTGATTTTTAATTCATCATTTGGAAGAGTGATAAACTTCACCCAGAAGAGAAAAAGATAACGAGATTATAAAAAAAGAAAAAGAAAAAAGAGGGAATTGATGGTGACGAGATCAGCTATTGTAAAAATATATATATCTTGTTTGCTATAGAAATTTATCGTTACAATTTCCAATTTACATCCGCATTGCAAAAATCAACATCAAATTGTCACAAATTTTAAGCACAAAGCACGACCACTATGACTTCAGAGTTCAGAATCTCCCATGCTTTGCACAAGATGTCTTGAGTGTTCTTATTGTTCAAGTAATTGTTATTATTGTTTCAAATCAAAGTTTTTACTCTTTTTTTTTTTTTGTTTCTTTTAATTTCCTAGGTTTTCTCAGCAACCAAACAGAGACTGTGATTAGTTGGTGCTGTGGAGAGGAAGTTTAATAGTGATTAGTTTTTTCGTTTGCTTGATTTCTAGTTTTTTTTTTTTTTTTTGGCTTTAGCCTCTGTTTGGTTGATGAGAAAAGTGAAGGAAAATGATTGTTTAGTCAGTTTTAATTATAGTGCATAGAGAGAACGTGGAGGTTTCAAATATTGATTGTTTTGCTGTGTTTTTTTTTTTTGTACTGTATATAGGCAAGAATACAATGATTGCTCATTTGTTTCTAATAAATAAATAAGTTATTATTGTTTTGGTTTTTTCTGTGCTTTCATTTTATCTCTCTGTCTCTTCGTTGCTGAAAAAGATAACATAAGACAACTAAGTACGGTCGTTTCTCAAAAAAAAAAAGAAAAAAGATAACTAAGTACGGTGAAAGGAGCTGATTCGAATATGAAAAAACTATTTGATAGATATATTCGTATATGAGGAAAATGAGACTATTTGATAGCTATGATATCAAATCTAGCAAAAGGAGAGGCCGAGGTTGCTAGACAAAAAGCTAGTACCCTGTTGGAATCCCATGTTTGGTAGATTTTTTAAAAAGTTGTTTGTCATATTGGGATCATTTTTTTTTTTTCTTTTCAAAGCAGAGTAGGATTCTATTAAAACTAAAAGTTAAGAGTTCTTACACATTTTAACAATGTGGATAAATCAAAATCTAACAAAATTTGTAATCAAAATCTTACAAACATTAACATTTTACATTTGTCCATTCTAAAATATTTTGTCCTCTTAGTTTGGTGTAATAGAGCTTCCTGATTGAAATTTGTCCCAGTTCATCAATCATGAAGCAATGATACGCAGAGCTACTGTACCAGTTTTTCTTTAGAACTACTTCTCTGATAGTCCACTAGGAACGAATTGCTGTTGCAGTATGCGTTATCTAATCTATTGTATGCTTTTGCATATTGTCAATCCATTTTCCATTCAATTGAATAAAATCAAAATTTTAGTTTGGACTTATCATTCTTAGTGAGTAAGAGTAGGTTGGATTAGGGTTAATCATTAATATTCAATTTCACACTGCTTACCCCACTAGTTATTAGGGGCTACAGTTAATGGGAAAATCCTAATTTAGAGCCATTTTGTCCTCTTGCACAGTATTACCTTTAGCCTTTCATCTATTGAGTTCTATCTCTAGCTAAGCCTGTTGTAGCAATGATACTATTTGATCAACAGTCTAACCCAATCCGTGAACCTACAAAGAGAAGAAGGAAGAGAGGTGATCCTTCAAAGTCAGGTTGGCTGAGAGACTCTCTGATACGTAAGTCAGTATACAAACTATTAGAAGAAATGTTAAACGCCGTCTTCTTTTCTTGTACTTGTACTGGTGATCGTCCCCCATTAATATTTATGTTGCTCAAGGATGTAATCCCTTCAAGACATTAAAGAGATTATCATGTTTAATATACCCTCCTTAATTCAAGGGTCATCTCATGAATATTGAGATACATACCATAGATTTCAGTGCTATTATGCAAGCATGAATGTATTTCAAGATGTAAAAGAGAATGGAATATTAGAGAAGTTCTCTAGTAATGCTCCTATCAAAAAGAAAAATGATTTTATTTTCGCTATAACCCCCCATAACCTATGACTGCTAAGTAAAAACACAAAATACCCCCCATTTGAAAAATAAAAGTACTCAAGAGGCAAAATGGTGAAATTATGAGTAGAGAGAGTTTATAGATAAAACTTTTGTATCATAATTTTTGCTATAACCCTAGTGTATGCAAATGTGAATTATGAGAAAAAGAAAGATGATAGATTCATGTGTAAACACTAATTACAAATTTACAATCACTTATGAGTAGAGAGAGTTTATAGATAAAACTTTTGTATCATAATTTTTGCTATAACCATAGTGTATGCAAATGTGAATTATGAGAAAAAGAAAGTGATAGGCCACAATCTGAATGACCCATTGTGATTAAACCAATTAATTAATTAGCCAAGTTGTTAATTAATCAATTAATCATGCAAATGCGTGGAAGCACACACAAATCACCAATAAACTAATTAAGCAGCGGAAAATAAATAACACGGTGATTTGTTTACGAATGGGGAAAATCCTTGCGGCAAAAACCCCACCGGGTGATTTTCAGGTCACCACTCCCAAAACTCCACTATTATCAAATCAAGCGGTTACAAGTAAAGGAATCCCAAGTACCTTACCAACCTACAGTTGAACCTTTACCCCAATACCCAATTGGACTTGATCTGTAGTGACAATTTCCACCTTTGATGCACGGCTCCCAAGTACGTGACTAACCAATGCGCGGATCCCAGTACGCGACTTCAAACACCAACTTAGAAGGAGAGGTTGGCTGCAAAGTTCTTCAGTTCATCCTATACGATGAAGATCAGGAAGATGCTTGGTCACAAAACCCTTTGGTGCAAATACACAGCAACTTCTTCAGAGAAGATGAACTAGGTCAAAAACTTCGTCTTTGATCACAATTTACTTGAACAGAGATTGCTCAATGCTTTTGCAACTTGTGTACGATTTGACGGCTCTTAAAACAATCCTTCTATATGTTTAGGGTTAGAAGAAAAGAAAGCCCAAAAGCATATTCACGGATCCCAAGAAAATCTGAAATTATAAATCTCGACAGATAGCAGGTGTCGAGGCAGGTGTCGAGGTAGCTATCGAGAAGGTGTCGAGAATTAATGAATTTGCACTTCAGCTTGCTTTTTCTTGGACAGACTTGATGACTTCAACACTTGATCTTGAAACCTTGTTTCTTGAAGTATTAAAAACACATAGAACTACCCAATTACAAGTAGAGTGCGTTTTGTCAAAGGATTAGCCAATTTACATAAATAAGTGACATATGTTCTTAACAAGTGAAAACACATATGTCCTAACAATCTCCCCCTTTGGCAATCTGTGACAAAATCACAACAAACAAATGAACATATGAGAGAAGTCATAAATCACTCAACTCATACTCACTTGTTGAATACAATAAAATCTATCCTAACACAAACTCTTGAAAAACTTTGCAAGAAGAGAGTTTATGGCAAGTAGACTTTGACAACTTGTACTTCTGAAACACTTTAAACAAAACTCATCAAGGCATCTTGTGTGAAACAGAAATAATAGATTGCATACAAGTATAAAGAATCATGTGTATAAAGATAGAAAAGAAACAACACATGTAGAGAGAGGTGAAAGAAACATACATCCACATATAGAGAAAATAAGTACAATGTATGTAAAACTGGTCACAAAACCTCATATACAAGAACAATGTATCTATAAAGAATAGAAAAGAAAAGATACATCAAAACCTCACTACATCCCTCAAAAATATCAACACTCCCCCTATCAAAAATGTCATATACTAACTCTCCCCCTAAGATGACTATTCTCATAACCCAAAACTACTCCCCCTTTTTGTCACGAATGACAAAGGATAGAGTGTCATGTAGACATCTCATCAGTAGAGCTAGCATCTCCATCATCATCCGAAGCGTCATCGTCATCACCATCATCATCATCATCCTCAGAGTGAGAAACCGCTGGAGGAGGTGGTGAAGGAGTAGCCTCAGGAGCAAAGCCACCCATAGTTTCCTGCCGTCGTGCAATACGACCAACACGAACATTCACCTGATACAATTCAGTGAAGAGTGTATCGAGGCGAGTATCCATGCGCTGCAGCTGCGCCATAATGTCTCCAAGAGATACATCGCTCGTAGAGGAAGAAGGAGCAGATGTAGATAGAACAGATCTGGATGGAGCTGAACGGGAGGGAGGAGTGGAATCCGTCTGTCGCGACCTAAACTGAGTCTCACTACGTTTTACGGTAGCAGCATCTATGGCACAGATGTGTGTGAAGTGGTCGGACACAGGAAAGGGGATAGAAAAATGGCGTAAGATCCTCGTGATAGCGGAAGGAAATATGAGCTTATCACGGGACGCCGAATCTAAATGAACATCTATGATAGAAAGAATGAAATAAGAAGTAAAATCTATAGTCAGATGCTCAAGAAGAGACAACAAAAATCGAGCACGAGGCTCTGTGATGGAGTTGTAGTGAGAGAGTGGATGGAGCACAAAAGTCATCACCATGTTTAAGAATCTAGGACCTTTAGCAAAAGGCCTACATGATGGGTACTGATGTTCACCCCAATCAGCAGGGCGCTCACAAAAAGCAGAGATGAGCTCATCTTTGGACACAGTCCTCAGACGCTCACAAGAAAGATAGTCAGGAAACTCTATCCTAGGAACCCTAAGTACATCTGCAACTAGCTGCGGTGTAACAGGGATGCGCGTACCTTGAACGCGAGTGAAAAAGAGAGGTACTAAACGATCTATCCCGTGCATGTTGGAGTAAAACTCCTGAATGAGCATGAAAGGACAGGTGACCGGGACGTCACATAGTGACTCCCATCCCCTACTGTGAATGACAGAGGGAAGGTTAGTGTCGGCGAAGTCCGCCAAAATGACTTGGCGTTCCGAATGAACACCTCGTCAAGAAAAGTTCTCCGAAAATGCCTTGTGGGCATCTCCATCACGGAACCGAAGGTTAAGAGGAGCAGAGTCAGAAGAAGAGGAAGCTCCAGAACGCAGAGGGTTCCGAGCCGGAGTGGATTTACATTTGGGCGCCATAGACACTACTAACGTAAAAGAATGAGAAAGAGATAGAGAGGGAGACAATCAGAAAAGTCCCAAAACAGTTCATATATATCAGATATATTTAACAACAAGTACGTATGCATGGGAATGCATGAACATGTGACATGCAAAGGAAAAACATCATGGGCTCAGCCCAATCCAATCCTAGCAGCACACAAACATAGAACACACATCTAAATGCATGTAAATACCATTCTAATGCACATGAAATGCAATGTATGACATTTTTAAAACATTTAAGTGAAAACCCAACCCAAAATTTCAAGAGAAACTCATTAACTTTGAAAAACCCCAAAAATTTCCAAAAATCCCAAAACCTAGGTTTCAAAACATGAAATGCATGAAAAAGGAAGGGAAATGTGATCTTACCAAGTGATTAGAAGCAAGGAATGGTCAAGATCCAAGTGGGTTGGAAGTTTTGAGTGAGAAAAAGGTGTTTGGGAGAGGAACCGCCACGGACAGATCGAGTGAAATGAGAGAAGAATCGCGACAGAGCCTTAAATAGACACCTCAGTAAATCTCGACAGCTGAGGTGTCGAGAGGTATCGAGGAAGCTGTCGAGGAAGGTATCGAGAAAATGGCCGTCGACAGCTAAAGGTGTCGAGAAGATGTCGAGCCATCTTTAAAAAGCAATTTTTCGAGAAGTGAAAAACACAGACATGAATGCAATCCAACAAGCACCTCAACCAATGATCCAATCAACATATTAAGCTCTCAAAATCATCTCTCGACAAGAATTTAAGCACAAGGATCCTCAAACACACACACACACACACTAAACAAGTCTAACCAATTTTATTTTTCAAAAACAAGTTAAGACAGTTTAGTGAGCATACATTAGCACATGTAAAAACTTGTGATGGCAAAATCACATTGTACATGCACATGTATCAATAGTAGCAAAGAATATTGCATGTTGTGTGTGAAAAACATCGCAAGATTGCATATGTGTATACATGTTATGACGATTTGAGATATGAGAAAATAATTTTAACTCACACACAATCATAACTGTTTGATGGGGACTATCACCTTTGAGGTACATCCTATGACTCCCACATCTCCTAGAAAACACGCTTGCAATCATATTTAAAGCATTTTAATCTTTTTCCTTTTTATTTTCTTTGCATATTTTCTTTTAAGCATATCATGCATGGGCATAAAAAAAGAGAAAAGAAATACCCAACATGTTAAGCATAGACATTGCACTTTTGCTATGCCGAAGCATACGGATGTTTTTGACACTGCACTTTTACTATGCCGAAGCATACAGGTGTCTATGACACTGCACTTTTGCTATGCCGAAGCATACAGGTGTCATACTATGATTGGCAGGCAACAGTGGTGAGATGGTCATTTATGCCTTTCTCTTAGGATTTTCTAGTCCTACCCGTCAAAAAGAGTGATATGAGTGTTAAGTTTTAAGAGATAACTTAATCTTACTCATCACAAACAAGAGCCACAAAGCTCACTTGCTTAGTTGTGCATAGAGATGCTCATCTAAGCTACAAGAGATACAAAGTTTAGAAAACTCTGTTTCATTGGCCATCCAAGGTACACAAGTACCAAAGTACACATAACACACACTGTTTTTGTATTTTTCTGATTTTTCAATTTTTTTATTTTTGAAAGTTCGAAAATGTGTTGAAAACACAAGAGCTATTTAGACCCCCAATTAAAATTACGGCTCGATAGATTTTACACAAACTTAATACAAAGTGCGGAATAGTGTAAATGCGAGCGAATGAACAAGTAAGCTACTCTAATTCATAAACTAAGCAACACAGCAGTATAATGGAATATAAAAGAGTAGGGAAGAAGGATGCAAACACAGAAAACACCAAGACGTGTTCTCGAAGAGGAAACCGAAGAACTCAGCGAAAAACCTCTCCGCCGCCCTTCAAGCGAAAATCGATCCACTAGACAATCAGTTGGGATACATGGGTTAGCAAGAGACCCTCCAAGCCTAATCTACCCGATGTACCTAAGCCCTCCAAGCTCTTACTCCAACAAGGCTTCTCGGAACCGTGTCTTGTCTTAGTTCTCCGAATCCCGCAACAAGCTCCATGTTGCATCTGCCATCCTTGGCTTCTTCCAATGCTTCCCAGCAACTCCAAAACACTCTCTACACTCTGAATAGGTGTGGGTTGTGTTTGGGTACAAATCTCCTCTCAAGCTATGATAATGGGAGAGGGATGGAGAAGAGACTACTATGATTTCTCACTAAGGAGGAGTAGCTCTCTCTAAAAAGATGGGTGTGTGTGTTGTAGAAAACCTATCTAGGGTTTTTCTCTCTGAATGGCCTCACCAACATTTGTGGGTAATGTGGGTATAAATAGTGTAAGCACAGAAGGTGTGAATCAGACTGGACAGGCTGGCAGAACAGAATGCCTCGCGGGTGTCTCGCGGGAAGGCCTTACCCGCGAGATACTCGCGAGACACAGCTGTCTCCACCTGGCCTGACTCTTCGCATTCCAGCATGTGCAGGGCACATGTGTCACTTCGCGGGATGCTAAGTCGCGACATACCCGCGAGAAATCTTCAGTCTTCAAATGCTTGAGCCTTCACACTCTCTCTCTATCACACAACCCTTACAACAAATCCCACAACAAATATAGGGTATAAACGATTGATAATAATTACAATCAAATTTGGCACGGAATAAAAGCCAACAAAATACATAGTTGTAAATAACAACTTTACAATCTCCCCCTTTGGCTATTCCGTGACAAAACCCTAAAACAGACTCTAGACTTAAACGTGAGTTTGGGAACAAAGGCAAAACTCACTCACACCTAATTCTAGATTCTGATAAGCTCTTGAAACATATGAACAAGTAACTCCTGAAACACAACAACAAAATAATATCATTGTATGCAGAAAACTTGAAAAGCATATGGAGCAATAATAGCATGATCAAGCAAAAAGAAATAGAAAAACTAGATCATGGCAAGATCAAACAAGTAATCACTATACACAAGCAATTACTATGCTCATTCACACAAGGAATGAACATCCGGATATGCAAGACGATAAGCTCATTTGAAGAGTATCATTTGCAAATCCAACACTCAACCAATGCTAAATACACGAAGTATTTGCATCTAGGAACAATCCTATTAGGGCACAAGAGTGTTCATCACTCAACCAATGTATAGAACGTATATGCATCTAGGAACAATCCTACACGGGCACAAGAGTGATGTACTGAAGTAAAATGTATGACGTTAAACTTCAATAACACAAGCATAAAGGCTGCATAAACAATGTACTGCATATGCATGGCACAAACCATAAAAGCCTACAAATTATGCAATGAAACAAACCCTTAAAGCTTACAAAAGCAACATGGGTACAAACATATAAAGTACTTCCCTATCATATCACTCCCCCTATCATGAATCATAGGAGCTGTGATGAACTTGGAACATATATACCTGTAACCTGAAACACTTGCACAAAACACATTAGACCCTCAAGGTAAATCAAGTGATAAAAAGACAAGTATAATGTAACAAGTAAAATGCGATCAAGTAAACATGTTGTGAAACATATGAGCAACTTGATCAAACACATGACAGTCATATGGAAATGACTACAATGATCATATAGCAAAGCAAATGATCATCCGAACATGCAACCAATAAAGCACAATAGCATAAGGGTAAAAGCATGTCCAACACATAAGCACGATGCAATGAGAGCAATAAAGCATATCAAAGCACCATAAAGTAACGAGAAAAAAAGCATAAAGTAAATCAAGGTTTTCTCAAAAAATGTCTTCTCCCCCTTGGTATATGCATCTCCCCTGTCTTCTCCCCCTACGAATGTGCACAAGGTAGAATTTCTCCCCCTAAGAGTGTGCACATGAGTCATATAGAAATGACGAAACACACCGGTATACTCTCCGGAATATTCTCCCCCTTTTTGTCACGAATAGACAAATGAATCAAGAGGAAGGAGGGAAAGAAGAAAATATGAAGATGATGCATGAGGGGTGCAAGATGAATGAGAAAATGAAACTCAAACATTAGACAAAAACATTTTAAAACAATGCTACAAAGCATAAAGAACATGACATGTTAAGGATGATGGAACATGATGTGGACCTAGGCATGACATAGACACAAGAACATGTTAAATGTGTTAGAGGGTCTAAAAGGACTTAACAAGCATGAGTGAATGCAAAAACATGTCAAGTGTTCAAGTGTGTGCAGCAAAGGTGCAACTAGTGTGCATCTAGTGTGCATGTGAGATGCATGACCAATGCATGAGCAAGGCACTCAAGGGGCAAAGTGTACAAAACACACCACCAATGATCAAAACATGATAAACATGAATAATTATGGTGATCCCCAAAATTTGGTACTCATCGGAGTCCAAAATAACGAGAAAATGCCATATGGGCATTTTATCAAACACTTAGAGTGCACACACTACACATGTATGATGAAAAATGCAAGAACATATGAAAATCTTGCCTAAAAACATGTTATTTTTGCCACAAGGGGCCAACATCCAAAGCAAATTATCATTTAAAACAAATCTCAATCAAAAAGATTGACAGAAAATAAGTTTTCCAACTCCCATTTGAGAAAATCCCAATTATGAACATAAAACCCCCAAAAACGTAATCTAAGGATCAAAATCAATGAAAAGAGTTAAAGATTACCTTAGAGATGTTTATGGAATGTAAAACACTTGAAATTAGTTGGGTTTTGATGTAGAAACATTAAAACAGGGGTTTGGGAGAAGATGGAAGAAGTTTAAAACAAAGGACCCACGAAAAGCCCTTTAAAAAGCTGATCTGGAAATTTTCGCTGGTATCTCGCTACTTAGAATCCCGCGAGATTTTCGCTGGTATCTCACAGGTGTCTCGTAGGTAAGCTTTACTCGCGAAACAGCCACGAAACAGTCGCGAAACTCTCTGTCCAAAACTGAAAAACTTGAGAATTGGACCCTTTCACTCGTGACTGAACTTAAACATGAAATAAGTCACGAAAATACCCAGAAAACATGTTTTTCACACAAAAACAATTTGAAAACTTTGAAAAACAAGGGTGATACAAATCACTTCCAAAAGCAAACAAAAAGAACAAAAATCTTTTTGGTTTGAACCACATATGGTTGAGCACACACACATCACATTTGAACATGTACAATCACACAAATGAAATAGACATTCATTGAACAAAAGTCTTGTGTGTTGTGTGTAAGGATCAAGTGTGAAATAGTCCTTAGACTAGAGTGAAGCTTCAATAATCAATTCAATCGAGTCATACACAACTGATACGAAATCAAGTGGACTATCTCCATTGTAGAAATGAGTATATATGACCTTCCACACATTGAATACACAACTTAGAAGCTTTTCATTTGGCTTCTGCATAAGGCATAACAATTGGTCCATTTTATTTTGTTTGGACAAAAGCATCTCATTTTGAGATTGGTGCTTGAAATTTATGATATTTCAACATTGATGATTAGCCTTTGGCTTTTTGAGCACCATACAAATCACATTAACAGAGTCGCTTTCCATTTTTCCTAGTCGAATACTAGTATGTGCGACAGGCTTTTGCAGCTCAATATCTCTTTTCATTTGGAGATTTACATTTGGTGAGCTCTTTTTGCAAAAACATAAAAATAAAGTGGGAAGAGATATAGACACAAGTCTATGCAAGTATCAAGACCAACAAGACTATTGACCAATCCTTCATGACAAGCTTGAAGATCTATTTACAACAGTCACACATAGTTTTCAAGATTTCTCCCACAAAGATAAATGTGCATACAGAACAAGCTAAGCTCGTAAATGCACAACGTCATTCGTACGAAGGTACTAGGCTAAACTCACATGTGAAATGTGCTCAAACATATACGATCAAACTTTTTGAATTTTTCACTTTTTATGTGGTTTTGGATTTTTTACACACACAAAACAAAAACATAAAAGTAAGATCAAAACAAAAGCAATGCATACAAATAAATGCAAAATGCACAAATGCATGAAGATATGACATTCAATGCATGAAGGGTCCTACAAAGATCGAAAGAATTAGATCAAGGACCAAAAGAGCAAAAGCTCAACCATAGGAACCCTTCCTCATCCAAACGAAACAATTGTTTGGAATGAGTGTCTCATGAGAAGCGAGACGAGGGTTGGAAGAATGAGAACCGGAGATGCACATAGTCAAGGAGTTAAGAGCATTAAACACTTTCTTTAACAACATGCTATTTTCACTCAAATCTGGTTTATCATGCAAAGCACAACTTCCAAGAGACTCAAGTTTCTCTTTTCTTTTAATTCTTTTAAGAGCATGAAACTTAGAGCAATGAGGTCTTAGATGACCAAAAGCACCACAATGGTGACAAACAATGTGTTTAGGTCCATTAGGCTTTTTGGGAATGGATCTAGCAACTTGGTTTTGTTCTCTCTTCAACTTAGAACATTGAGGCCTTATATGACCAATCACACCGCAATGGTGACAAGTTGGAACAAACTTAGATCCACTCAATTCCCTAGGATTGGACCTAAACAGAGGCTTTGACTTAATAGCCTTTCTCTCCACTTTTTGATTTCTTTTATGTGGAGGAATGTACACCGATTTGTCCTTTGAGGCAGAACACACATTAGGCACAAAATCAGGTACCACAACATGATTGCAACATATATTTTCATCATTTTTAACAATAGGTTCAGCAATCAAACACTTGGCATGCATCTTAAGAGATTCATTTTCAGATTTAAGATCATCAACAAGTTTGTTAGACAAAACAAGTTTAGCATCCAAGTCCATATTCAAACACTCAAACTCTTTCAGCTTTTCAAGAGAATTTTCAGCAAGTTTCTTATATTTTTCAACCAATTTGATGGATTCATTAAGCTTAGCAATCAAATCATCATTTTCACAAAATAATTTGCTTAAACTCTTTTGAAACTGCTTAGCATTTTTCTTTAAGAGTTTGGTGTTAGGAATATCAACAACACCCAAAGATTCATGTAACATAGCATCACAATCATGAGGATTATCACTCATAGAGGCATTTTCACAAACACGTGGCATGTTACAATTATCACCAACCAAATCATATAAAGAGGCATATAAAGCACAATCCATGGCAAATAAACACAAGGGGTCAAGGATCACACTTAGGTAATGAAACCAAAACAAGTGTACTCGCTCTGATACCAATTGAAAGCTCGAAAATGTGTTGAAAACACAAGAGCTATTTAGACCCCCAATTAAAATTACGGCTCGATAGATTTTACACAAACTTAATACAAAGTGCGGAATAGTAAATGCGAGCGAATGAACAAGTAAGCTACCCTAATCCATAAACTAAGCAACACAGCAGTATAATGGAATATAAAAGAGTAGGGAAGAAGGATGCAAACACAGAAAACACCAAGACATGTTCTCGAAGAGGAAACCGAAGAACTCGGCGAAAAACCTCTCCGCCGCCCTCCAAGCGTAAATCGATCCACTAGACAATCAGTTGGGATACATGGGTTAGCAAGAGACCCTCCAAGCCTAATCTACCCGATGTAGCTAAGCCCTCCAAGCTCCTACTCCAACAAGGCTTCTCGGAACCGTGTCTTGTCTTAGTTCTCCGGATCCCGCCACAAGCTCCATGTTGCATCTGCCATTCTTGGCTTCTTCCAATGCTTCCCAGCAACTCCAAAACACTCTCTACACTCTGAATAGGTGTGGGTTGTGTTTGGGTACAAATCTCCTCTCAAGCTATGATAATGGGAGAGGGATGGAGAAGAGACTACTATGATTTCTCACTAAGGAGGAGTAGCTCTCTCTAAAAAGATAGGTGTGTGTGTGTTGTAGAAAACCTATCTAGGGTTTTTCTCTCTGAATGGCCTCACCAACATTTGTGGGTAATGTGGGTATAAATAGTGTAAGCACAGAAGGTGTGAATCAGACTGGACAGGCTGGCAGAACAGAATGCCTTGCGGGTGTCTCGCGGGAAGGCCTTACCCGCGAGATACTCGCGAGACACAGCTGTCTCCACCTGGCCTGACTCTTTGCATTCCAGCATATGCAGGGCATATGTGTCACTTCGTGGGATGCTAAGTCGCGACATACCCGCGAGAAATCTTCAGTCTTCAAATGCTTGAGCCTTCACACTCTCTCTCTATCACACAACCCTTACAACAAATCCCACAAAAAATATAGGGTATAAACGATTGATAATAATTACAATCAAATTTGGCACGGAATAAAAGCCAACAAAATACATAGTTGTAAATAACAACTTTACAATTTTTATATCAAAAACAAAATAAACAAAACTGAAAATAAACAAACAAAAACATGTTATCAAAGCAAAGCATAAAACTAGACTGACTCAAAAAAATGCAAAACACACAAGCAATGCAACAAACAAAAAAAAACAAGAAGGGAAAAGAAAGTGATGAAATCACTTAGAGTCCTTTTTATTCCACACCTTGGAAGAACCTTTTCTTTGATTGAACCCTTGAACAGGCGGTGAGGGGGAAGAATTGAAACCATTCAAGTTCGAAAGGAACATGAGGGCTTTTAGAAGATCTCCAAAAGGAGCAAGAAAGGATTGAAGCTGATTTTGGCTTCCAGATGCTATCATGCCATTGCTCTGTTGAGTGGCTAGCCACTTATAGCAATTTGGTCGAGTATGACTGGCAGCTCCACAATGATGACAGAGATGCTGCTTCTTTTGTTTAGGCTTTTGAGAGTTAGCCTTCTTAGCCCTAGGGTTTTTAGCATCTTTTTTATCTTGCTTAGAGGGTGCTCCTAAGATAGATTTACCCTTATCTAAGTTCTCACTAGCTAATTCAATTTTAACATCAGTGTTCTCAATTTTAGTGTTATTAGCAAGAGAAACAAAAACAGTATTACTAGTAGAAGCAGTATTAGAGAAAGAAAGACCATACCCTAAGCCCGTTCGATCCAAAGCAGATTTCTAATTGCTAAGCATCTCATCAAGCTTTGCACTTGAAGTCCTCTCTAGTTGAGCTCTGACTTGAAACAGCTCCGCTTCAAGCTTCTTGGTCTTCTCAGCCAAGAAATTGTTCTCAAACCTCAGTGCTCCAATAGTTTGATTCGCCTCATCAAACTTTGTGGACAACTCTTCACGATCAAGTTCCACATCACTGAGCTTCTTGGTGGCCAGCCTATACAATTTCTCATGCTTTTTAAAGAGCTTGTAAAGCTTCTCATAGGCTGAATGGATATCATCTTGATCATCCATCTTCTCAATTTTGGACTCCACCAGTTCTTCTTCTTCATCCACTTCTTCAACAATCCCTTCAGTAGGATTGACTGTGGCAGTGAAGGCATTTAAGATTCCGTCATCCTCATTGTCGGAATCATCTTCAGGCTCAGTGTCACTCAAGGTTGCAGCAAGTGCCTTGCTTTTCCCAATGCTCTTGAGATATGTAGGACACTCATGTTTCATGTGTCCGAACCCATGACACCCAAAGCACTTCGGTCCTGCGGGAACAGTGTACTGAGTCTACTGACCGTCCTTCTTAGCATCCTTCTTCCCTTTGTCTTGGCTTTTAAACTGAGAAGAACTGGACTGCCTGCGGTCCTTGTCGAAGCTCCTTCAATTGGCATTCTTCATGAACTTCTTGAACTGTCTTGTAATGTTGGACTTCATCTTGGAATCTTCATCATCGAAAGACTCATCTGTATCACTGCTCTTTGCCTTCAAGGCCATGCTCTTGCTTTTACCCGTTTTGCCAATCCTAGATAGTCCTAGCTCGTAGGTCTGCAAGTTTCCAACCAGCTCAGTCAAAGGAATTTTGTCAATATCCTTTGATTCTTCTATTGCCGTAATCTTGGCATGGAATCTCTTAGGTAGAGATCTGAGCACCTTCCTTACAACCTTGGATTCAGGGATGGTTTCCCCAAGATTGAAGGCTGAGTTCACTATGTCCTTGAGCTTGGCATAGAACTCATCAAACGACTCATCCTCCTCCATCTTAATTTCTTCAAAGCTTGTATTGGGCCTCTGAAGCTTTGAATCTTTGACAGCCTTTGTTCCTTCACAGGTTGTCTGGAGGATGGTCCAAGCCTCCTTAGCAGTTTCAGTTGAGGATGTCTTCTTGAACTCCTCATTGGTGACTGCACTAAATAGGGCATTTAACGCTCTGCTGTTGAAGTTGGCCGCCTTGATCTTAGCATCATCCCAATCGGCCGGTTCTTCTTTTGGCTTGGTCCAGCCAATCTCTACAGCTTGCCACACCTTCTCATCTAAAGACTGCAAGAAAGCTCTCATGCGTACTTTCCAGTATGCATAGTTAGTTCCATCAAATAAAGGAGGTATGATTAATGACTGTCCTCTATCTATGACAAACAGGGGTCAATGGATCAACACAGCAAAGATTAAACCTAAACAGAGTGTGCCCGCTCTGATACCACTTGATAGGCCACAATCTGAATAACCCCTTGTAATTAAACCAATTAATTAATTAGCCAAGTTGTTAATTAATCAATTAATCATGTAAATGCGTGGAAGCACAAACAAATCACCAATAAACTAATTAAGCAGCGAAAAATAAATAACATGGTGATTTGTTTACGAATGGGGAAAATCTTTGCGGCAAAAACCCCACCGGGTGATTTCCAGGTCACCACTCCCAAAACTCCACTATTATCAAATCAAGCGGTTACAAGTAAAGGAATCCCAAGTACCTTACCAACCTACAGTTGAACCCTTACCCCAATACCCAATTGGACTTGATCTGTAGTGACAATTTCCACCTTTGATGCACGGCTCCCAAGTACGTGACTAACCAATGCGCGGATCCCAATACGCGACTTCAAACACCAACTTAGAAGGAGAGGTTGGCTGCAAAGTTATTCAATTCATCCTATACGATGAAGATCAGGAAGATGCTTGGTCACAAAACCCTTTGGTGCAAATACACAACAACTTCTTCAGAGAAGATGAACTAGGTCAAGAACTTCGTCTTTGATCACAATTTGCTTAAACAGAGATTGCTCAATGCTTTTGCAACTTGTGTACAATTTGACGGCTCTTAAAACAATCCTTTTATATGTTTAAGGTTAGAAGAAAATAAAGCCCAAAAGCATATTCACAGATCCCAAGAAAATCAGATCAGAAAATCTGAAATTATAAATCTCAACAGATAGCAGGTGTCGAGGTAGCTATCGAGCAGGTGTCGAGAATTAATGAATTTGCACTTCAGCTTGCTTTTTCTTGGACAGACTTGATGACTTCAACTCTTGATCTTGAAACCTTGTTTCTTGAAGTATTAAAAACACCTAGACCTACCCAATTACAAGTAGAGTGTGTTTTGTCAAAGGATTAGCCAATTTACATAAATAAGTGACATATGTTCTTAACAAGTGAAAACACATATGTCCTAACAGAAAGATGATAGATTCATGAGACGTTTGATTTCTTGTGTGCCCCTGGTTAAAGTAATACATTGTTTTGTTATACTTTACTTTCATGTTGGCTTGTCTACCTTTACCGTGTTAATGTCTGCCTGAGATTAATGGTTTATTAACAAGATTGCATGCATGTCAGATATGTAGCGAGTGTCATATGTGGATTTGGACCCACGGATCGTACACAGTTGATGTGGCAGCTGCAACATCGATCCACGACGCTATGGGGGACGCCCGCCGCCGGTCAGGTACGTAGTTGTACTGAACTTCGGACATTTCAAAATCGTATCTTTTTCTTTCTGTAGGGTTCTTTGATTATTTGTAAATAGATGTTGGAAATGGTATCATTTCTCTTTTGGTTAAGACAGAATTTTATTTAATCCAAATTAAAATTTTGCATAGATTTAATTGAGCATGAAGTGTCCATAGACATTTTATGGGACAATATCCCAATTTGGATTGATTGATTGATCCCAAAAATCATTGTTTAAGTTTAATCCTCTTAAACTTAAACAATGATTTTTTTTACTAAGTAAAAAAATATATATAATGAGCACCTTTATACGAGGCTTGATGCTAGTAAAAGTATTGTTCTTAATATTCAAATGGTTTGGTTCTTTCATGGTTTATCAAACATACTTCAGTAAATGAGTAATGCAAGTTCATTATTTGGTTGATTAATTAGGATGCAAGTTCATTATCGAAAAATACTTAGTTCTTTCAACTAGCACTGAAGGCTACATATTTGGTTAACTTCAAACTTACTGATTACAACAGAAGGGTAAATGCCTATTTATACAAGCTGTATTAGAGTGCAGCCATAAAATCAACCTGAATTGATTTTATCTACTATTGAGCTACAGTGAATAACCAGTTAACATCATAACTTACATATTGCAAAATGTTCGTAATGTTTATTGCTCTCTAGCAACCGTTAGCCTACTGTTTCTTGCATATTATTATTATGTAGCATTCTTATAGTTATTTCATGTGCATTATTCTAACACAACGCTCTTTCGTGTGCAGGTAGTGCCAGGCGTGTTAAAGTGTCGACGCTGCTCTTGTGAGTTACCCCACGGTGAGCTAGACCCACGGATCACCCGTTACATAACTGAGGCAGGTTTCGAAGGATTATTCAAGGTTCCAGAGATGGAAGTTGATCACGCATTAATCACAGCATTGGTCGAGTGTTGGCGTCCGGAGATGCACACGTTCCACTTACCTCATGGAGAAATGGGTATCACCTTAAAAGATATCGAGGTGATGTTAGGGGTTCCTATTGATGGGTTGCCCATGATTGGGAAGGTGAGGTTGGATTGGAGTGGGTTGTGTTTTGAGTTACTGGGTCATTGACCTCCAAACCCGGTACTGCATCCCCATGAAAACAAGTCTATCCTTGCTGGGGCGAGGATAAGAGTCAGCTGGCTTAAGCCACGGTTTAGCAGTCCCTTAGTTGCGAATGCTACTGACGATGTAGTGCAACAACATAGCACTATGTCAATTAAAGATGATGCATTACTTCGTTAGATGATGAAAGATATATTTTAGATTTCTCATATTCAAACAATGATGATTTCCAAAAATTTCTACCTACAAACATTAGATGTTGTTGTTAATGTCTGACAAATTATGATTATGTACGTTCAACTTTTACAAATATAAAGATTAACTGTTCATTAGTTTTAGCAAATCTAAAGATTTTCATTTTTTGTCAATAAAATTTACACCACCAAAGACCCAATATAACCCAATGTATACACATAACACTCATCACCCAAATTAGATTTATTGTACATTACTTGTAGCAAATTTAAAGATTGTCATTTTTAGTAATTAAAATTTACAACACCAAACAACTAATATAACCCCAGTGTACTCACATAACACTCATTCAAGAAAATACCAAAGCACAAGTAATACAACCTATCAAATGAAAATTCTTCTCTAACAAAAACATACATTATGGATGATAAACTTTTGTAATATCTAAAACTACTCTTTACCTACACCATAAAATTCTCTATGTACTTCAAACAAGAAAATGAGTTTCTTACCTGAGATGATAGAGAGATAACACCAAGTCCAGGGATGTAAAGCTGTGGTTCTTGAGGAGAAGCTGTGAAGAAAATGAGGAAATTCTGTGCATCTATGAAGGGAGGTGTGTATAGCAGTATAACTTGATGATGCTACAGTCAAGTATGGGTTACTAAACTCGATGTTGCTTTAATCGGGTTAAGTACATGACAAAAACACTTCACGTGCAAACAGGTGATTTTAATTTCCTCAGTAACTCAATTATATTAGGATCGAGTTCCTATATCATCAAAAATATTGCGAAAAAGCCACGGTGGCGATCTAGCGTGGCAAAAACGTGATGGAAACTCGGTTTTAACATAATCGAGTTCTTTATATAACCCGACTATTGGATGATCGAGTACCAAAACAAGGACACGCCCCTATATAGTTTTGAAACAGAGACATATTGCTCTTTTTTTTGCTCAATAAGGGCAAAAGCCCATTTTCTCTATAGTTTAGGCACTGTTTATTATGGACCAAACTTTAGAAAGGAGGTTGGTTCTTTGAAAAGTCAGCCAGTTTACAACAAATATGTGACCACTAACCAATAGTTCAACAATAACACAAGAGACACAGACACTCCCCACAAAATATGAAAAATAATTAAGTGATTTCAGTATGAGAACCAATAAAAATTGTTGATAAAATCATTATGTTTGTTGTGAGACTAATAGTATTTAGTATTTACAAGACTGTTAAGTAAACCAAATGGTACGTACTTGCCACTATGTATTAGGTAGACGTGGCAAATCGGCCGGTTGGGTTGGGTTTGAGTCGGGTCAATCGGGTTACGGGTTGGGTTGGCTCGTAATTTCACATAAAATTTTTCTTTATAAGAAAACATATATTTGTCATTTGGAAAATTACGCAGCAAATTACTTGATGTAAAATGCATTACTTTGAATTATCAATTATATCAATAATGAGCTTAGAGAAACATATTAATACTTGTTCAATAATTTTAAAATTATACAAATCCCAACATTAGTAACCATAACAAAATAGCACAAAAGATAAGTAAAACAAATACACAAGTTTCATTTTTATACAATATCAGCATCTCAAAACATAAAACAAAATTACAAATGCTTTATTGGATAACTAATTTGACAAAGAATAAAAATATATAAAAATTTTACAATCTTAAAAACTAATTTTGTAATCTATTATCAATTGTGGTTGACACTCTATTTCAATTTGAGAATATACATTAAAGTTTGATTGTTTAGCTTATTTACACATGATCTCTTTTATGAATATAATGCTGTTAAGCAACGCACACTCCATGAAATATCATAATATTTTGAAAAGCCGTTTATTTTGAACATGAATTGTTAAAAAATAAGCCTAAACATTTATAATTTATGCTAATTTCATTGATATTTTGACTTCACTCTTTTCGCACTTATGAATATTTCTCATACATGTCTATAATTTTAAATATATGTTTTTAATTCTACTGTAACTAGATTATCTTGGCATGTATTTTGTTATTTGATATTTAAAAATATTTACTCATTACAGAATGCTTTAACAATTCATCTTTCAATTCATTTATATATAGTTATGTAAAGGTCTCAATTGTTTCCTTAAAACTCACAACAAACAATTAAATCAATATTGTCTTTTTTTTTTTTTTACCTAAAAAAAAGTTTTAAAAAAATGGTTCGGGTCATGGATCAGGTCGGGTTGACCCAAAAACAAGTTGGGTCATGAGTCAACCCATTTTTGCTTTGTGTCAAAAAATTCGGGTTTTGGTCAAGTTGGATTAGGTAAGCAAATTATGACCTGTTTTGCTATGTCTAGTATTAGGTCCTCCCAATTCAACTTTTCTATGGATGATATATATATATTATAATTAATGAAGATGGTTTGAGTAAACCATGAAAAAAGACTAAGGTTACGTTTGGATTGGGCGTTTACTTGTCACGTTTCACGTTTGCGTTTTTTGAGAGGCGTGGGACCCGGCTACAGTGGCAGCAATAAACGCGCAAAACTCCACGTTGAAATGCAAAATGAAACACTCTACAACGCGATTCTTATATATTTTCAGCTGCGCTACAGTACTCACGTTTTGCTACAGTAATTTTCAGTTTTCAGTTGTATCCAAATGGACCCTAAGTAATCTCACTTTAAAGTTATTCACTAATATAAATCAAGTTAAGTTCCTACATGCACATTGTTGTCTTTCATTTTTCTACTTGTTTTCTTCAAACTGTGATGAAAATATTAGATGAAATCATGAAATACATTTTTCTCCCGTGGAAGATAACTGGGGAGAAATTAAACCTTGATTCTAAAAATATTTAATAAATTCAACTGAACCTATTTGTAATGAGGTGAGCAAAATAGTGAATATAATGCTTTACAGGTCTTGAGTTCAGTTTTCCTTTGTGTTTCAGGCCGATTAAATATAATTTGAGGCCTAATAAGACAATAAGTTCAGTTTTCCTTTATGTCTTTCAGGGTGTGGTTCAATATATAATTTGAGGCGTAAGACAATAAGACAATAATAATTATAAATTTGACCTGAAATATTAATTCACTCCTTTAGCCATTAGTCTCTCTTGCCGTTGAACATTATTGTAATGGAGAGCCAAAAGACCAGACATCCCTGCTCTCCAGCCAAGACTTTCAGCCTTCAACTGTCGTTTAGGCCCTCCGTATGCATATTTTTTTGCACCACAAACAAAAGGCAAAAACTTTTTAGATATAGTAAGATGTATTTGCACCAAATAAAGATATGCATTTGCTGTATTTCTATTTCTATGGTGCAAATAGAGATATACAATTCTTGTATTTCTATTTCCATTCATAATAAAAAAATCCATATCAGTTATAACTTATGAGCCAGCAATAACCATCAATTAAAAAGGGCAGCAAGTCAATTCACTGTTGTACCTTTGAGTAAGATGCCTATAGGGAAAACTGGAATGCAGTAGATCATAAGTTCGAGGATAGGAATTAAAACACTTAAACCAGTCGTGATAGATTCCAATCAACCCTCCGTCAAATATAATGGACTCAGGTAGATCAATAAGTGCTACAACAAATCTGAAAGAAGCAGAATCTCAAAATCAGTTCAGTGAATAGATGAAGGGTGATCCTGCAGTATGTCATTGACTCCATACAGCAAGGAATGAGTGATGAACAAAAAAAAAGTGGATTATATTTAAGGCTATCTATTAAATTATAGAGCCCTCTATTTGCATGCTCAGCATTATGGAAAGAAAAAAACTAAGAGCAATAAAAAAACCGGAGACTATCAGTTAACTAATAAAAAAAATAAAAAATGGAATTAAGTTATTAACAAAGGGCTAACTCTATATACTTTACCCTTCACGATGAGCATTCATATCACATTCCTCACACTCAACCCGTTTATGGCAAGGTCATTTAAATAAACATCCAATACAAGGGAAGACCAATGTTTTGTGACGTCCTAAAATAGTTCTTCAGCACCTTATCAATTGATAGGATTGAGGTTTACTACTAAGCCACTTGGGCCAGCAGAACAAGTTACCCATACTATCAACCGGAAGCAGAGAAAGACAATGACTGAGAGACAGACCTGCCACAGAAATATAGAAAAGACTAGTACATGTATGGATAAAATTCAGAATAGTATTCTAAAAAAAGTGATTCACAGGCAATGGTCCAGTAGCTTTAGTAACAGTAGCAGCAGCAATGTTAGTGTGATGGAGAGATGGAGTGCTTTGGAAAGATATTATGAACCATCTTTCCTATCTTTCCGTTCACATAAAGGGGGGTTATTATCTCTGCATTATTCATAGCAGGAAGGTGAGACAGGCTTTTGGTATATTACAAGCACAATTCCAGACAAATCAACAGTCCTAGCCACAACTTTCCAGCTCATTAATTTGGTAAAAGTCATCATAGCTGCAAGAAACGTTAAATGAGGATGTCTAACTTTGATAAACCAAACATCTATTCAAGCTTTTTTAGATCTCATATTGGTAAATCTGAAAAAGTAAAAAAATAGCATTTTGAAGGTAAGAATTATTAAAAATCCATCTAAGAAATCATGAGGATTTACAGCAATATGATTAAGACAGAGTGAGGTCAGATAACAAATCCTTCCATACAGTCTGATCTCTTAAATCATCACGATTAACTGGTGTCGCAGACCATACCAGGGGAAAATAAAAAGAAGACACAACATAGGAAATGAAAACAATTAGTACACCAGACTTAATAGTGAAAAACAGTTGCACAAAGTACCATTTTCATCCTAGTGAACCCCGCATCATGCACAATGAATCAAATCATATGCATTGTCTTGGAAAGGTCAGCCTTCGTGTTCCAATGACTGACAAAGTAAGCAAGAATTCCCCCTTCAAGAGCAAACTGTATCTGAGCTTCTTGCTCATCCTTTGGAGCAAATGACATGGTAGTAACATTTTTGTCCCCATTCAATAGTTGGTAAAGTCTGTAGAAAGAAAGGAATGACAAAGATCATTCAATAGTCTGCAATAAAATTACCATTAATGCCAAACACAACAGACTCAAATTCCATATGTTCATTGATGAGTGAGACCAAAACGAAAGATCAAAACTCCAAAAGTGAATCAAATTTCCTTGTTTTTCAAGGGATTATTTCAAAATCTTGTCACTACCACCTTTCTAGTCTTTTTCTATTTAGAAAAATTGAACATGGAGAAGAAATAGACACAAAAACATTTAGCTGGCAGGGTTCATAAGCTGGTAAAGTCGTAAAATGGTATTCTGTTTTTATAAACTCAAGGTAACTAATAACTGCTTCCTTGAACTGAGTGCCAACTCTATGAAAAACAAGGCAATCACTGGACTTACATGCCCAGGTTTGGTCCTTGTGCTCGGCAATCTTTGTACGAGGGAAGTTATCACACTAAATCTTGGAGAGAAGGGAAAAAAACACTTCTTGATAAATAAAATATAAAAATTTATACTAAAATTGTAGAGTAAAAAAAAAAAAGAACCAGCATCTTCTCACACAAGCAAAAGTCAAAAGTTTCTTTCCATTCAAGCAAATAACAAGGTTTACAGATCAAAATAGGTCAAGCATTAGAATACAAAACAAGGGATAATGAATCAATATGTACCACACAACACAAATCCACACAAAAATGGTCTGATATATATATACATATACATAAGAGTTTGAGATATAACCATTGAAATTTCTGGACATCAAATACTATCAATTTAACAAAACAAAAAGAAATCCCGGTCATTGGGTCAGATGGCATCTAAGACAAATGCAGGGTCTCCATCATATCACTGGTATCTCCAGAAAGATTGCTGGCTAGTGGCTTAGTAGGTTGAGAAGACGATTTAATCGATTCAGGCTCAACAGGATCAGCAATAGCTTGAAAGCTTGACTTGTAATGCTCTCGTTCAATGGTCAGCCTGCTAATATCCATCCTCAATGAGTGCAAAGCCATCTCATGCTCTCTTTGAAGATCTTGCAGGCGGCGCTCTGCGCTCTGTCTCTCCTCCTGCAGGAGACGCTCTGTGCTCCGTCTCTCCTCTTGCAAGAGAGATTCTGCTCTCCGTCTCTCCTCCTGCAGTAGGCGGTCTGTGCACTGTCTCTCCTCCTGTAGGAGACGCACTGCAATCCTACTCTCCTCGATCAAAGACCTTGAAGAATCCCAAGCCTTTCTAAGAGAGGCTATCTCAGTCTGTGCAAATATGCAATCTTGAGCGAGCATGTCACGTTGCTTGATGATTTCAGAGACAGCCTGCATCTCATCATCACTGTTTGCATGCTCAGCACAGGTGGGGCAACTCCCATCTCCAAAGTCAAACACCTATACAGAAATTAAAAAATTAAAAAAATTCATAATGAAGAAAAAACAGAAGAGGGGGAAGGCATGATAGAGATATGTGCCTGGCCAAGAGTGAAGCAGCCGCGGATTCTACCATCAATTGGGAAGGGGGAATTGATGACATAGTGGGCGGAATGCACGAATTTTGCCTTGAAATATTTTTCTTCAGTTTGATCATCCCCTACGTGTGGGTTCTGAAAAATTACGATGCTAATGACACGTTTTTTATAGTCTTCGACAGCACCTTGATCGATGCTAATATAGGGATGGGGAGGCATGCCAGACAAGACAAAACAAAAGAATCCATTCCCCAAGTGAAGTAAGCTTGAGGAGGAGTACAACTGTCGAGGAAATATATAGATAGCATCCATACCCATCTCCTTAGAGGCAGAATAAAAAGGGCACTTTTCAGCCAATGTCATCTCCCACAATGTCCTCTTTTCTTGACTATTTTTAATTTTTTCTTTCATTTCTTCATCATCTAAATTCTCGTTGCCAGCAGCAGGTAATGGGACTTTAAATGCAGCTACAGTTTCGTAAGAATGTCCATAAAGGAAACCCCCGACAAGCTCACACCTGCCAATGAAAGTATTAGCAGGGCAGCGAGGGAGTGTTAGGCATTTTATCCATTGGCCACCATCAAGATCAAAACTGTAAAGACAGCTATAAAGGCCCTGCCTAGCTACAAGGAGAACCCTTTTCCTTGCCTCCTCAAGATCAACAGCATGCCCAACCCATTCAGTCCTTTTATTCTCAATGTCACAAATAATGGGAGGGGGATTTGGCAACACAGTCCACTTATCATCTGAAGGATCATACATCTCAAACAAAGCTTGCTCTTTTATGGCTTCCTTTTCCGCTAAGTTTTTTATCAAGTTGCCGCTTTTGAATGTGAAAGTGCTTCCAAGCACGTAAATTTTCTCATCAACCACAAAGGCCACAGGTTTAGACTTTCCAGTGTTCATCATCATCGCTTTCATCAACTTATCATCGTCGGCATCGGCTGCGGCTGTTGTGGCGGGGTCAAAAATATAGACGTCTCGTGGATAATCATCCCGTGTTACATTGGAGTACTTTTTCTTAATTTCTTCATCAATGTCACCATCATCACACAAATCCAAATCATCGTATTTGCCACCAAATAAGTAAAATTTTGAGCCCAATTGAACGCAACACATGTAGCGAGGGTATTCTCCCAATTTAAGTTGGAGGATTGGATTTGGGTTTGGAAGTGGCTTCACTTTAACTGGGGGTGCAGCAGTAGGAGGAGGGGGGAGAGGGTTTGGTAGAGCAATCTCAAACAAAGAATATATTAATGGCCCACTTCCAATTGCATGCTCTAAATATACGTACAGTTTTGTTGCCGCTGCTGCTTGTGACACGACTTCCCTCTTCTCCGACGACGAAGCTATCATCGGTGGCGGTATCGGTAGCGACTTCTGATTGTGATGAACTAGGGTTTCGTTTGTATTTTATTTTATTTGAAGAGCCAGTGAGAGTGACAGACTAATTGACAATTGGGCCGAATCGTATTAATATATATTTATATGTTTGACAAAACTTAAACGGCAGCTGCTACTTTATAGGGCTGAAATTGTTGCGTTGCTCTTAAATGTGTATATGAGCTTAAATTTTTTTTTTTTTTTTTTTTTTTTAAGTTGGAGCCCTTTTGGGTCTTTTTATTTTTTTGAGTTCAAATCATTTGTCCCACAAAATATACTCCACTATGTACCACTAATTAAAAGATGCCACATGACTACTTATTTCTTTCTCAAACAACAGAAAAGCCCAACACTAATGCCTCAAGTCAACTTCCTCTACCAACTTTGCCTTTTCCCACTTGTTCTCCACGGCTCAAAGAACTGAACTATTCTGTGTAATTAGTCTTCACATCCCCAATTTTGTAAGTTATGGTATACCCATTTCTTCTTGTTTGAGGTTTTGAGGTTTGCTGTGGATAATCTCTTAATTTCTTCTCTTTAGGGATTTTTTATTTTTTTCACAGCAAACCCCAAATTCTCCAAACCGATTTGAAATTGATAGATATACCCATCTTGATGTCATAGCATGTATAAGATCTATTAACTGCAATCTGACAACAAAGGATGAGGAGAGTGACTTCAAGCTATGGTTGCACTTCATCTTCAAAGCAAAAATTAATTTCGTAAATATTCTAACAAAATTAACAAATGGTGATCCTTTAGCAACTTGGTGGGAGGTGTGGATGGCATGGCACTAGTAAAAGATGTGATAGTGTTGTAGTTGTATTATGGATCTGTGGGACGCATGAAGGTTGTTAACCCATAGCTAAATTCGTTTGGATACTAGGTTTTTGATTTATTTTTGAATGTGGAATTTCAGTTTCAACTTTCAAGTATTTTCTAGGTTTTTTCTGTTTCATTTTATGGATTATTTATGGGTTTCTGATACTTGTTTCTTTGTTTCTGTATCTGTTTGGCTTTTTTTTGTCCAAAAAATGATGTTTCCTTTTTATTTTGTTAGAGATATTCTTGTTTCTCAATTTCTGAATACATGTCAGTATTGATTTTTTTTCCTTCTCTTATGATTGTTTCTCAGGCGGTGGTGTAGTCTTTGAGAAAAAGAGAGAGAGAGGGAAGTAAGGGAGGTGGGAGGTGTTAGTGACTTGAGCTTGAGGCATTAACTTTCATTAACAATGAGCTTTTCCGTTAGTTTGAGAAAGAAAAATAGTAGCCACATGTCATTTTTTAATAAGTGGTACATAGAGTGGAGCATATTTTGTGAAACAAAGGATTTGGACTTCGTTTGACTGAAATTGCTGTGTTGCACCTGAGCATTCACAACAGTGTAACTATAATGCTATATTGCTAAAATTTAGCTCCACAAACACAAAAAACACCCTTACAGTAGTGGAGCAATAGCTAAAAATTTTAGCTGAATTGCTACAGTGCACATCTATAGATAGATGTGCACTGTAGCTGAGAGCTAAACAAAAATAATAATATTTTACTCCCGCCCGATTAAAATAACAAAAACTGATTCTCTCTCTCTCAGTCACTCCGTGCTCTCTCTCTCTCTCAGTCACTCCATCTGAACATCATCTCTCAAAACTCTCTCATGGCCTCAATCTTCCTGAGCTCAATGAGTCCCGTTCCAGCTTTCTGAGTAGCCTCCGATATCATCTTCGCCGACTCACTCTCTCCCTCAGCCCTAATGATGGCGGCGCGCCTCTCCTGCTCCGCCTTTGCACCACAAACTTCGACCTCTCCGCCACCTACTTCTGCTTGAGCGCCGAGACCTGCGGGTGCTCGGTGAGGAGCTAATCGGCGTTGAACTGATCCATGATGGCCTTCAAGACCTCGTCGCCGATCAAAGGGAGGACCTTCTCGTCGTACTCGAGACCTAGGGCTTGGACGATCTGAGGGAGGCGCGTGACCTCAGGGCGCGAGAGGATGCGGAGGGTTAGGTTGGCCATCTGGAGGTCCTTGGTGCCGGAGACGGAGGAGAAAGTGTGGGGGCTTCGTGCGGATGTTGAAGATGAAAGGCTTTTGGAGCCATGGGATGAGGAAATGGGTGCCTTCGCCGACGGTTTCGTCGAGAATTCCACAGATGCGGTCGGTTGATTTTGGTTGATTTTGTTTTTGTGGTTGATTTCCACGGATGGTGGTGGTGGTGATTGATTTTGGCTATGGTTAGGGCTGTCTAGCGGTTCTTTGACCCGCCCAAACCGACCGGGTCCGACCGACCCGACTCCAAACGAGTTGACCCGAAGCCTATAGTGAGTCGAATTCGGGTCTATTTCTTTCAAAACCCGACTATTCGGGTCGGGTATCGGTTTAAGGAAGAAAAAACCCGTAGTACCCGACCCGACCGATATTAAAAAAAAAAAAAAAGGTAATTCAAGGATTCAGACCTGTGAAAACTGAAAAGAGAAGGCTAATGGGACTTAAAGCACTGAGTTTTTTTAGTTTTACAAGCAAAGTCTCAAATCAACAGCCTGTTGCTAAGAGAAGCCTAAGACTTTTACACGCAAAGCCTAAGAGTGGGATGAACCCGTGAAGTCTGAAGAGAGAAGGCTGATTGGACTAAACAGTATTTACACTGTAGGATGAACCATGGTCGTGCGATTTGAGCATGATTAACGGTCTTGATCCTTCTGATGATCAACAAAATAGTTCCTACACACTTACACACCAAAAAAAAAATCAAAGAAAATCACACAAAATCTCTCTTCAGAGGTTCAGAACGGCTAACCCTCAAATCACAATCAATTTTCCACTTCCCCAAGCCATGGCCGGTTACCCTCCCTCAGCCTCAAGAGGCCCTGAACCCTCATCTCTCTCTCTTATAAATCAACCTGATTCTTCTCTCTGTTTTACTTTTCTCTGCTCTCTAGTCTCAAGGGCTGATTCAAAATCTCTCTTATATTTTGAAACACTTGACTTCACTCCAAGATCCAAGTCTCCAACGGATCAAACACCAAACCTTGCTGCTGCTGGTTCTCATCTTCACAAATCACACGTATCCCCGCTGAGCAGAGGATCGGAGTGTTATAGCTGGTCTGTCGCACCAAGGGCACTGTCCGCCGCCTCTCTGCCTTCAAGCTCGGCGATCGCAGTTTCGTTTTCCTCGCCAACTGGTTCGTGTCGCACAACCTTAAAAATCTGTTCTTTCACTTTTTTATAAATTTTTTTAGATTCTTCTGATTGTTTTTTGATGCTTTTAAGATTATTTGATTGCCTTATTGTATAAAGAGTGGTGAGGATTTAACAAATAATACAGACACCAAACAAAGTTTGTAACTTTTTGAAGTAAAAAAATATTTGAGGTGACGGATTGTGATTAGTGCACCTTTAGCATCAACATTTGTGAAAAGTGAGACATTACAACAAATAAGCAGTGAGTTTGAGCTCAAGCACCTCCTTTCCTTGTAAGAACACTGTGATGTTGAGGAAGTTTGTTCAAGAACCATTGGCTATGTGTAACTAAGCAATCTTTAAAAAAAAAAAAGAGAGAGAGAGAACAAACTAAAGACAATGAGAGATTACTTCAACTGAAGTTGTGTCTATGATCTGGTTTTATAAAAAAAAAAGGTTTGGGAAACTGTTTTGGACCTCCATGTTTTGAACAAGGACAATTTCTTTCAAATGCTTATAGTTATATCAGTTCTTAGTTTTGTCTTGACTCTTAAACATACATACTTGTAATTTAAATGAAGTCATGAAGTGCCATGTAATTTACCTTAAATCATGAAGTGCCATGTAATTTACCTTGATAATAAACACTGAGTGTTAAATGAAATCAGTACTTGTGAAGTTATGCATAATGATATTTCTTATTCTACAAAGCTCCAGTGTTTGCGACTTTGCCCTTTAAGAGGTCAACTACAACGATCTTTCTTAGGATTAGTTTTTATGGTTGTTTGCTAATGCTTAAATTTGATGTTTTTAGGATATGGAACCCTCTAGTGATGCCCCCCCTTCCCAAACAACACCTGCTACCCAAGCTGAACCTACTGCCCCTCCAACTAATGCTGAGGCACTTCCACCTAAACCACCTAATGATAAAACCAAGGTGAGTGAGATAGGTGTTGATTGTGGTAATAATAGGAAAAAGTCTACTGCTTGGGATCATTTTGAAAAAATAAAAATTAGTGAGGGTCAATTTAAGGTTGTTTGCCATTATTGCCAAAAAACTTATCGAGCTAATAGTAAGGGTCATGGTACCACTAATTTGTTGAATCATACACCAAACTGTGTTAAGAACCCTAATAGAGCTTCACTTAAAGGGCAACAAACCTTAGCATTTGAAACCAAAATGAATGGGGAGGAAGGGTTTCAGCTTGTACCAACAGCCTTTACTGTTGAGGCTTCTAGGAAGGCACTCGCTGAAATGATTATAATAGACGAGTTGCCTTTTAGGTTTGTTGAAGGGTATGGGTTTCAAAGATATTCAACAACCTTACAACCTAAGTTACAAATTAGGGATATCCCATCTCGTCAAACTGTGGCTAGGGATGTGATTGGCATTTATGGTGTTGAGAGAGAGAAACTAAGGGGAGCCTTGAAAGGTCGTAGGGTGTGTCTTAATATGGACACATGGACTAGTATTCAAAATCTGAATTACATGTCCCTCACAGGTCATTTTATTGATGATGATTGGAACTTGCATAAGAGAATTTTGAATTTTTGTCAAGTGGAAGACCATAGGGGGGAGACTATAGGTAGAAAGATTGAGATGTGTTTGCGTGAGTGGGGTGTTGATGGCATATTCACCTTGACAGTGGATAATGCTTCCTCTAATGGTACTACCATTAAATTTTTACAAACAGTGCCTAAAGATTGGAAGGGGACTGTTTTAGAACATGAGTTCTTGCACATGAGGTGTTGTGCACATATCTGATTGTGGGAGATGGTTTGAAAGAAATTGATGCGTCCATTGCTAGGGTGCGTGAAGCGGTGAGGTATGTGAAGTCCTCACCAAATAGAAATCAAACTTTTAGGAGTATTATGGAGAGATTAGGTATTGAATCCAAGTGTTTACTAAGTCTTGATGTACCTACTAGGTAGAACTCTACCTATCTCATGTTAGATACTGCTGAAAAATTTGAGAAAGTGTTTTTAAGAATGGACTTTGAGGATGATAGCTATTCTTCATACTTTTTGAACAAGGAAAATAGTGGTGGTTTGGGATCTCCTTGTGGGGTTGATTTTCAAAATTGTAGGACATTTGTGGGTTTTTTGAAACTTTTTTACAATGCAACAAAAAAGTTCTCCGGTTCTTTGTATGTGACTTCAAATACCTTCTTTGATGAGATGTTTGTGATTCAAGAGAATATTGCTCATTTAATTAAGTCTCAAAATCATCTTTTGAAAAACATGGCAACTAAAATGGAAGCTAAATTTGAAAAGTACTGGGGGAAAGGGGATAAAATTAATAAGCTTCTGTATGTGGCTGTGGTTCTTGATCCAAGGAAAAAAATGAGGTTTTTGAAGTTTTCTTTTTCTGAAATTTATGGGGATGAAGTGGCTGATGAGATGGTTGATCTGGTGGGGGAGTTCATGGGTAGGTTGTATGATGATTACTCTAAGGTTGATTCACCAAATGTGGTACTACCAAGTGAGAATGAGAGGACACACATGGAAGGTGATACAATTGGTTGTAGTGATCCATATGCGATGGTTAATTCACGATATGAGCGGTTTTTAGAGGCTGAGAAGTCTATAGGGTGTAGCAATGAGATTGAAAAATATTTGGCTGAAAATTGTGAGAGTAGAAGGGATGTGAAATTTGAGATTTTGGGGTGGTGGAAAGCCAATTCAGATAGGTACCCAGTGCTGTCCAAAATGGCTAGGGATGTGCTGGCTGTACCTGTTTCTACGGTTGCTTCTGAATCGGCTTTTAGTACCGGAGGGCGCATACTTGATCCATTTCGAAGTTCTCTCTCCCCTCTCATGGTTCAAAATCTTGTTTGTGCTCAAAATTGGCTGCAAGCCCATGTCCCAATTTCTTTTCGCAAGTCAAAGGATGAGATAGAGGCCTTGGAGGATGAATTTCATGAATTAGGTAATATGTTTAACTTCCAATCTTCTTGTCTACTAAGTGTTATTAAATGTGTCATATACTTGAGCAAAATTTAATTTATTATCTCAATTTTTTCTTTTCTAGTTTTAAATCAAGCAACAACAGAAGCAAGTTCTAGTTCCTGCTCAAACAAAGGTGGTACTCGTACCACAGTTAATATTGATGAATGATCACCGACTGATTGAGTATGTTTCTGCCCTTATAATTTTTGTTCATATTGGTTACTTCCCTTTTGGTTATTCTGTAGCTCTTGTTCTTTGTCTTTATATATTATTGATAAATATTTTTTCCCCTTGTATTGTAGGAGGATGGAAGGTTGCCTTTTGTATAGGAGGCAGTTTTTTTGGATATATTTTGAAGCTTTTTGGACAGATGTGTAGCTTTTCTAATTATACATGAACTCTTGTCTTGCTTAGAGGATGGAAAACTTAGCATCTGTGTAGGCTTTCCTTTCTATAAGTTATGGACTTGTTAACTATAGATAATAGAGTAGTTCTTTACTGCCTTAGGAAAGCTATTTTTTGGAAATACTTAGTATTTCATAATTGTAACTAATTATATATACTGCTGGGAATATTGCTTACTGCTTTGGTAGTTTACTGCTTTGTGCAGTAATTGCCTTCTTTGCTGCCTCTATGGCTTTATATATTGAATTATGAAGATGTAATACTGCTGGGAATATTGCCTATTGCTTTGGTAGTTTACTGCCTTGTGCAGTAACTGCCTTCTTTGCTGCCTCTATGGCTTTATATATCGAATTATGAAGATGTATTTTTAGTAGTGCTTGCTGCTGTGTGGTTCTGGAAATTTTATTTGATGTGTGGAATGGTTGGTAGGTATGTGTTCACCTTGACAGATTGATGAATGTGGAAACAAAATGGTACTGCCCAGGCCTTAAGGCTTAGGCAATTTGGAAAATATCTATTATAATGTGTGGATAATTGACAGGTGGTAACAAAATGGTATTGTGTTTTTATTTGTTTGATTAACAGGTTCCTAGGTTTTACTTTGAATTCATACCCAATATCTGGGAAGTATGAATTTGGAGTTTTGGACAAATTCAAGTAGAGATTAAGGTCCATTTTAAAAGAAATTTAGTAAAAAACAGGCCCAATCTGATTCAAAAACTATTAATTCCTTGAAAAGCCCAATAATTTCGGCCAAAAAGGCCCAAAAAAATTAAATTCCTTGAAAAGTCCAATAATTTCAGCCAAAAAGGCTCAAAAAAAATTAAATTCAATAAAATTTATGGAAAGGCCCAATAAGAGGTCCAACCCGCCAAACCGTGGAATCCGACCCGTTCGATCCGATGATCCGACCCGACGGGTCTAACCTAAATTTTGGTTGATTGCGGGTCAGTTTTTCAGTGACCCGACCCAATCGGGTCGAGTGCGGGTTGGGCCCAAACCCGGGCCGACTCGACCCGTGGACAGCCCTAGCTATGATAGTGGTGGTAGATGATTTTGACAGTGGGTTTGTGGATTTTGGCTATGAGTTTTGTGGTTTATGGTTGTGGTTGTGGTTGTGGCAGTGGCAGTGGGTTGTGGTTGTGGTTGTCATGGTTGGTGGTTTGTGGTGATCGGTGGCGATGGGGTTGTGATTGTGATTGTGGTTTTGTTTTTTTTTTTTTTGTTTTTTTTTCTATGTTGTGTTGTGGTTGCCAAAGTAGAGTGGTGGTTGTGGCCGGTGGTGGTGGTGGTTGTGGCTGTGGTTGTGGCTGATGGTAGAGGTGGTTGTGGTTGGTGCTGTGGATAGTTTTTTAGATAGTGGGATATATTATTTTATTGCAGTGGTTATATTATTTTATTGTGATGTTTATATTATTTTATTGTGTTGAAAGCTAAAATGATCCACTACTGCAGTATGTGTGTAGGTAAAATAGATAAAATGACTTTTTGTGTAGTTAAATAGATAAAATTTTGCCTTCACTGCTGTGAATGCTCTAACTTCATGTGTGAGCTACAAAAGGTGGGGCCCTTTTTAGTCTTTTTGTTGTCATTAAATTTGTAGAGGTTTCTCGCTCTAATATTTTGCTGCCCACACGTTTTCCTTTTTTCTTTTTCTTTTTTTCTTTTTTTGAAATTACTTAGATACTCCTAAGTGAATGGGTGCTCTACATTAAGTCTGTGGAGGCCTTTTTTGGTATTTTTGTCTATCACATTTGTCATGTAATATAAGATTTTTTTTTTTTTTTTAGAAACATAAGATTTCATATTGAATAGTAGAATTTATTATGTTTTTAAATTTTGAGACTTTTTTGGATTATTTTTATTAGAGTAGTTTGTATTGTTGCTTCAGCTTAAATTTTAACTTGCTTAAGTAATCCTCATCTTTCAAGACCTTCTTTCTCTTTATTTTTATTTTCTATTTATAACAAGTGAAGGGGGTTTGAATACAAGTTTTTCACGTAATCAAAATCGAGCAATTGTATTGTGTTACAACACTTTCTCTCTCTCTCTCTCTCTTTTTTCTTTTTTCTTTTGGATAGGAAAGTTACATGGTTTTCAATCTTTTTTTTGTTATCAAAATGTCTCCCACGCAACGCGCGGGTTCAAAACTAGCATATGTTCAAAACTAGTGATTACTACTAGTTTTTTTTTTTTTTTCCTCAAGTTTTTTAAGGGACTGACTAATGGGTCAAATATATATATATATATATATATATATATATATATATTAAATCCTTCCTTCCTTTTTTAAACTTATACTACTAGTTTTTTTTTTCTTTTTTGCAAAATACCATTTTGGAACATATATTTTAGAGTCATGGACAATTTCATCCCTATTATTTTCTACTTACCCTCAATTTGGTCTTTACTATCAACTCACTAATAAAAAAATGGCTATGAGACTAACGGATTGCACAGTTAGATTTATAAAGAAGAAGCTGTGCATAGGAATATATATAAAAAGCAATACACTAAAAAACGATATATAGAAAGAATTTTCAATTGTGAGGCTTAAGTTAGATTTCTAATCAATCTTGGAATTATAAGAGAATGGAAATTATTAGAAATAAAATTTGTATTAGGAAAAGATTGTCATAATTAACAATATAAAAAAACCTAAAAATTAGGATGCATGTTTTTCCAAAAAAAGAAAAAAAAAATAAGCATAGGATAAAAAAACACACACACACAGAATGTAGGCTATGCATGTTTTGTTCCTTCATCTAAAGAAACAAAGAAGAAATTGAAATTGATATGAACAAAATGTAGGTTACATATTTTGTGTGTTCTTTTATTTCAAAGAAGTTGATGAGAACAATAAATAAATAAGTAAGTTGATAATAACAAATACTTCAAAATATTTAGAAGTCGTTTGTTATTGACTTATTGTGTATTTTCTAAGAAAGCTATCCCCAACAAAAATTGCATATATATACATGTGAAGGGGAGAAAAAGATAAGCGATATACATGTGAAGGGGATTCATTAATATTATTGAATTTTATAAGGATAAAGAAGAGAGAGAGAATTACACCATAAAAAAAGATTAGTGATATATATGTCTACAATACTTTTAGAACAAATTTTAGGTGGTAAGTTGTTACTAGTTCTAATTTGAATCAACCACTGAAATTACTTGTTTTCTTATCAATAACAATCAATATCAATCTACCACTTAGAATTTGTTGCGAAAATGTTATGAAAATATTATGAACATAGCATTTATCACTATTTTTTATATATAAAAAAATGCTAGTGGCTCCTAAAATTAATTTTGCAAAAATAGTTCTCACAAATTGTAATACCCCAATATTTGTTTCAATGAAAATATTTAGTTAAAATGCAAAACTCACCTTTTATGTTTCAACAGAATACATTTCAGTCTTTAAACTCCACTTTCGTTTATTTCAGTCCTTTAAGTTTCAAGTTTATTCAATTAAGTTCTGTTAAATGTTGCGGTTAATTGTTCAAATTTTTATTTTTTTTACATATAAAAAAATCTAATTAACGATTGAAAAATATTTTCCTCAATTGCTTTTAAAAATTTAACAAAAATTAACAGAGAAACCTTAATTGAATAAACATGAAATTTAGAAGAATGAAATAAATTATGATGAAACTTAAAGGTTGGTTTTACATTCAATTTTTTTTTTTTTTTGCATTAATCAATAGAAAATGTTTTCCGCTTCTTAAAGCAGAAAATCATTTTCTGCCCCACCACCATTGCTTTCGATGCCAGCACATGGTCCACAACCACTCCCCACATGACCACACACACAGTTTTTTTTTTGGTAAAAAACACACACACACAGTTACTCCTAGAAAACATTATCTCTGTAACAACAAAGATAATATAAGCTTATAATCACAAGATTTAATATAAGCCCATTCAAGCCCAAACATACCGAGATGTTAGTGAAATCTGGATGAAGATAACAATCATGAAAAGCCCAAAACAGCTAAACTGATTTTCTCAAGTCAGAAGCTAGCCCTATAACTTGGAAGTAGAAGAGCATTACACACATTTTGGATCAGATGACATACAAAGGGAATCTTCAAAACCTCACCAGTTGACTTGGGGCTTCAAGGCCCCCTTAAATGAATAATAGATAATCAGTGTTCCGTATACCATAAGTTATATATTAGAGAGCATTTTTTTTTTCCTTCATTTTGCTGTTATACATAGACAATTCTGTACTCTTCTTCAATTTCTCTTTTGGTTTCTCATACATAGACACTCATGTAGTCATGTAGATAATTTCAATGGCTAATCACAATTTAATGATAATCAAGTTTCTTGTTAAATTTACCAAATTGGACCAGCACCCACATCAAGCTAATCAATACGAGATGACTTAGCATAAATTTTTCTACCCTTAATTTAACATAAAATAAGAAGACTAAAATGCAAAACTCACCCTCTATGTTTCACCAAAATTTATTTCAATCCTCTAATTTTGTTTTCGTTCATTTCAGTCCTCTAACTTTCAAGTTTATTTAATTAAGACTTTTACATCAACTTTTGTTATGTTATGGTTAATTTTTCAATTTTTTTCTTAATTTAACTTCAAAATTTTTTAAATTAAAAAAAAAATTAATTATTGAAAAACATTTTCCAGATTTTTTTTCCCAAAAAATTTTAATGAAAGTTGATGGAAATGCCCTAATTGAATAAATCTAAAACTTGGAGTACTGAAATGAATGAAAACAAAGTTAAAAGACTGAAATGAAATTTAAAAAAACTTAAAAGGTCAAATTTACATTTTAGCCAAATAAGAATTATTAAGGATTAAGTAATGATAATTCTATTGCCAACCACAAGAGAGACCAAAATCATATTTTCAATTGGAGTTCAGGAAGTCTGTTTTCCTTGAGAATTTTACAAGTGGGATCGATCAATAAATCATGCCCTACTGAGCTTAGCTGGAAAGGGCTCTTAAATTGTTCACCTGTTGCTTATAAAGTAAAATTTGAAGCTAAAACTTCAACAGTATTCAAGAAAAGAAAATGTCATTATTAAAATCACATGTAATTACTCTACAAATCTCAGAACGCCACTATTTTGGCTCCTTGAAAAAAAAAAAATTTTAAAAAAAAAGAAGAAAAAGAAATTAATCAGATTCCTACATCAACTCACCACCAAATGGGGCCCAAACCATTATCAATTATTCCCTGAGAAATAGAAATTAATTAGATTCCCATAAAGATAAGAGCATTTTATGTGCCAAAGATGAAACCAATTGATATACGAGAAGTGCTACGTCCATAACATTTTTATAATATTTTTACAACAAATCATAGGTGGTTAGTTGTTATTGGTTCAAATTTGAACCTAACACTAAGATTACTTTTTTGCCCCAATGTAACGACCCCGCCCCCAACTGTGTAGATATTGTCCGCTTTGGGTCCCATACCCCTCACGGTTTTGTTTTTCCCTAGGTTGCGCTGGGAAAAAGACCTCTACACATTGGAGGAAGGTCATTCCCTATAAACACATTCCCATGTGCTTCCCTAGGCGATGTGGGATTCCATGGAATGCAAGACCCCCTTTTTGGGTCACTACATTGTAGTGACCCAAAAAGGGGGTCTTGCATTCCATGGAATCCCACATCGCCTAGGGAAGCACATGGGAATGTGTTTATAGGGAATGACCTTCCTCCAATGTGTAGAGGTCTTTTTCCCAGCGCAACCTAGGGAAAAACAAAACCGTGAGGGGTATGGGACCCAAAGCGGACAATATCTACACAGTTGGGGGCGGGGTCGTTACAGATAGTATCAGAGCCATGCCCTAGCCGGAAGTGTGGGTCCCACACGCGAGGACACGTGTGCTCGTAAGGGGGGTGGATTGTAGTGACCCAAAAAGGGGGTATTGCATTCCATGGAATCCCACATCACCTAGGGAAGCACATGGAAATGTGTTTATAGGGAATGACCTTCCTCCAATGTGTAGAGGCCTTTTTCCCAGCGCAACCTAGGGAAAAACAAAACCGTGAGGGGTATGGGACCCAAAGCGGACAATATCTACACAGTTGGGGGCGGGGTCGTTACACCCAACAATAACAACTAGTAACAACCTGCCATTTAGGATTTGCTATAAAAATATTGTGAAAATGTTGTATACATATCATTTCTCAATGATATATATTAAGTAAACACTGCTCAACAATTTGAGGAGCTGCCCTTTTTTTTCTTTAGAGAGTTTCAACCTATGACGTCCGCTCCTGATGATAACTCTTTATCATCAGACCAAGACATCAATCAGTTTTTGGTGTAGGCGGGGATTGAACCCTAGATTTCTTATTCAACTATCAGAGACTTTACCAGTTGAGCTAACTGGAACCCACACGAGCTGCCCTTTTTCACATCATCGTAACAGTGTTAGATCACCAAACATAGTCACATCATACACATGTATTGTTCACAAGCAAAATATAAATATAGAACAATAAGTGACACCTTTTCTTTTCTTTTTCTTTTTTCAATTTTTTTAACAAATTTTCATTTAGAAAATTAGAGAGATTGACACTATATTTTATTTTTATTTTTATTTCAGAAAATATTGTCAAATGTGGATTTCATGCTTAGGAGTTAAAAATCCATTACTTTTTATTTATATTTTTATTAAATTAACTTGTTTATTTTTAGACATGTAGATCTAGACTCACTTGATATAAATATATAGAAGGATTGATGTAAATATTTTTGTTATATGTAGGAAAATATCATATATAAAATCAAAATTAAAAACATATATATATATATATATATATATATATATATATATATATATATAACTTGCTCTCCTAAAAAATTTTCTGGTTGTGCCACCGATACCAAACATCATCTAAATGACCAAAATTTATATGGTGCAAGTATTAAAGAAATATCAAATTTTCCGAACACAAGAAAACATGTGGGTGAATTATTGGCCTCACCAATCTCTATCCCCTTCTTATTATTACTGGATGTAGTTTTCTTTCTCAAATTCAGAATTCTTCTGTATTATTTGCCATTAAAAATATTCCATCCAGCATTTTATATGGAGCAAAAGTAAATATTAAAAGTATAACTGAAACCAAGGCCATCCTTTGAACCAAGTCCAACATGCCACATAATTTCAAAAAAAAAAATTACACTTACACAGAATACTCTCAAACATAAAATACATAAAAATGGAAGTCCAATTGAGCACAAGACCAACACCAGACTCAATGCCGGCTGAAGCTATAGGTCCTTTAGGCCACTACCTAAGGCCCCCACTTATAAGAGGGCCCCCAAATAATAATAATATATTATATAATATTGCTTTCTCATCTGAAAAAAAAAAAACAAAAAAAAAATCCCATCAGGCCATGAAGGCCCATTTCTCACAGAGAAAAAAGTTGAAGTAACAATGTGACATGAAGGCTAATCCCATCAGGCCATCACCAGATCTTTAGCTTGCAGAAGAAAAGATTACAAACGGCAGAAATTTTTAGCTTGCAGAAGAAAAGATTACAAAAGGCAAAAAGAAGAGACAAATAAGAAAATGCAGAAAAAAGAAAAAAAAACACTCACTCTCTGACTCTCTCTATCTTGATTCTAAAAAAAAAAAAAAAAAACTCTTTTTAGTTGGCTTGCTCATCAATTGGTGTTGGCAATAGACTTGGTGTGTTCACAAATCTTCATTTCAAGTTCGTTTTTTGTTTTCTCTTCCTTTGCCTCTTTCGTCTTCTTCATGTTTGCTACTGGGTGTCTGGGTTTTTTTTTTTTCCTTTTGAAGAGGAGTTTGCTCATTGCTGCTGGGTTTTTATTCTTCTTTTTGGCTGAACTTTAGTTTAGTTGTACACTTGTACTCTTAACTCTTTTTTGTTTGTTCTCTTAAATTTTGATTTCTTTAGATTTCTCTAGAAGGCTATGGAATGGTCCGAATGGACTCACTTAAAGAGTTAAAGTATTGATTCTAGACTTCTAGTCTTACACCTTTTTTTTTTTTTTCTTTTTTTTAAGAAATCAGATTAGTGGTATGGAAGTTAAAGTATTGATCCAATGATCCTAGTCCTACACGGTTTTTTTTTTTTTTTTTTTTTTTAGAAATCAGATTTAGTGGGATGGAGTCATGGAGGGATAGTGGGCTAGTCTTAGTCTTAGTGGATCAAGTTGAGTCCTACACATTTTGCTAGTGGGCTGGTCTTAGTGTTAGTGGATCCAATCAAGTTGAGTCCTACACATTTTGCCAAAAAAAAAAAAAAAAAAGGTTTACTGCTACACAAAAAAAAAGAGTATTGATAACAAAATTATAAATTTAGAATAATTTACTTTGTATTAATATAAATTTTTTTGTGCAGGTTTAAAGTGTAAAGTGATCATATTAAGTAAAGTTGCAATTGTGCTTTTGATAAACCAGGTTCTATTGTTTTATACATTAAATTTATATTATTCAAGTTAAATCGTAATTTTTTTTATTATAGATTGTGTTTCATTTATTCATAAATATTTTTTAATTACAAATGTCTACTAGAAAATATCCATCTGGATATGAAAAACTAAAAAAAAAAAAAAAGAACTAATTGAATCTCAAAAAGGAGCTATGGACAAATTTATTACTAGTAAAAAACAAAATCTTGCAGAAAATTTGAGTGAAGGTTTCATAAATGAACAATAAATTCATCAAAAAGAGTTAGAAGATAATGAAAATATACAACAAAATGATAATAACGAAGTTGGTCATGATAATGTTCAAACATGTAATGTCACCATTCTTGATAATGAAGCTCAAAATAATTTAGAGGAGAGTGAAAATATTAATGATCAACCTAATTATATTCCTACAAATATTTTTGATCCAAGTCAATGGAAAACTATTGATATAAAATTAAGAGATTTGTTAGTAGAAAATGGTCCAATAAGAGTTGATGATCTAAACTTTCCTATAGATAAGAACTCTAGACATTTTTCTACTACACATTATATTCGAAAATTACCAAATGGGGAGAAACATGATAGAAAATGGTTAGTGTATTCGAAAGACCTAGATAAAGTATTTTGTTTTTGTGGCAAGTTGTTTAATTCAAAATCTAATACAAATCAACTAGCTAATGGAGGAACTAAGGATTGGAAAAATATTAGTTCTATTCTTAAAAATCATGAAACAACCAATGAGCATATTACTAATATGAATACTTGGATTGATTTAGAACTAAGATTATTGAAGAATAAAAAAATTGATAAAAATGTCCAAGAACAAATTAAGAAAGAGAAAGATCATTGGAAAAAAGTGTTATTAAGAATAATAGCGGTGGTAAAAAATCTTGGTAAAAATAATTTGGCATTCCGAGGAAAAAACGAAAAGATCTATCAAGAAAATAACGAAAAATTTTTAAGTATAATTGAAATGATTGCAGAATTTGATCTAGTAATGCAAGAACATGTTCGACGTATTCAACATGGTGCAATCCATAATCATTATCTTGGACATAATATACAAAATGAAGTGATATAATTATTAGCAAATGAAATTAAAAGTAAAATTATAAAAAAGATTAAAGAAGCAAAATACTTTTCAATTATACTTTATTGTACCCCGGATGTAAGTCATCAAGAACAAATGACTCTCATACTAAGATGTGTGGATATTTCAATAAGTCCAATAAAAATAGATGAACATTTTGTGGAATTTTTAAAGGTAGATAATACTTCTGGAAAAAGTCTTTTCAATGAAATTATAAATGCAATAAAAAATCTTGAACTTGATATTAATGATGTACGTGGACAAGGATATGATAATGGTCTAATATGAAAGGGAAAAAACAAGGGGTACAAAAAAGAATTCTTGATATAAATCCTAAAGCATTTTACATGCCATGTGGTTGTCATAATCTCAACCTTGTCCTATGTGATATGGCTAATTCTTGTCCTAAAGCTATATCTTTTTTTGGAGTAGTACAACATATATACACACTATTTTCTTCTTCCACAAAGCGATGGAAAATTTTACAAGATAATGTGACAGGTTTAACTCTTAAGCCATTGTCACAAACACGTTGGGAAAGTCGAATTGAAATTGTGAAAGCAATAAAATTTCAAGTTCTAGAAATAAGAGATGCTTTGTTACAATTGGCAAAAACAAGTGAAGATCCCAAAACAAAAAGTGAAGCTGATTGTTTAGCAACATATGAGATTGAAAGTTTTGAGTTTTTGCTAGGTATGACTATTTGGTATGACATATTATTTGCTGTTAACTCAGTTAGTAAAAATTTACAATCGAAAGTCATGCATATTGATGTTGCTATAGATCAATTTAAAGGTCTCATGTCTTTTTAAAAAAAATATAGAGAAGATGGATTTACATCTACTATGAATTCATCTAAAGAAATTGCAACCAAAATGGAAATAGAGCCTATATTTCGTGAAAAACGTAAAATTCGTAGGAAGAAACAGTTTGATGAGAATGTCAATGATGAGACAACACAATCCACTGAAGAATATTTTAGAATTAATTATTTTTTATATATAGTAGATCAAGCTATTTCTTCAATTGAAAGTAGGTTTGAACAATTTCAAATATATGAAAATATTTTTGGTTTTTTATTTAATTTTGAAAAATTAAAATCACTAGATGAGGATAGTTTGAAAAATAATTGTCTTAATCTTGAATGTTTTCTCACATATGAAACTTATTCCGATATTGATGGCTTAGATTTATTTTCAGAACTAAAAGTTTTAAAAGAAGTTTTGCAAATAAATGAAAACTCTCCAATTAATATACTAAATTATATAAAGAGGCTAGAATCTTTTCCAAATGCATGTATTGCTTTCAGAATATTACTAACTATACATGTTATAGTTGCTTCCGCAGAAAGAAGTTTTTCAAAATTAAAATTAATAAAATCTTATTTAAGATCAACTGTGTCACAAAAAAGATTAAGTGGATTAGCCATATTATCAATTGAAAAGGAAATGTTAGCAGAACTTGAATGCAAAATTTTAATTAGTAATTTTGACTCTCAAAAAGCAAGAAAAATAAATTTTAATTGAAAAAAATATATAAATTTATAATTAAATATAATAAAAGGCCCCGTTTAAAGCTCCTACCGCATCACACAGAAACTCAACGGCACTCTAATTTGAAATTTCTAAATTTGGCTCTATCTCTATCTCTCTCTGTTTTTGTCATCCGATCAAAATACAACAATGGAGTACGGTAACAACAATGGAATACAGTTTCAACGTAAAGAGGCGGAAGGGTCTGGAAGATGGCGATGTAGGAGACAGCGTGAACTACACCACTCTCCTGGACGAGTTGGAGCGGCTCAACGAGATGGTTTCAACCACCACCAATCTAGAAACTTTCTCTGTTCTGGTTTGTCAAGTGGATCTCATTCGCCAACAAATTTTGGGTTTTATCATTCTTTAACAACAACAAAAAACCAAACCCAAACTTTGAAGGTTTTTTGGGTTTGTTTCTTCTGGGATATCAACGCCCGTTGATATAATGATAGGTTTGAGTCTGCAATGGATGGGTCAGATTCAGATCGCCTAAACGAGTATTAGGTCTTGGAATTTCACAATTCAATTTTTAATTAGGTTTTGGATAGCAATGTTCTTATTATTATGAGACTAGGGTTTTGGAATTTCATGCTCGGTTTCCGTGTAGCAAACTCGAGTCCAACAGACGTGATTTCAATCATCCCGAAACCGAGCCCATTAGACTCGATTTGCATGCCTACGTGGACAGTTTGTCCACCTCAGCTACTACCACAATGGGAAAATCGAGTAATTTATACTTGATTTATAACCCCAAAATCAAGACTCACACTCTCAAGTTGTTACTTAGCAAAATAGTTTCAAAAGTGTGCTAACTAACAAAATAGTTTGGCTTTCAGTGTTATTTTCAACAACAACAACAAAAAACCCGACTTTTTGTGACACATATGGTTTTACACAAATAGTCTTATGAAAATTGAGTTTCATGGTGGGATTAGAGAACATGTGGTTGGCTAATTCCAGCCAAGAACAGATGGTCACCTAACCTGGGAGGTCAACCAAAGATATGAGAGTGGTCAGTGGTATCTATATGACATACACAATATATATATATATATATATATAACTTTTATTTTTTAATTATTTTTTGGGTTGAATAGCAATTTAATCTAACAAACCGAAAGTGTTATTTGGGGATTAGCCCATCTTCCTTCTCAAGGCCTGAGGGGGGTATGGAAGAAATGGAACTATAGGCCCCAAGCCCAACAAGGAGTAACCCTAAGCTGCCAAGTTGTGGACCATTATAAATTGGAAGCACTATTAAGGCGGAATAGTACTATAGCATTCTCTCCAATTCAACTCAATATATTTCGTCTATTTCAGAGTTAGATTTTATTTTATGAACCGCCACATCATTTTATTTTGTAAATGGTGTGACAGTCTACATATCTTTGGAACTGTAGAATTTAATATGAAACATGAAATATATATTTCAAATTAAGATAATCAATTTTCATTAAAATTATCTATTGCTATATACCATCATACCATGCATCTCATTTTCTATTCTCTTAGAATATGACTGTTATGATTAGATGAAAACATGATTGTTGGAAACTAATAATAAAAAAAGAAAAACTATTTTTTCCTTCTTTTCCTTATATATATAATTCTAACAATTGTATTTTTGAAAATCCACCTTTTCCATACATATTTTTGCAATTTTTTTTTTCCTTCTAATTTTCATATTTTCAAAATTTTCTTTTTTTAACGGTCATTTAAAAATAAAAATAAAAAAGTCCTCATTTTCATTCACCTAAACCCAAATTTCATTTTTATTCATTCTTTGTTGTTGTCGGTATGGCTCACTTGTTTTAATGCATCATAATGACTCAAATAATGATAAGATAATAACAAAAGTTCTCATAAAAGAAAAAAGATCGACATCATAACTTCATACTATTCAACATTATTAGTACATCTGACCTAATCATTTACAAGCCCATCAAAGGTTTTTTCTCGACTACTTTACGAAATCACCATTATATCCTTCCAATGTATTTTAGATGAGGTTTTCAGTGAGACATTCTCTTTTTCTATTTTTTCCATATTCAATCTATGATAAAATATTATAATTATGCTATTATGCATTAGAGAGTTTTATTTGGGGGTCTAAAGTAATATATTATTCTAGCTCTGAATGAGATTTAATTGCATGCAAGTGAGTGATTGTCATTCAAGGTTATCAAGATCGAGATCCCTCAAGTGTAATGTCACATCTGATACAAATAAGCATGTGATGTACCCTAGAATTGTGAATCATAATGTGATGAACCTTATTCGAAAACACTATCTATTCTCTTCTCTACCATATGAGACTTCTCTTTTATATCATCCTCTCTTTTTTTTTTAACAATTTTGATATTTTATCATAATTTGTGGTATATAAAAAATCTTTGTTATAGGGACCATTAACATGAGATTAGTAAACAACCTTCGGCATAGCCTTAATGATCACTTCTTAAGCTTCTTCACTAGGCTGAAATTCATTCCATTTCCTATACTCGTAGGACTATTTCCTATACTTCATTTCCTTTACTCGTCGGATCAGTTATTTAGATAAATTTCCAGTCACTTCTCAAATGTAATGTCATATCTGATACTGGCAAGTATGTGATGTGCTCTAAAATTTTGAATCATAATTTGATGAACCTTATACGAAAACTCTAATGTTAACTAGTGGGACTTTTGGGTGTACTCACCCTCCTTCTCCTTTCCTTTTTCATATCTCTTGTCTAATAAATCATGAATCAATAGAAGTTGTCTAATTTTTTTTTCCACAATTTTGATACTGTATTAGATAATTTGTGGTACATCAAAAAATTTTGAGATATGTAGCATTAACATGAGAATAGTAAACAACCTCCAGTAGCCTTAATGATCACCTCACAAGCATATGCCAAACTTCATTTCCTATATTTGTCATACCATTTCCTATACTCCATTTCCTATACTTGCTAGACCAGTTGTTTTGTTTATAATTTGTGTTGTGTATAATCTGTGTTTTGATTTAGTTTTTCGTATTCTTCCTAGTCTTGAATTCATTTTTCTTTAATACTACTCAATGTATTTGTATTTTTGTGTCTTTCTAACATGAGTTGTGTATAAAATAGAGAAGAGAATACATAGATTAAGGGTATGTTTAGATACCGCTTATTGCTAAAAACTGAAAATACTGTAGCAAAATAATTTTTAAATGTGTGAATAGTGCCATAAGACCCATTTTTAATGAAATTTTTGCTGAAAAAAGAGGTTTATGGGTCCGTGAACAGTGCACGGGACCCACAAAAACGCTAGACGCACAACGCTGGATGCTGGACGCACACCATAAAAATATTATTGTGTTTTAGTTTTTTGTATTCTTCATAGTCTTGAATTTATTTTTCTTGAATATTACTCAATACGTTGGTATGTCTTCTTGACATGAGATGTGTATAAAATAGAGAAGAGAATACATAGATTAAGTTGGTTTTCTACGTGAACCAACTTAAATGATTTCAATGTAGGTTAAATGGTTAATTCAAGATGTCAAATTACAAGGTTACTTCGGGTCATCCTGAATCAGATGAATTTGTTAAATTTCTCGTTAAATAGGCTACTCCTAAAGACAACACTAAACAGTACCATCAATTGACAGACCTTTTGGACAAGATTTACCAAATCATCCTCCATAACCCTGAAGCGCATCACATTTTGGCCAATATAAAATATCATACTATGCTTGTGGAGTGGCTGAAAGTGAACAAAGATAACTGGCCATCCGATTATAGGAATTGGAATGTAGCTCGGCCTAGTGCAGAGGCCTATAAGTTGATTTTGGCACTTATATCATTATCATGTTGATGGAAAGAGTAACTGTGGTAAAAAAGTAAAACAAGTTTTACTTGTTCATGATCGATTATATAATAGGGGTAATGAAAAAGCAAAGAAAGAGAATGATATTGATGATCTCTCAAAAATCATATTCAAGGATATTCTTAACTTAGGGAACAATTTTCCAGCAGAATTATAGCATTTGAATGACTTACTAAAATTTGCAACAATTATCTAATACAATATGAGAATTGTGGTAAAAAAGTAAAACAAGTGTTACTTGTTCAAGATCGATTATGTAATAGGGGTAATGAAAACAAAAAGAAAGAGAATGATATTGATGATCTCTCAGAAATCATATTCAAGGATATTCTTAACTTAGGAAACAATTTTCTAGCAAAATTAGAGCATTTGAATGACTTACTAAAATCTATTGTTGATGGAAGTCCTAACAAGTGGAAACCGATTCTGAAACACCCCTCCCTTTGGAACTTTAGTCTTCTTATTACTTTTGTTGATTGAGTTCATATGTATATGAAAAACAATGAGCTATTTGAGATAGTGGATCAATATCTTTATAATTGTAAAAACTTACGTAATTGGAAATCGAAGGTTCCAACTCATACTCCATTGGGAACTTTTCTAAGCAACAATCCTTATAAATCAGTCCCTATTGAGCTTTTTCGCTTTACAAGGAATTTTCTAAACCATTATTTGGACAAGTACACTGTAATTGTTGATGCAACACCACGAAGGAAGTGGATTATGTTATAAGAAACACTGGCTCTCTGTACATTCACCTCACAAGCATCTTCTCTATGTCAAACTCCATTTCCTATATTCGTCTTACCATTTCCTATACTCCATTTCCTATACTTGCCAGATCAGTTATTTTGATTAATTGTTAGCCACTTCTCAAATGTAATGTCATATCCGATACTGAATAGTATGTGATGCGCCCTAGAATTGTGAATTATAATTTGATGAACCTTATCCGAATACTCTAATATTAGCTGGTGGGACTCTTTGAGATGCTCACCCAGTTTGACATCAGTAGAGATTTTGTAATCTGCCTCAAGGTTTGTGCTATTGGTTTGTTGAATTAACCTACATGTAGGGAAGAAGTTTTTAGGATCCGTTTTGGAACAACTCATTTAGTTGAAATTAAAAACTTTTTGCTGAAAGTACTATAGATAAAGTTAAAAGGTAGCTAAAATAGTACAGTAGGACCCATGATTCCATGAATAGTACCAAAGAATGCAATTGGACCCATGAATAGTAGCAAAAATAAGTTAAATAGTAAAAAAAACTGGCTTTTTAAGTTAATGCCAAACACACACTTAGGATTCGTTTGGGATCTGCTGATATTGCTAAAACTGAAATTTTTTTGCTAAAAGTACTGTAGATAAAGGTAAAAGTTAACTGAAATAGTACAGTGAGACCCATGAATAGTTCTAAAAAGTGCAGTGGACCCATGAATAGTAGCAAAAATAAGCTGAATAGTAAAATAAGTTGGCAAAAATAATCTTTGCCAAACAGACATTTAAGCTTAATATATTATGTTATATATGGTGTCAACTACCATCCTAAAAGTTGCCAATCATTTTGAGTGATGAGTACGACATTCTTAGCACCTAAATTAATTGGAATTTATTTCAAGCACCATAAAAAAAGGGCAAATTACGATTTACCTACTTATGATTTAGTTGAAATTTAAGTTGCTTACTTGTGATTTGAAATTCGAAACTTTACCCACATGAGGTTAGTTTAGTTAGAATTTCGTAACCCACTTCTGTTAAAAGCATGACTAAATATGTAATTTTGCTCCATTTTTATGTATTTTTCCCCCAAAAATACAAAAAACATAAAAATACAAGATCAAAAAGAATCCAGCAGAATACTTGCATCATGGGATTTCAAATCATAGATAGGCAACTTAAATAGTTAAACCTCAGGTGGATAAAGTGTCAAATTTTAAACCACATGTAGGCAACTTAAATTTCGATTAAACCATAGGTAGATAAGTTGTAATTTATCCAAAAAAATGTTAGAGATATATTAAACATATTAGCCCTATAGTATAGGCCCAAGCCCCATCTACTTAGTGTGCAAGACTACTTGTACTAAAAATCTAAGATTTAGTCTACTACATATACTAATGTTATGGTTCATTGTGACACAAGTTTTGCACTACACTCTTATATAATAAAGATGTAACCCTACTACATACACTAATTTTATGGTTCATTATGACACAAGTTATGTACTACACTCTTATATTTAACAAAAAAACAGATTCAAGGAAGTTCAAAATTATACGCATATACCAATTAATGCTTAAAACATGATCAGGTGCAAGGGATAATAACATTGATTATTGAGCTAAGGCTCTGTTGTGTATTGAGCTGCATATTTTTTCCATTCCAAAAGATACTAATCCAAAGTTACTACCGTTACTAACTGCCTTTTCAGGCATAACAAATATCACAATGAGAACAAGATTGATTCTACTCATTTCTTCAAACATGCACCGCTTCTAACATATCCATATTAAAACCCTTATTTATATGAATTACAAAGAGACTTACTTGCCATCTGTGTGATTGGCCATCTTTAGAAAGATAAAGATTCAGTTCCACAACTCAAGGAAGCTCAACAAACCAAAACCACAGTCCCCAATTGCTAGCCAAATAGTAAAATCAAAAGAAAATAATATATACATGTTAAATATCAATACATGGCACAAATTTTCTATTACAAATTGAATTGACAAATTCAAAGGAGAAAAAATATATATATCAACGAGGCATGTGACTTAAAAGGAATTAAGGAACCCATATTTTGCCCAACAAAATCTGACCCGTGGAAAGGAAAAGAGAGATGGGGATCTAAGAAATACCAACCAGAGCATTAATTGACGGTTGGAATCTGAAATTTCCTCTCTTGGGCATGTTTGTAAATTTTCCCCTTGAACAATTCTTTTGCCATGAAAGTCATTGCTTAATCTTGAGTTTCAGAGGCTGAAACCACTTCTCAGAAGAAGACGATTTGTAATTACAGAACAGAACATGAGAGAGATTGACAATGGAAAAAGAAAATTTGGTGAGGGGGTGAGGGAAGAAGCAATTGAGATGTGATTACAAAAGTAATTCTCACTTGGACCACTATCTTTTCAGGGACATACCCAAACTTGTTCTCATACCAGCAAGAACATTGACAATTCTTGCATCTATGTCAGCTTGATATTTTGGTACTGGTCAGCCCAAACAAACTTGGAACAAAACCAGATATAAATTTGCATTCAATATATCAACTATTTCTGATTAATGTTACCAAAGAGAATTGAACTTAGAATTATATATTAATCATAAGATAAGAAAATCTTTGATTGTCAAGCTGAAGATCATTTAGGAATTAAGAATGCAGTAATTAAGAATAATAATTTTTACGAAGGGGGTTTAAAAATTCCTTTGGTCCTTGATAAAGGAACTCTGGAAATTTATGCCAAATTCTACATAAAAAGGCCTTAAAAATTCTGGTTTTGTGTCTAAAACCAGACTTATCCAGAAAGCTGAATTAGACTTAGATATCCCATTTATCTTACAACAGATCCTTCCCAGTTCCCACTATCAGTGATATATTATATACAGGAGCAATTCATAAGAAAACATGAAGTTGTATGTGAAAAGTTGGCAGTAGAATTTTTGGAGTTCTTTTTTTTTCCCCCTCTCCTTTGAAGGATATCCATGATTTTTTGGAGTTATTCTCTCTCCCCCCCCTTCCTTTGAAGAATATCCATGAAGTTCTCATGATGGGCAGATTGTGATGATAGTAACCTTGAATGGTTATGCTCACCCTCATAAGTGACAATAAGCATTAAAGGATCTTGCTTGTATCTCTCAACATGCTTTCTTGCTGGGCAACTCTTCATGCTGCTGCACTATAGTATCCCCAGGAATCCAAAGGAGGCTAATGGAACTGATATTAGTGCTTTTCCTACCTAAGCCTGTTTTGTGAAGTAGTTGTAATCATTAGCTTCAATGGCATCCAAAACCTGTCGGCAACAACCATGCCCATACTGCCCATCTACTCTGCTAATGTTAGCTCAGCAACCCCATTCTCCGCTTCATCATAGAACATCCTAGCTTGCTTTTATGTGCCCTTCATGAAACTAAGCCATTAACCAGTCACTTTTCCATGAACTGTGTCATCATCTGACAAGCCAGCTTGTGAAAGTTCATCTTGTGGGAGACAAATTCTTCCTCTACAAGCACTACAAGATCACACACAAGGTATTAGTGTTTTTGTATCACAAATCCAAAAATAAAATACTTTAAAAAACATTCAAGTATCAATTCTCATTGAGCTAATTTCAAGAATTGGAATTGTCATCATCAATAGTGACAAACCTAAATCAAAGTATCTGTTGAAAGGCATGTAAGGTGTTAGTGTTTTTGTATCACAAATCCAAAAATAAAATACATTAAAAAACACTCAATTCTCAATTCTCATTGAGCTAATTTCAAGAATTGGAATTGTCATCATCAAACCTAAATCAAAGTATCTGTTGAAAGGCATGTAGAGTCATTTGAAATGATGCAATAGAAGAGGGAGCCAAGAGAGAGAGAGAGAGAGAGATAATAGCTTAATCAAATGCAAGTTTGACTTGATATGTTTGTGAACACTAAAGATAATAGCTTATGCAATTAACATGTACAACATAAATTGGAACAAACAGGTAGAATATGCATTATTATAAGAGCCATACCCTTCTCCAATGTATCTGAGTATGATTTCTAAAGAGATTCACTGCTGTACCTTTGTGGAAGATTTCTAAAGTAAAAACATTGTAGATTATAAGTTCAAGGATAGAACTTAAAAGACTTGCACCAGTCAAGATAGATTCCAATCAACCCTCTGTCAAATATAACGGACAGAGTTTTGGCACATCAATGGGGATGACATTCATTTCCCAGATGACATTCATTACCCAAACAAGTAGTTCAATAAGTGCTGCAGCAATTCTGAAAGAAGCATAGATAAAGGCTGATCCTGTAGTATGCCATTTATTTCTTGCAGCGGAGGAGTGGTAAAGAAAAAGTGAGTGTATTATATTTAAGTCTATCTATTAAATTATAGAACCTTCTATATGCTCAGCATTATGGACTATGGAGAGAGAAAAGTAAGAGCTATAAAAAAACTAGAGACTAACAGTCAACTTATAAAACAAACAAAAAATGGAATTAAGTCATTAACATAGAGCCAACCATCTAGACTAACAGTCATTGACAGAAGTTTTGATAAAGACATAGGAAACATTTAAAAATAAATATATGTATAGGCATTTTGTAGAAACTGTGCTCAGTCAAAAATATTTCATTGGAGTTAACTGTTTTTTCCCTTTAAGTTTGGCATGGAGTGTCATTCCCCCAAGCCTCAAGGAGAGTGTGATGAAAGTAATGCAATTAATTTCTTGTTAAATATCGCAAAAAGCAACCTCAGGTCAACTTATAAAACAAACAAAAAATGGAATTAAGTCATTAACATAGAGCCAACCATCTAGACTAACAGTCATTGACAGAAGTTTTGATAAAGACATAGGAAACATTTAAAAATAAATATATGTATAGGCATTTTGTAGAAACTGTGCTCAGTCAAAAATATTTCATTGGAGTTAACTGTTTTTTCCCTTTAAATTTGGCATGGAGTGTCATTCCCCCAAACCTCAAGGAGAGTGTGATGAAAGTAATGCAATTAATTTCTTGTTAAATATCGCATAAAGCAACCTCAGGTTGATACACTTCTACCCTCATCCACTCCCACCCCAACGGGGAACAAATATTCAACACCTAGAGGTTTAGTATTCATAGGAGCACATTTCATTAAACCAAACCCCATATGTATCGAATCCAACAAATTGATTTTCAAAGTGGAAATGACAGAAGATGTCATTACAAACCTTATACTTCTGAATAAGTATGGCCATCATGTAGAAGATGGAATGAATCTCAACAACAATAATAGTTATTGAGTTTAAGAGATCAAGCAACCAGACTGGAGATATCAATAGCAATCTAAATTAATACTAATTTACCTGCAAGTAGAAAGCATGCTCCCAAACATCTATACTGAGCAACAGAACTGAATTTGGTCCCTTAGTTACCAGTGGGTCCTGCATAATAAATTTCAAAAAGCAAGTAATATAGTTTTATCCGCATGTTAGGACAATAAAAACATTTTGAAAAATATAAACTACACTAAAAAGTAAATAAACCACGTGCAGAAGCAACATTAGCACTATCTTTAACATCAATCTTTACTAATCATAGGAGTTCTTCATATTTGCAAAGCTCCTAAAAATGAGAGTTAATATAGCAACATATATCTGGGCTAAGAAGAATGGACACAAGCACAACACCACATGGGACACAAGGACACGGCAATTCTTAAAAAATTATGACACAACATGGTGGGGATACAACAATTAATTAATTAATTAATTAATTAATATATTTAGGTCTATTTTATTTGTTTATATACATATTTTATGTTTATTTTGATTTTTCAAAATAAATAAAAGCTATCGGAATCTGACAAAAAACTGATCCTTATTGAGTGTTAGTGACCAATGAAGCGAATGCAAGATTGGACTAAGCTTGTTAATCATTTCCATGGTGTCCAGAACCAAAATATATCAACCTAGTCTCAATAGAAGATCTATCTCAACGATTACATCAATGACATCACAAATGACAAAATTGCAAATATCTCAAATCACCATTTATAAAGCTAAATTGAATAAAATATTGAATTAGGTTTAGCTTTCTTTTCTTTTTTTGGTAAACAAAAGTTTTTGAGACAGGTGCAAGACACATATAGATCACTATTAGAGAATATTAATAACAAACAAAATATTATGATTGTATCACATATTTATTTATTCTAAAGCTCTGCATCATTTGGAATGGGAACCAATAATTTATCCACAACAAAAATTACTTTCAAAGAGTTTGTCCAACTGGATGTTAAAAGTAAAATCAAGAGTATATAATCTACATTTTGAATGTGAGTGTGTCATCAAACACAAACAAATAGCAAAAACACAAAAAATAACCCATTCAGACATTTTCAAGAACACTTCACTTGCACTTATTAATGTACCTGAAATATTAATTCACTCCTTTAACCGTTAGTCCCCTCCATCTCTCTTTCTATGGAACATTATTGTAATGGTCGTGGCGCTTGGACGTGTCTGCTTGCAAGGCATGTGCATCACTGACTTGGCTCCAGATTTCTTTGTGACTTTGAGCTTTGCATATTAGATCTCTTCAGAGGCTCCTCTCTGCCCCTCTTTGGCACTGATTCTTTGATAAGTAATAAAAATGTATTATAAAAAGAAGAGAAGTGTCACCTGAGTATACAGGGAGTATACATCAGGGACAAAGCACAAATCAAGAGCATAAAGTACAAAAGTCCAAAAACCCATGAACTGAAAATAAATCTTGAACTGAAGTGAAAGAATGACAGCCTAACACAGCAACCCAATCCAGGGCGCTGATTCTTCCCTTATGTCATTTTCATTCAATTCTCGTCACATAGTGTAAGCAGTTGGGACTTGTGAATTAGTAAACGTAAATTGCATCAACTTGATCCCTGGATTTAATTGAGAGGCAAAAGACCAAACAGCCCCCAGTCTCCAGCCAAAAATTCTCTTTTTTTATACATAGTAAGAAGATATATTTTTACCAAATAAAGATAAGCAATTGCTGTATTTCTAATTTCATTCATAAATTAAATAAATAAATAAAATCCATCAGTTATGAGCCAGCAATAACCATTGGTTAAAAGGGCAGCAAGCCAGTTTGCTGGTCTGTGAGATTTCTAAAGAAAAAGCCGGAATGCAGTAGATCATAAGGTCGAGGATAGGAATTAAAAGACTTGCACCAGTTGTGATAGATTTCAATCAACCCTCTGTCAGGTATAATGGACAGAGTATTTGGTACATCAATGGGGATGAAAAAATTTAGTACTCCAGACTTAATAGTGAAAAACAGTTGCATTAAGTACCATTTGCATCCCAGTGAACCTCGCAACGTGCACAACGAATCAAATCATATGCTTTGTCCAGAAAGTTCAGTCTTCGTGTTCCAATGACAGACACAGTAGCAAGCACTCCCCCTTCAAGATCAAACTGTATCTCGGCTTCATGCTCATCCTTTGGAGCAAATGACATGGTAAGAACATTTTTGTCCAGTAAATAGACACCAAAGCTAGCAACACCACAATCAACATCTAATATAGCCCAGATGTGCCTCCCTCATTCAATTGTTGGTAAAGTCTGGAGAAAGAAAAGAAAAACAAAGACCATTCAATAGTCTGCAACAAAAATACCGTTAATGCCAAACACAACAGACTCAATTTTCATATGTTCTTTGATGAGTGAGACCAAAATAAAATATCAAAACTCCTAAAGGGAAACAAATTTCCTTGCTTTTCACTGGATTATTTCAAAATCTTATCACTACCACCTTTCTATTTAGAAAAATTCAAAGCAAGCAAGCAAGCAAAGAAATGAATTTGTTTAAGTTATCAACAAGAAAATAAAAGTCAAGATTATTTTCGATTTGAGTCATGTTTTAAAAGAGAAAGAGCTTATTTTGTTATTAAAACGGGGTCAGCCTATGAACTTATTTTGGTCCAAGTTAGAAAAAAGAGAGTATGGGACATAGCCCATGATCTATAGAAGCCGTTCTAGCGTTTAAAAATCTCGTGTCTCTGTTTAATGTTTCATTCAGTCTACTCAACCTAACATCTAAAACATTAAAATCCCATGCAACAAACAGTCTAAAGCAAAGTTTGAGGGGTTAGAGAAATATACCTAGCGGTTTTCACCTAGTAATGGTGGTGGTGGTCCTCCTTGGTGTTTGTGCTGGCTTTGGAGTGAAGCAGCGGAGCTTCATCTGGATGAGATATGGGTTTTTCTTTGTGGGTATGTGTAGGTACAATGTTTGATGTTTGGCTTTGTGTTTTGGGTTCTGATTTTGGGGCTTTCGGTGGTTGAGGTTTGGTGTCTCTGTTCTGTGTATGGGTTTTTGTATTTGGAGATTTGGGGTTTTGGATGGAACTGTTACAGATTGTGAGTTGTGTGTATTTTTTTTCTCTCTCTCTCTCTCTGTTTCTACTTCTCCTCTCAAGAATCTCCCTTTGGATTTTCAATGAACAACTAAAGAGCTCCGGAGACTCTCTCAAAATTGCTAGCCGTTAGCTTTTGAGAACCCAGTGGCTTATGGCACAATTGCTAGCCGTTTGATTTGTATGTTTACCCCCTTGAACCCAACGGCTCAATGGAAAAACACAGAGCACATACATAGAGGGCATGCCTCACCCTTTTCAAATCCTTTTCTATTAACAAATTGTATAAAATTTTACAATTGTAGAGGTGTTAGTTATTTATAGGTCATAATAAAATAAAATAATAACACTAAAAATAAAAGTACTATGAAAATGTTGTGACATTTTGTTATTGTCATAATATTATTACCATTGTTGAGATATCAATTCTTTAGTAATTAAAATAAAATAATAATATATCTCGCACCTCAACTTAAAATAAAGGTATTGTAAAAATTAAAAATGTCGTTACGTTTTGTTCTTGTCACAATATTTTCACAACTAATAAGGTATAAGTTCTTTGTAGATCAAAATAAAATAATAAAATATCATACCTTGTAAAAATGCAATGACATTTTATTTTTTTTAAACTTCTTTTTCAATTTAGTCACATTTGGTAATCCAAAATTCACTATTTCATATACAATTTTCTTAGGCGGGCTTTTTGTTTTTTTTTTTTAAATTTATTATTTTATGTACCAATTTAAAGTTTAAAAAAATTAAATAAAAAAAAACAGTTTTACGCACTTACCCACCCCAAAACAATAAAAAATACTTGGGTTATGTTTAGGGTAGTTTCATTTCCCCTAAACTTTAAAATTGAACAATTTCTCTCTTTATATTTTGGAAATGAGCAAATATCCCCTACTGAAACTCTCTTAGTTGCCTTATCGAAATCTTATGATTCTTAGAATATTTCATTGTACAATGTCTAAAATATTACCACTAAATTTTAGTATTCTAAAATTTTTCTTTGCGCATTTTGAGTTTTATTTTTATGCGATAGTCATGTTTGGAAAATTAGAATGGTGATATAGGATGTTCTATTTGTTACAAAACACTAATCTACTAGGTTTAAATCTTCTAGACTTATAATTTTATTTAATGGAAAGTTCGATGACACATAATTTTTATTATATTGTTCCTTTTTATTTCTTTTCTTCCTTAAAAAGGTGTTCATTAAAAATCAAGTAAGCTAAACATTGTTGCTAGACTTATAAAATATAAGGTAATAAAGGAAGGAGTATGAATAACAAAATCTTCATTTTGCATGGTTGCAGTTATTTGATGAAGAGCTTCAATTGTAGCTAATGGCATCATTCATTGCGAAAATTTAAATATTGTGACAAAGTATTAGCAAAACTCAGTTGCTTATTATTGAAGATGATGATATTGTTTTTAGCAAATAGGTTCTAAGAAACTATTAGGTGACATTTGATATGATGTAATATTTTAGGATTCTTGGAAATGTTGAAAAATTCTCACATTTGGTTGCAAATTACACAAGAGTATCTAGATTCCTCTCAATGCCCTTTTGTGAGAATGTGGGTTCTCTTTTAAAAATGTAGATATCCACATTCCCACGCTTGGATAAAGTTACATTTTGTATAAACTAACAATTTTACCCTTTTTTCCTATCCTTTAATCAATAGAAATAAAATAAAATTATTATTATTATTATAAATTAACAATTACATGTCATTTAAAAAATATATTATACTATATTTTTATTGATTTTTTCATGATTTATAGTTTATATTTTGTTTCTCATAATTTACTTGGAAGAAGATTAAAAAAAATAAAAAGAAGGAAAGAAAGACTTAATGTTGTATTTACAAATCAAATGATATTTTGGAAAAAACATTTTAGATTCTCAAAATTTTTATTAGATCCCAAATGGGCCAAATCAAACTAAACATATAAATAATTACATTCTCAGACATCTAGATTGCTAAGCATTATATTTCTAGGAATCTAGATATCGGGATAATGTGGATTTCCTCGTATCAAATGCCACATCATAGTAAACAGATATTCATATGTTAAATAACTACTCTAAGTTTAAGTATATGATTTCATGCTTCTTCAAATTGAAATTCTATCATAATTTTCTCACTTAAAGGGCAGCACATGCAAGGCACGTGCCATCCCAAACTAGTGTTGGACAAATGAGAAAAATTTCAGATTTGGATAATAAATGAAATGAGGATTTTTTCACATTTTTTGAAAACTGGGAAGATAAAATAGAGGTTAAAAATAATGTAATGATAAAATAGAAATTAAAACCATAAATAAAAGTAAAATCAAAATCAAAGTTAACACAATAGATGAGAGAGAGATTGGAGAGTTTATGCGAATCCTTTAATTTGTTTATCATTGGGAAGTTTGTTTCATTGGGAGGACACTCGTGCAACGTGGTATGCATCATAATTGAAAGCCAAAAATATCATTTTATCACATCCTCTTTTAATTCAAAATTAATTTTCCCTATAACATTTAGAATGAGGACTAATAATTTAATGATTTATGTGATTTAATATACGAGAAACTTCTTCCAACCTACTATGTAACAATTTAAATGACCATCCGTATATACTTGAGTCACATAATCTGATTAATGAATGATGTAGATTGTTCAAATAATTTAATTATACATGTGATTTAATATTGTATGAATTGCCACATAATTAATTGAAGTAGTGCTTCCAAACCAATTTGGAAATAAGCTCTATCCAAAATAAATTATCCTCAAATTAACATAAAATAACAATTATAAAAAAAGACTAAATAGTGATAATCTTATTGCCAACCCAATGAGAAATTTTAACCAAAATCATATTTTCAATATGAGTTCAGTAAGTTATTGTTTTCCCTAAGAATCTTACAGGTTGGATTAGGGGTGACAAAATTGGATACGACCCGCGAACCTAACAAGACACGATACGAAATTAGCAAGTTATAGGTTGAAACTTAATAGGTTAGTGTCATATTCGAGTTAACATGACTGACCCGTTTAATAAACGGATGGATTCCATTTGACCTGTTTGCCCATTTTACTTAAATGACAATTTACCAATATAACCCTTAAATTCTAAGTATATAAACTTATTAGTTGTTGTGGTTTATTTTCTTTAACATATTATGATTGATTTTTTTTTTTTTTTTTTATAAGTAACATAAAAATTTTATTAAAAAGAACACGGTCGAGTACATAGGAAATGTACCAAAGAGGCAAAAACATCAAGAAACCAATTTACAATAATCAAGCAAAATAGGACAGGAAAGACAAGAAAAAGATGGTAAAGCTAAACACCATTCGAGAATAGTAAAAAAAAAACAAAAAAGACTTGAACTCAAGAATGGTCTGTTCGCGTTCCTCAAAGCTTCTAGTATTCCGTTCCCGCCAGATACACCAAATCAAACAGTGCGGCACAATCCTCCATATAACTATATTGCGATGTCGCCTGAAATTGCATGACCAACAATCCAACAAATCCACTACCCTTTGCGGCATCACCCAACATATTGCATGATTGATTATTTGTGATATTGAGATATGCTTTAATTTTGAATGATTATTTGTGATGCAATTACTTGTTAGTTCTAAATTTTATATTAAAAGTATTTATTTATTTAGTTTTTTTATACACATCTGGTTAATACTATTTTTTTTCCATTTTGATAAAATGTGATAAACAAGTTGACACGATTGACCCGTTTAATAAATACATTGCGTTAGGGTTGACGAATCTTGACCGTTTAATAAACATATCGGTTTAGTGTTGACCCATATAATCGAATACTCATGAGTCGACACGACACGAACCCAATACGTGAACACGAATTGATCATGCCCCATTGTGCTGAATTGAAAATGCCTCTTAAGTTGTTCACTTGTTTCTATAAAGTTAATTTTGAATCTGAAACTAAGAAAGTAATACCATTATCTTATTAGCTAGACCAGGAATAGTATCCTTTTTTCTCTTTTTTTTTTTTTTTTTGATATAAAGGAAAGCTACCAAGAAAAAGCTTCTATTTTCTACAACCATCTCCCCCTTTGCAATACAGCCATCCTCAACCAGTTTTACATCCTTTGCAAGACAGCAAACAGGCTTAAGATTCCTTGGTCTCTTCTGCATCAACCCACCATGAAACGGGGCCCAAACCATCTTCATCAATTGATCCCTAAGAAACAGAAATTAATTAGACTCCTATAAAGATGAGCATTCTAAGTGCCAAAGATGAAACCGATTGATATGTAGTAATGAGACGCTGCTCAACAGTTTGGGGAGCTACCTTAGGGTCCAAGCATATGTAGTAATGAGACACTGCTCGACAGTTTGAGGAGCTACCTTAGGTCCAAGCATATTCTTTTACCACGACAGCCAACACCCCCCCCCCCCCCCCCTCTCTCTCTCTCTCTCTCTCTCTCTCTTCCCCTATCTGTTTCTCCTTAAAACAAATAATAGTAATAATAAAATAATTCAAATAGTTTCATCTCATGTTAGATCACCAGACATACACAGGAACTGTTCACAAGCACAAACAATTATTGTTTTCTACGCTAAATATAAATAAAAACTAAGTGATGCCCTACAAAAGTATAACGCAATTATGAGTGTGTTCCTATTATGCGTGTTGTATTCGCATCATCGATAGTACTTATATTATCAACGTTTTAAATTAGAAGTAACCTTGTTATAGTTCTGCTACATGACAAGTTGAAAGCAAAGTCATGACAACAATAGCAATAAAAACAATAACATTACCATAAGATACTACCCTTCAAAATAGAAACCCTTTTTAAAACCTTCCACCATTCTGTTTTGAATATATTATTAGACAGAAAAGGTTTTTTGTTTGATAACTGATAAAAAAAATTTATTTTATTACAGCATATGAAGAAAAGAGAAATACTGGAAGGGAGTTGCCCGTTAATGTATAGAATGTAGCAGCTTGTCTTATACCAGTTCAGATCTCAACTTTCAGAATCCAGCCCTAAGCTGATGCTGCTCCCTAAAGGATCTCGTATAAGTTTGTAATTAAAACAACACAGACAAAGACCAGCCAAACATACATATTTATGGATGTATGTATATACATACTGATAAGCCATGATAGGATACCATCATATCAAGATTAATAGGCTGTCATCCATTTACATAAATGCATTACCCTTTGGGAGACCTACACCCCATAGAAACCTTCTACGTGAGACCATCCCTTCGCCTGTAAGTCCTAACACAAGGTTAGAATTCTAGTTCTTCCAAAGTGGTATCTCACTAACAGCTCAGGCTTCCCTGGAAGGAGGGCGAAATTTCAAAAGAATTGAACGAGAAGCCATATGAGGTAAAAATCTCATTTAGAGTTCTGTAGAGTGGGAGTAAAGGTGACTTATCTATCAACCTTTCTACTATCACCCCCCAAAAACCAAACTCTGCCTTACATAAAGTTGCTAGAGTATACTAAAAGGAAATTTTGTATAAAGTCTACTTATTGTTATTATTATTTTTTGATGTGAACTGGATACCTGATTCCTTCTAAGAATCCTAATACCAACCTAACAAAATGGCAATTTGATTCTTAATTTCATCTTCAATTTTACGAATGTTCTACATCTCTTCTTTAATAATCATTTTTTTATAATAATTTTTGTGATTTAATAGTTTAAGGTAGTCCTATCAAGAGGAAAGATAACAATGTGAAAAATTATGAAATTTTGTGCTTCTTAAAAAAAAAAAAAAAAAAAAAAAAAAAAAGGCATAATGATTTTACTTATACATGAGAAAGTATTTACCATTGCACAATAACCAAAGATATCACTCATTTGACTCTACCAATTTATAAAAAAGAAAAATATTCTTGATTTTTCTTTTAAGTAAAAGAGTCTTGCATTTATGGTTTGTAGATCCACTTGAATGGATTGGATCACTAAAATATAAAAAATTGGCTAATGCATTATCAATCTTGATAGGGCGGCTTCCTATAATTGTGTACTTATAATTTTATATAGACATAAAATATTAAAAGATAGTATTGGTAAACGTGTCAAGCAGACAAGCCCCGGGAGGCTGGAGACTAGGTACAAAGCCTCAAGCGCACACTTGATTGAAGTAAATTTCACATTTTATAAATATAATGTGTAACTAACCTCTTCACACATAGCCAAAGCGCATGTTCAAAGGCCCTTCTTTTTTTAATATAGAATATAATCTTTTTAAGTTGTATCCGCAAGTGTTATATTTTAGGGAATTTGAATTTTACTTTTTACATATTTTTTAATCAATCTTTTATTTTGAGAATTTGGAATTTTTATGTGGGTGCGTTGTGGGGTTGTTAGTGGATAGTGCAATTGCACAAAATTTGTCTATGTTGCCTATTAGCTCAAATGGATAGTGCAATTGCACAAAATTGTGAATTCAAATTTTATAAAAGTTATTTCAATTTCTTAAAAATTTTATATAGTAAATTTGAAAACAATTATCAATGAAAAAATCATAATAATCTAGTCATATAAAGTTTATATGAAATATGTTCTATAATTCTTTTGCACTTTATAAAAATACATGATTGTGATAGCTATGATAGAAATGAAGTATATGGTTCAATCAATATATATATCCAAAAGTAAAAGACCAAAAGGCAGAAGATAATAGATTATCCTTGTTCATATCTTTTGATATGTAAACAAAAATTGTTTGTGTTATACACCATCTTAAGAATAATGTTTGTATAATAATAACATTCGATATCATTTCCATCAAGATTGAGTAATTAATTTTAATGCTTGACACATTTTTTAGATGAAAAAAAAAAAAAAAAAAAAAAAAAAAGCGCCTATGGGTGGTTTGGGTGCTTCTTCAAAAAGCACCAAAAAAAGTGTCTAAGGCACGTTTCATTATACAAGATTCTTTGGCCAAGTGAAGTGTTTAGACCTAAGGTTTGAGCTTCAAGCTTTAAGTGTGCCTAAGTACGCTTTTAACGACACTGGTACGAGATCAAGGAAGCTGCAACATATGCCAATCAAATTATGAGATTCAGGAGATGAACTTACAGTAATCACCATAGGGGCAAACGGCTTTGCTTCTTTTGGATGCTCAATTGGAATTGGAGGATAACTTACATTGTGAACTCGAAACTTGATCTGCCATGTTTAAAACCAAAAGTTAGAAAAACCCTGCACTTTCATATGTTTGAACAATAGCTATAACGTGTCAAACAACCAATAGCATAGCAAATATGAACCTCATCAATCACATCAATAATATATGGTTCTTCATCATACTCCCACTCCCATGTGCCTTTGTCCCTGCAGTAGTCATAATAATGTAAATGGTTAATCATTAAGCATATTGATTAAAGATGAGTCATAAAATGATTAAAACGAACTTATGCAGGATTTGGTAATGCATTAAAAAAAAAAAGGAAAAAAAAAAAAAGATCAAATATTGAACTAAGCAGGGACCTTACTTCTTATTTGGGTCTGGCTTGAAGCTCGATGGCTTTGGAAAAAGATGAGCAGGTATATAAATGTCATCAAAAAATCCAATTGATACTGCCATTTAGAGTCAACATCAGTATCCAGGCACTAGGTAACATTTTTTATTACTTAAGAGAGAGAGAGAGAGAGAAATGAGGAAAGTATTTTTGGTGAGTTATAGGTGCACCCAGTGGATCTTAACCCATGACCTCACTCCTCACCTTACTCTTATAAGGAAAGGATGTGTCATTTGAGCTGGAGCTCATTGGCAAGAAAGTTTTACATCAGTAGCACTTGATAAGAAAAAGACCAATTACGTAATTCTTGTAAAAGAGAACTTGGCCCTAACAATTTAGAGTATCCAGCTTTGGTCACAACCTATCAATGTCAGGCCAGTTGCTGAAATTCTTTACAACTCAGACTAGCCCAAAAAAAACAAGCAATGGTTTCTCAATTCTTAAGCCATCATCAAGATCTTCAGCTGAATTCATAAACATGCCTCTAAATAAGTTAATTTGGGCTCATTAAGGTTGAATTATGATAACTATGTTTGAGAAACCAACAGGATATATGCAGTACACACTATTATCACCAATAAATTCCTAACCATCAATTAAATTATGTTGCAACGTCTTAATCTTCTGTGACAAAATTAAATTATGTTGCAATGTCTTAATCTTCTGTGACAAAAACTACTGTACAGGAGTATCATGAACCAACTTGAAGTTTTTATAAAGACAAGAAAAGGTGATAAAGAAGTTAGTATGAAAGGAGTAATAGCCTCTATTCAACCCTTCCAACCAACCACAGTCCCCGCCCTGAGAGAGAGAGGTTCGCCACAAAACTAAGAAATGAAAAGGAGCCCCATGAGAGTGGAATGACAGGAGAGAATTCATGCAGCTGAACCAAAATAGGAAGAGAAGAATATAATACTCCAATGATTGGGGCCATGTTATCTTAGTAGCCAACAGGACTAGTCTTAATAGCCATAGATGTAGCTCAGAATATATATATATATATATATATATATATATGCCCCTTATTGCCACTTAACATTCATTAATCAAGATCTAGGGGTGAGGAAAAAGTTTTCATCAAAGAGAGGACTCTATTATGACCTAGGATACACACAAGTGGACAAATATTTTAGATCAGCCAAAAAATATTGAATACTGGGTAGGAAAATTGATGAAGACTCAAAAAACAATTAGATAAAAAAGAAGAAAGAAAATCTACTACTAAGGTAATGATCTTTTCCTCCACAACCAGTTAAAACTGCCATCATTCACTGCTTCATACCCGTGGAAAAAAATATATCTGAAAGAAGCATTCAGCTCATGACTTGATAAACTCGAATGAAACACAAAGTTACCTTCGTAGAAAACAGAGTTTGCTCAACTAACCTCATAACAGTCATACCTAAGAAGAAATGACTCACCAGTTGAGTTCTCAACTAATTACGACCCAATACAAGTTGATCAAAATTAGCTGGATTAATTAGTTTCCATGCCAGGATGAAACTAGGAGATTAAATTTTAGCCCCAGACCCACCAAAAGCACAAAAGAAGAGCACATTATTTACATGGAGCATGTGTGACGAATAAGATAATACTTCTACCAAATAGAAGGAACAGTAAAACCAAAAAAAGAAAGAGATCCAGAGCACTAGTCACATTATGGTCAAATAAGTAAAAGAAGCACAAGACATACGGCGTAAACCAGTGGCATTAGATTCTTTAACTTTTGCAGCAATAATTTCTCCCACAAATGGACGGAACATTATCAGTCTAAACACAACCTGCCCAAATATAAAAACAAGATCATCAAGTTGTTTTATAATTAATGACATTACAATGTAGAGATCTCCATTGCAAGCAAATAAACCAATTGTGTCTTATAAAACAGTTGGACAAGAAATCCAGTTGTACATAATCAAACACCACCACCATCACCAATCCACTGAAGAAGGGAAAAAAGGTGCTAAGGAAAACAAAACAGGCCTTCAAAAATTCTATCAGAAACATAAATGACTCATTCAACAATTAAGTGAAATCTAAACACTCAATTAGTAAAAGCTTTGCATTGATCAAGAATAGCACATCTTGTCTTATTTGACAAAATTGAAAGCAAAATTACAATTCGGAACCCAAAACTCATTCCACACACACGCAGAGACATGTATATGAAAAAAGGAGGGTTACGGTAGGTTGACAGATAGTGTAAAATGTAATCGTTTTTTTATTTTATATATAAGCGCACACAAGCATCAAAATTATGAGAAAAAAATTACTAAAAAGAAACTACTCTTATGAAGTTTGTAAACAATGATACAATACGTGGTCAAATCTTAAGACTTCTTCCCAAGAAGGACTACATCAAGAATCTTTGACCTCATTTAACAACTTAATGAGATATTACCTTCCACACCTCCTGATAAGTTAATTTCCCCTGTGACAATTAATACATCACAAACCAAAGTTAAGGGTCTCACAAACACAGCCCCCGTCCACTACCTGTTACCCCTCTTTGAGTATGTGACTTTGCATGCATAGAATCAGAGAAATCAAATCTGGCATAAATCTTTGCTAACATTCTTACCCAGAATCTGAACAAACACAGGCAAGAGGATAAAAGAAAAAAAAAAGAGAGAGAAAATAGAACTAACAACAATTGACTTTTGCAATGTGACTTTTTTTTTTTCTTCTTTTTGACAAGTAATGGAATTTATTAAAAGAGAGCAGGTACCTAAAAACGCACATGCAGAGCATACACAAGGATTCCAGTTCACAAACATGTAACGCCAGTTTATGCACATCCCTCTACAAGTCAAAATTAAGTCTAGCACACATACAGGCCAAAACAACCGGATCAAGTAGAAAGATACTAATGCTTAACAAAAAACTGCGTAAAATGGAACTAATCACTTTATAGAACAAGAAAAAATAAAAAGAAACAAAAGGAGGTATAATATTAAGAATACCGTATAGGTCGCAGCACCGTCACTGGGAAAGATAAAGCCACCTTCAATAGATTTGATATCATAGACACAAACACAGAGCCCCAAGTCTGCAATAACCTTCATTATCAAAAATAAATCAAAAAGCCTTTCAAGAATCAGCAATAATAAAAATAAATCAATGATACAAGTCCAACAATTACCTTATCTAAGAAAAGTTTTTCAAGCTCTCCCTTAATAGCTTCCTCAATAGGAAGGTTAAGGAGACTAGGTGGCACGCGAAATGTGTGCTCAATTCGGCTAAGGTAGAACATTTGGACCTAGTACAAATATTTTGTAATCCAAAACTGAATCAACAAGAAGAAGGATGTGCTATGTTACGTTACATAGACTCAAAAATTATAATAACAAAAAAAGAAGCAAAATAGAGAAAATACTTGCACAACTTGCTGTTATTATTAGTTGTTAGTTGTTACCATCCTTGTAAGCAAGCATTCAAATACCCAGTTAAATAATAACTGATTAGTTAGAAACAATGTACTAGCAAACAACTATCAATGATTCAAGAGTAACACTACAAAAACAAACTTTTTAAAAAGATTTTTACAAACTATTGATATGACAAATTCTTACTGGTTCTCACTTGGGCTCACTATAGACATCACTATTTTACTTCCCAATAACCACTCACCACATCAGCAGTTTGTAAAAAATTTTGTAACATAGTTTGTAGCTTTAGCATTTTCCATTATTCAATACATAAGTAAAGGAACATGTTTTCCAAGCTCTAACAAGTTCAAAAGAACACAACAAAGCCAAGTTTTAAACTTTAAAAGTCAAAAGTTTTAAAGCATCTAAATTTCTAATGTATGTAAAAGAAACATTTATTTTTAAAACCATCATCGTCGATTTGAATGAATGAATGACACTACAGCCAACTTTTTAGAGTGTATGAAGCAGGTGACACTCACTATTAATGTTGCAAACATCAAAGCAAATTTCAGGGAATAAAATAAAACCTTGATGTGAGACACCGGCGGTGTTGTAACGCTGAGGGAGGAGTAGGGCGGTGCCACCAGTATTGTGTTTGTAACTTTTGGGAGAAACTGGTTTTTTTAGGCCAAAATGCAAAAGTCACCCTCTAAGTTTCACTGCTTTTAATTTTAGTACACTTAACTGCCATCCACTGCTACCCACTAAGTCCCCCCAAAACATTGCCGTTTGGGCTGAATTTAATATTTAGTATTTAATTTATTTCTTACTTTTTATTTCTTATTATAAAAAAACGTTAATTAAAAAAAATAAAACCCAATACCCAAATGGTGTTGTCCCCTTCCCTGTATCAGCACAGCAGAACACAAACAAGAACCCACCCACCAAAATCCCTACCCTAACCTGAAAACTGAGAGAAGGAGAAAGAGGGAGTAGGAGAGCGAGATCAAGAAATGGAAACTGAAAACTCAAACGAACGCACAAACAGAAACTGAAAATGGAAAGTTTCAGTTTGTGCGTTCTTTTGGTTAAAAAAAGAGTCACTCACTCATTCTATTAAAAAAAATACTGTTTGTCAATTTAAGAGGTGTGTCACTAGCCACTTTCCCTGTAGGTTTGTATCATGAGAATTTAACCAAACCAACACAATTCTGATGCAAAGAACTCTGATTCAAACAGAGTCAAAAACATCAAATGCAATTAAGCTAGACAAAGCATGTTGTACCATAGAAGGAATTAGACCTGTGAAAAAATATCAAATACTCAGGCCCATCTATTGGAAATTAATCCATAATATATAATCCTATATGCATAAACAAAAAAAAAAAATCAGTTTAATAGTAAACATTCTGAAAAATTCAGGGAGAATCCTTTCCCCCAACACATATTATATTTTTTTCAGGAAGATTTGTGTATTTGTTGTTTTCTTTCACCAACTTCAAACATGACATTGCTGCTAATTTTTATCGCTATATTTGTCAAATATGAGAATAATCTCTCTGGTAGCTTTAAATGTTGAGGAGCTGAGTCCTCAATTCTAACACCCTTTATCTATAGTGTGGGTTTTTCTATTTTTGCAATTGCTACTGGCTGATGCAAACATTTAATCAAACAGTTGTATATCTCTCAGGCATGCAAACATTTAATCAAACAGTTGTATATCTCTCTCAGGCATTTAATCAAACAGCTCTATAGCATACTTAAAACCAACAGCTCTACAGCATACTCAAAAGCAACAGCTCTATAGCATACTCAGAAAATCGAACAAACAAGCTCACAGAGACCCAACCCAAAAATAAAACCAAACCAAGAGCTTCTTTTATAGAAATTCGCACATGGAGATTAAAAGGGAAAAAAAAATTCTTTGTGGATTTAAATAACAATACGTAAGAAAGGGGAAAAAAATACCAGGTGGTGGCTGGGGAACGGCACGGCGGAACCAACAAGGCGCCGCCGGGACAATGGCGGCGAGACGACGGAGAGACGATCTGCGTTGGCTCTGGTTCTACCGCCTCTTTTCCTCTTCTCTGCCGGTCAGACCTCTGGTCACTCCTCCTCTCTTCTTTCTATCGTATGAGGTTTAGCTAGGGTTTAAGGAACTCGTGCATTTCACGTGCTTCTATTCCGTTAGTGTTTTAACGTGAAAATATACGGATGACAGAGTATTAATTTGGTAGCTGTGTGAGTTCACAGAGTAAATTAGTCAATAAAAAAATTTATAGTTTAAAGTTTTTTTTTTTTTTTTTTTTGATAAGATAGTTTAAAGTTTAGAGAGCTTATAGGCATTTTTTTTTTTTCCAAATAAATTTAAAGTGTGAATTAAATTTTAATCATATATGATAATAAAGACACAAAGGAGAAACTGACATCGCCAAATTGACAAAGCACCAACCAGTTGTACAATAAATGCTTTTACCTTTTATTAGAGCATCTCTAGCAGTTTTTCTATATTTTTGTACTATTTGGACAGTGAATAGTGATATTTACCTTTTATCTATTTACTTTTTCAAATATATTTTCCAACAGATTCTCTATCATTTCTCTATCTCATTTAAATATTATTTCTCCATTCATTATTTATTCATTTTTTAACAACTATATTTTTTTAATGAGAAGTGTTACTTCCATAACTATATTTTTTTAATACGAAGTGTTTTTTTTTTTTTTGGATGGTATTAATGAGAAGTGTTATTCATTATTCATTCTCTTTCTCTCATACTCTCACCCTGTCACACACATATTATCGCAGAGAACAAAGCCAGAATTTAAAGCTATGATGTTGGAGATGGCAGTGGCAGAATCCAAGAGAAGAGTTTCTGAAGAGAGGGAGCTGCGTGATGTACTCTAAAGAGAGAAAGAATTTAAAGCTAGCTTTGCCCAGAATTTAAAGCTTGCTTCCTGTTGTTTTCTAATGAGAAGCAAGGAGAGTTTTTGCTAAAGAGAAGCAAGAGAAAGAGAGAGAGCGAGCAAGGAAGAAAGTGAAACGGAGGATAGAGAGAAAAACATTTTTTTTATTCAATAGCTGATTATTATAATAGCTAAAAACATTTGAAGTGGGAACAGAAAACACTACAATGTTCTCTACTTGTAGAGAAGTACTGTAGCAATTCTAAATAAAAAAAATGGAGACGGAGAAGCTGTTGGAGTGGGTTTTTGGGGTGTTTTCTCTCTAAAATTGGCTTTAAAGAATCCATTGAAGATGCTCTTATTATTATTAGGGTAAATTGTAAATTACACTCTTGAAATTTGGGGTTGACTGGATTTTACACCCCAGCGTTTCAGAAACTTGATTTTACACCCTGAAATTTGGTTCCATTAGCAATTCACCCATAATTGTTAGTTTTTGCTGTTAACTGACACATCACCATGCTGACATGTTTTATTTTTACCAAATTAACCCCAAAACTACGTAGTTTCAATGATGACCAAGTTAAAAGCTAGCACAATCAAAACAACATAGTTTCATGCCTTTTTTTTTTTTTTTTTTTTTTTTTTGACAGTAGTTTCATGCCTAATTATATATATATATATATAAAATTCATAGTCAGAAATAGGGGTGTCAATATTTGACCCAACCTGCAAACACGACACAAACCCAACACGGGTTTTTGCAAGTTAAGGTTGGGCCTTAGCGGGTTTAGGTCATAAACAAGTTAACTCGAAAACGACAATAAGAAACAGGTCATAAGTAGGTTAACTCGTGTGACCCGCAATAGACTCGTTTGACATGTCAATTTATTTGTGTCAACTCAAAATGACCTATTTAACACAACCTGTTTAACTCGTATAACAAATAAATATTCATTTTATTTTAGATTTGTCAAATACGTTTTATATCCAACATATATTTTAAACTTAAAAATGAAAGTACATAATTACAAAAACTTACAAGGGATATAATTGAAAATTGAAGTTTTACAAACCTTGAATCTCTAAGCCCTATAAACTCTAAATCTCTAAACCTTTTTATATTTTTGTAAAGAACTTATTTCTGGATGTTATATGTTTGTTGAACTATATTATTTTAAATGTGGGTTGAAGACTTGAAGTGTATACACTACTTTTAGGATGTAAAAAAAAAAAAAAAAAAAAAAAAAATTTCTAGATAAATGTTATATTTGATATTAAGCAAGTTGAAATGGGTTATGTCACATTCGTGTCAACCTAACACGACCTATTTATTAAGCGTGTCAAGTGGGTTAGATCAAGTCAACTCGCCTTATTAATAGGTCAGGTTAGAGTTGAAAAATCATGACACGATTATTAAATGGGTCGAGCTCGGGTTGAGTTATTTAGTTGAATACCCCTATCTTGACACAACACGAACCGCTAACCCGAATTGACACCTCTGATCAGAAATTAACCAAAGGAAAAAAAAAAAGAAAAAAAAAATCTGTACATACCCATCTGGATACACACTGCCTCTAACATGTAAAATGGAAGAGGAATCAACTTTTTTGTTAGAAGCAAGCAAATTGTTGGTCTTGGGGTCTCCTACCTCATCCTCAATTTGAGAAACCAAATCCCCTTTATCCATATCCACAAAACTCCCTAGTTTAAGTTCCACACCCTTTTGTGGAGTCCTCCATTTTCTGTACAAAGGAAAGAGAAACGATCCGGATTTGTCATATCATCCTCTGAGTCACGCAAATCTTGGACGATCGAAGAGGATACTGAGCCATATAGGATAAGAGCCAATAGAGAGATACCCAGAAAAGCCAATAGCTTTCTTGGGTTGAAAATGAAGGTTCTACTAACTGTGGGTGGAAGATGAACCTGTGGATTTGGTACTGATTCTGGTTGTTGGAGTGGAAGAGGGTCTTGTGGATCATTGTTGTTGTTGTGATGGAGTTGTGGTTGTTGACTTCTTGTTGTTGAGTTTGGTTTTGGGTTTGAGGAATAGTTCCAGAAGTGTTGGTGGAATAGGGAAAGCAGTGATGGTTTTGCCTAGTGATGGATTGTCTGGTGGTGGTAGAGTGATTAAACCACAAACCTCTAGCCTGAACTACGTTTTTTCCTTTGTGTTTTAAGATTTAAGTTTAGGCACGAAACAACATAGATTTGATTGTGCTAGCTTTTAACTAATTTTGGGGTTGATTTGACAAAAATAAAATATGTCAGTACAATGATGTATCAGTTAACAGAAAAAACTAATTATGGAGGTAAATTGCTAACGGAACCAAATTTTAGAGTGTAAAATCAAGTTTCTGAAACATTGAGGTGTAAAATCCAGTCAACTCCAAACTTTAGGGATGTGATTTGTAATTTACCTATATTATTATTAACTTAACAATATAATGATGTACTTTTACCATTGTTTTGCTGCTGAACTTGGTTTCTCAAATCAAAGGTCAACATTGTATTCAAAAACGTCTATGGATCATTGCATTGGATGAGAGGTTTTGCACCCCTATATACGGATTTCTTTTTTGTTTTTCTCTTCTTATGTGTTAATTTGTTCATCTCATTGATTGCTTCTTTTTCTTCTTTTTAAATAATTCAATAATTAGAGAAAATGATTTAAACCTTGAATGTCTTAATTCGAATGTCAATTGAGTTACAAAACTTTTGGCATTGATTGTTTCTTTTAGATTTATGTAATTAGTTTAAGCAATTATCCCCTTTCTTGACATAAATTCTTCAACCATGAAAGTAAAGATCTAATAGAACCAAATTCGAAGCTTCTCACTAACATAAATAATAAGAAATCATATTCATAACCACATGAACCATTACAAGGATAATAAAACTCACATATCCAATGACCCCTATAATGACAAATAAAACTTCATCATAATCTCTTAAACTAACTAGCCTGTATAAAAAACGACAAAGATAAAGAGCCCAGATACATTCTAACGTATACAAAAAGTAAAACGAGTACTGGTGCAAAGAATCATCCAAGCAAAGCTAGAAGAAAGAAGAAATGGAAATGTGGCATCTCAATTCTCAAGGACAAGTGTAATAGTGCTTCACTTTGACGGAGGTGGGGATAGGAAAGGGATTGTTGGGATTGTGGTGGGAATGGTAGGGATCGAAGGAATTGTGGTTGGGATGGTGGGCAATGGATTAGCTGGCAGAGGAGGTAGTGTCACCTTGGGAACATTGGGAAAGGTTGGCAATGTTGGGACTTGGGTGCTTGGCAATGGTGGCAATGTGGACTTGGGAAGAGTTGGTTGATTTGGCAGTGTTGGCAATGGTGGCAATGTGGTGGTTGGTAATGTTGGCTGAGATGGGACTTGGATGCTTGGAAGTGGTGGCAATGTGGGCTTTGGCAGAGTTGGTTGAGTCGGCAGTGTTGGCAATGGAGTGCTAGGCAGTGGTGGCAATGTGGCCTCAGGTAGTGTGGGCACTGATGGCAGAGGAGGCAATGTGGCCTTTGGCTGAGATGGGATTGTAGGCAATGTTAATGCTGGGGGTGGAGCAGCTGGCGTGTCCAAAAGGTAACGAGCCGCGAGGCTGACATTGATGCTTGAGAGTGACAATGCTATGATAATAGAGAGAAGAAAACAAATCTTAGAAAAAGCCATGGTTTAAATGATAGGAGCTAGTTCACTTCTAGTATTGGGCACTATTGGCAATTGCAAGTGATGTTAATTGAAGAAAACTTGTACTCGGTGGTATTTATAGAGGCCAAATTCTTACGGATTTTGAGGACTGTATGAGTTTGATGAAATGCGGTTGTAGGGAGAAACATCAATTAGTTCACCTTCCAAGATAGGCAAATTGGAGCAAAACTAGTACTAAATACTAACTAATCTAGAAATATATATGGCATGAAAATTGATTTTGGCCTTTATGAAATCAGACCAACCTATTTTACGGCTCATCAAAATATATCAATGAGTTATTGAACGAATTTTGGACCAATTGGTATGTGGCGGGGTCGACTAGGAAGTTTACTTGTCCAAATGGACCATGACTTCTTGTGACACAAATATAGTCTTTCACTAAAAATGAATATATCTTGTAGAAGATGGAAATCAAGTCTGCAGAATTAATTAATCAAAATATCCAAAAGTCTAGAATTTTGTTATATATGGTGGAATTAGACAATATGTAGTTGGCTAATTCTCGACCAAGAACAGATGGTCACCTAAACTGGGAGGTCAACCAAAGATATGTTATTTATTCCATACAACATATTTATCTATATAATATATTGAATTGAAAGCTTTCAAATTAGATTCTGCGTACACTTCAGTTTTGTACCATTGTCCTAATTGCATTCTAATTTGATTCAATGGCAAATATTTTTTAAATTTTAAATGTATTCTAATTTTGTGCTAACTGCTAAGTGTTCTTTCAATTGCATATTAATTTGTGTCAAGTGCCTTTACATATAAATTTATAAATCTAAAATATGAAAAAAAAAAAAAAAATCATTAAACTTATCTTACTTCCATGTTATTTTTTATTTTATTTTTTTGAGAACTACTTCCATGTTATTATGAATGTATTTAGCATGTTAACTTTAAACTTAAAATGAAAATAACCTTTTTATACAATACTATTTATTTTTCTTTTCTTTGTTGATGGTCTTTTATTTATGTGTTTGTATATATATATATATATATATATATATATATATATATTGTTATAAAAAAAAAAAGTGATAATTATAACTGTAAACTTTCAATAATTTGATAATACACCACTCTGTCGAATTTGTTTTATCCTCCTAGGTCCTACCTACCTGGTAAAGCTTTATACGGGAATTATAAAATACAGTCAATTTCACAAAATTGAAAATCGACATACCAAATGCTTTCCATTGTCTGAAGACTCTGAACTCAGGCTATAAGAATATTGACAGACTCGTCCTGCTTCACTGCTAGACTCTCTCACCCTTGAGAGATGTATGAAGTGTTTTACATTCTCAAAAACATGGAACCATTGAAGAAATATTCCTTCATTAAAATTATTACACATTCTAAAATTAAAAAAAAAAAAAAAAAAGTAAGGACCTAAAAAACATGACTCTCTCCCATAGGAAAATAGACTTTGCAAACTTAATATTGTTCAAATTAAGGTTATAAATGAGCTAAGAATTAAAAGTTCAAGTTTTTTCATTTAATTTTATTTGAAACACAAGCTAAGCTCGAGCTAAATATCAAATAAAATTACATATTCAGACTTGATTCATTTTCTTGCCAAATCTCACGCTTGTTTGTGAACCATATGATTAACTAATTCTTTTCCAATATATAGTTTGAACACGACTAATATTTTTTAAACATTCACAAATCTAGAATTTTTAATATGAATAAAATATTTATATGATCAATAAACTACAAATGACAATTTGATATCATATAAACCTATTTATAAATTTGTACAATCCAATCTCAAATGTATATAATTATATTTTTTGAGAAGTATACATATAAAAATATAATATTATTATATATAATTGAATTGAACATCATATTTGTGAGCTTGTTCATAAACTAGGGCCGGCCCAAGGCCCCACCAAAAAAAAAAAAAAAAAAAATCTCTTAGGAAAAATAGCCCCATCTCCCATTGAAAAAGGCCCAATTTATTTTTTAAAAATATAATTTTTTTTAATTGGTTGTGCACTTTTTTTAATGAGTAATGCTAATGATGACACAAATTTTACTATAAGCTTACAAATTAACATATCACTAATCATTAAAAAAAAAATCAAACACTCATTAATTAAATTGTTTAAGTTCATCAATCACAGTTATTGTCACATCATACTGAGAACATTTTGTAGTACATCGAGCATTTTTTTTTTTTCATTTCTAACAAGGCACCAAAATACAAGACCAATAGAAATCTAACCCAATTAAAAGCCTAAAATGTTTTTTTTTTTAAACATTGCAAATGTGTTAGATCATTAATGATGATTAATCTCTCTTAAAAGTTTGAGACTTTAATTTTTGTAAACCAATCTCCACCACGCATCAAATAATCTCTCTCTCTCTCTCTCTCTCTCTAAAAAAAATGTAAAATTAAAAATTAGATTACAACTTTACTTAACTATGCTTCATCATATATCAAAGATAAAGTAAGTTTCTTTTTTTAAAAACAATATATTTTTATTTCTTTTTGCTAAAATTTATTCTTCAACTATGATATTCAATCATCTATATGAAATTAACCTTAATTTAATTAGTATTATTCATCAAATTATGTATTTAATGAATCAATATCTACATATAAAAGGTGCAATAAAATTTTTTTTCTCCGTAGGCTTCAAATTTTTTTGGGTCGGCTTTGTCATGAACATGTTATTATGTTGGAGCTTGACTTGTTTAATAAACTTGAGCTTGAGATTGACTTAGTTGCTAAACAAACAACCAATAACAAATATTTACTAATTGATTTAAACTCGAGTTATTTATAAATGATTTGGTTCATTTACAGTCGTAATTCAAACTTGGCCAACTTTGAGGGTCTCATAAGTGCTCTGGCATAAGCAACCGAAAGTGATGCTAGTTTATGTGCTTTTGGTACATAAGCCCGCTTCGTGAAGTTGTTGTAATCATTAGCTTCAATGGCATCTAAGATCTGTCGGTACAACAACAACGATGCCCATACTGCCCATCTACTAGTTAAGTTGAGCTCTGGCTTCTCTGCTTCATCATAGAACATCCTTGCTCGCTTTATCTGGCCCTTCATGAAACTACACCATTTATCGGTCACTTTCCCACGAAATATGTCATCATCTGACAAGCCAGCTTGTGCTAGCTAGTTCATATTGTGGGAGATAAATTCTTCCTCTGATAACACTACAAAATCACATACGAGTAATAATTGTTTTTGTATCACGAATACAAACATAAAATACTTTTTCAAAAAACAAAAACTCAGGGGCTGTTTGGTACATCATTTAAACACATGTTTTCAGTTATTACACGCATTTTCACACACTTTTTCATCCACACTTATTTTCAAAAAAACTGAAAACTGTTGTTTAAATATATATACCAAACGAACCCTCAGTCTCATTAAGCCAATATCAAGAATTGGGAGCATCATCATCAATAGTGGCAAACCTAAATCAAAGTATCTATTGAAATTCATGTAAAGTCTTTTGAAATGATTCAATAGGAGAGATTCCCAAAAAACAACAACAACAACAACGAAAAAAAAAAAGAGATTTTTTTTAATTTTTATATAATAATCAGGTAGAATAAAGTCAATTAAATGAGTTTTATATACTCCGTATAGGGCTGTAAAATGAATCAAGTTGTTCATGAATATCTTAAATTTGGTTTGTGATGCTTGTCGGAACTCATTCATTAACACAACAAATTAGCCTTGAGCTCCAATTTAAAGCTCAATTGTGTAAGATTTAATCTTTTTTTTGAAAGGGGGGTTGGTTTGACATATTTGTGAACACTAAAAGCTCAATCATGTAAGATTTAATCTTTTTTTTTAAAGGGGGTTTTGGTTTGATATATTTGTGAATACTAAAGATAATAGCTTATCTTCTAAATAAATATATATATATATATATATATATATATAATAAATAAAAATAAAAAGAAGAAGAAGAAGAAGAAGATGATAGCTTTTGCAATTAACATGTGCAACTTAAATTGGAGCAAACAGCACAGGTGTTGGTAGGCAGGATTTGTTTAAAACATGTTTACTAGCTAGAATATGCATGCGTTATAAGAAACCTACTCTTCTCCAACATCTCTGAGTATGTTGGTGAGTTGATTAGCAATTCCAAGGGCTAATGCAGCATTGTAAACACTCTCTATTGAAGCCTTTGATTCTGGTGCTATCCCCATCACTGGAACACTCATAAGCCCCACAGTCCCTGCAACATAGTAGCAGTAAAGGTAGAGCTCATCGAAGTTCTCGTATCTTGATTTTCTCAAGTCTAACTTCATTCCTTCTATCATGTCTTTGAAGAGCTGTCCGAGGAAACAAAGGTGAATTGGTCAATCTTAAACTTAGCACAAATAAACATTCTTTCTAATACACAAGTAAGCCATTTGGAATTCACCTGTATATCAACAGGGTACTTTGAGACAGTATAAGATCGATAGGGCAGCATCGTACACATCATACGGTTGACCTTCAAAAAGATAAGTTAATCTTGTCTCCCATATTTCCAGAGCCCTGGGTGTGATGTGTATAGCATTAGGCCCATCTACAAGCTCGTCGGTTCTCCTGCACCACACTATAGAGTAGAAGACATGCCATCCATCAATCAGCACTCATAATCATCTAACCGTTAGCTAAGCTTTATAGCAAAGCAGTAAGCACACACAACAAATCTTAAGTTAAAGGTTATTATTAGTAATTAAGAGTTGGCAAAAAAATATTTTAAATTGTAGATTCAAATTAAAACTAATAATAATTTATCACCTAAATTTGTTTTTATAAAAGTGTTGTGAAAATGTTGTAAATGTAACACTTCTTATTCGTAAGATCTATATCATCTGCAATTATTCCAACATTATGGTTAGTTCAACCAATAAAAATCTGAAATATCAAATGAAAAGTTAGGCTCAACTCCAAATCATGTTAGACCTCTTAACTATTAATTTGTCACTGTAACATTTTCTCTCCTATGACTTCAACCACCACCACTACACTGTTGTCATTGCAACCACCCTACCCCCATACTACTCGATCGAGCTAGCCTAAACACGCAAAGTACCTCCATGGATGGCAAATCAAAACCCATTCAAATCCTCTGGTTGACTTGGTGACCCAACTCAATCACAGCACATGGTGGTGCAGCCCTACACAACTAAGCATGGTGCTCTCCCATTCAACACACCCAACTCTCTAAGTCACACATCCCAACACCATTAGTCGTGAGGTAGATTAACTTTTGTAATTTATTTATTTTGATATTTTTATGAATATTTTTTTTTTTTTGAGAAACTTTTATGAAATTTAAAAAATTTTAAGTTCAAGGTTGTTATTTCCTTGATTTTAAGTGTCTTTAATATTTTTATAGTCAACTAAGGATCCTTAAATGGTAGAATATCAATTAAGCTATTTTTTAGAAGAACAAAGTTTGGCTACAAACTTAATTGTAGTCAATAGCTACAATTCCCATACAAAAACATTAACGTTGCTATATATTTTGAAAATTCAACCGTTGAATTACATGTTCTATATATTCTTAACAAACGTGTCAAATTTTGTGTCAATCGGATAGTATTTACTGTTTGATTCATACTTATTTTTTATGCATAATTTTAGGATATAAAAATTTGAAATTTAAACATTTAGTTGATGATATAACTATTGATTTTTAATTTTTTGTAAACTTTGCAAGCATTAAGCATATAAGAAAAAAATGTAATCCAGTGGTGAATTTGTCAAAATTCAAATCAAATAAAAAGATATTGAGTGAAGTTGTAGTTATTGGCTACAACTAAGTTAATTTGTAGTCAAACTTTGTCTTTTTTTAAATATATGTTCTTTTATGGGGCCTTTATATGGAAAATTTTAGCATTTTCTATATAAAAATCTCCCTCCTCTTTAATAAGGGAACATCAATTGGTCCCCCACCCCCCAAATATGTAGTGGTTAGTTTCTAATTAAGATATAATAAAAATAATAAATAATAGATAAATAAATGTAGTGGTTCATATCTAAGAAATAATAATAATAAATGTATTAGTTTAAATATGATTTTAATTGCGATTCTTGAAAGAGAAATTAAATGGCACTAGTAAAAATTAATTCAAGTTACACTTTATGTATCTTCATAATAAAAAAGAGCTATGTTAGAGATGCAAAGAAATTCACAACTCTTAATTGATATAAGGTCATTATCACATGAGCTTATTACTAACTCAACTTTTACTATTTAACATCCACAACATAACATCTCAACAATTAATTATTTTTTAAAATTATGACTTTTTTTTAATCATTAGACTTATTAAATCAGAAAAGAATATACACACATACCATCGATTGCCCAAATAGCTCTTTGTCGTTCTGGTGTCATTAGTAATGTACCTGAAAATAATTTCACAGAATAAGCTCAATTCAACAATATTTCTCTTTTAAAAACAAATGTATATATATATTATATTTTTATATTCCCAATTATACAAAGAAATTACCGACAACAACTTAAATTTAAAAAATGTGCCCATAGTTGAAAGAGAAAGCTTAAGAGTGTTTGAAGACCATTGCGTTGTCTAAAGTACTCATTATATATATATATATATATATATATATATATTATTAATACTATAAATGCATGAGCGAATACTAATCATGGAAGAAGCTCGTTTCGAATGTTCCCCAACTTATTGTAACAGGAATATATTTCTATAAATAATATTAGTGTGTTTGGAGATTTTTTTTTTATGACAAAATTTAGTTACAAAATTAGTTATAACTTGCTTTAAAAAAAATAAATACTACTACATATTTTGAAAATTTACCCGTTGAATTGCATGTTCTTTATGCTCTTAATATTTATTTAATGAAAATCGATTAATATATATATTTTGTTTTATCTTTTATGAGACATTATAATATAATTATATCTTAAAAAGTGAGATTAAAAAAAACAGTTATATATACAAAAAGGAAGGCCAAAATAGTAAATTAGCCAAATTTTCCTAACTATGTAGTTAGTAGTTACAGTTTTGAAACTATATTTTTTACTAGTATCTCGAGTCTCTTAGACTCAATTTTGGGCTATAAATTGAGTGTTTGAGACTCGATTTTCATCGTCTGATGTGGCATTTTTTTCACATGGCGCACACCTGGAAATCGAGTATCTAAGACTCGATTTATAAGCCAACGCTACTAAAAGTTAAAATCCTGCATCTTCTTCTCATCTTCTCATCAGAACAGAAAGAGAAAGGAAAAAAAAAAAAAAAACCCCAGAAACAGAACACCGGCGTCAACCTCAGCTACACCATGCGACCCAGGCCAGCGCAACCCAGGCCGCGCACAGCCCAGGCCGCACACGAGGTGAGCATCTGATTGTATTTTCGGTGAGGTTCTTTCTCTTTCTCTGATCTGGTTGAATTTTTTTTTGGGTATTTCAGCTTGGTAATACATGGGTAATACATGGGTGACTTGAAACTTAAAATATTTTTAGATTTTTTTAGTTTATAAATCGATTCTTAGAAACTCGATTTCCAAGTGGGTCGCCACATGGAAAAAGATGCCACATCAATGGTGATTAGACAATGAAAATTGAGTTATTGAGACTCGATTTATAGGCCAAAATTGAGCCTCTTAGAGTCGAGATGCTAGTAAAAAATATAGTTTGAAAATATTGCCGGCTAATTATATTGTTTGAAAATTATGGCTAATTTACTATTTTGGCCCAAAAAGGAAAGCTATTGCTCTTTTTATGTTACATCGTAATTCGTAAGTAAATAAACTGCATATATATAATTCCATTATATGTTGAACTTGACATTAGAATGCGAAGGCGAAAATGGGTAACTATTTTTTTTTTCTAACTATCTAGTTAGTTGTTAAGGTTTTGAAACTATATTTTTTACTAGCATCTCGAGTCAAAGAGACTCGATTTAGGGTCTATAAATCGAGTTTTTGGGACTCGATTTTCATGGGTTGTTCACGTCTGATGTGGCATTTTTTCCACGTGACGACTATGTGGAAATCGAGTTTCTAATACTCGATTTACAAAGCAAAAAAATTTAAAAAAATTTTAAGTCTCATGCGCGGCCTCACCTCACCGGATCAGATCAGATAAGAGAGAGAGAGAAAGACCAAATCAGAGATCAGAGAGAGAGAAAGACCAGATCAAATCAAAGAGAGAGAATGAGTCAAATCAGAGAAAGAGTCAGATCAGATCAGTTGAAAGACCCAGGCCGCGCAGCCTGAGCTCGCGAGGCTTGGGTTTGGCCTGGGTTGCGCCGGCCTGGGTTCTTTCCTTCTTCTTCTGCTTCTATTTTTTTTTCTTCTGACTCTGATTTCTTTTTCGCTGGAGCTGTTCTGATATATATGCGCTTATAAATCGAGTCTCAGATACTCGATTTCCATGTGGACGTCACGTGAAAAAAGTGTCAACTCAGACTCGATTAAAACATTAAAATCGACCCTCAAAGACTCGATTTATAGCCCTTAAATCGAGTCTTTTAGACTCGAGATACTAGTAAAAAATATAGTTTCAAAACCTTAACAACTAACTAGATAGTTAGAAAGAAAAAAAATTAGTTACCCATTTTCGCCGAATGCGAAGCTTCAATCAAGTAAGATCATTATTACAATTACAAAAGGATCACATTTTAAATGAAATTGATTCTAAATTTTGGCATAAAAATGATAACTGCAAAGTTGTAAAATTTCACATCTTTTCTCCCCTTTCTAAGTTCTAACAACCAAAAAGATGAGTCTCAGGCAATAACAAAATAATTCAGACAGAAAAACGGACTTTTATATAGTGGAGTTTTTTTTAAAAGCCATATACGTACTTTAGTATTTTTTTGCTTTTTGAAACGAGATATTATAGTCGTTAAATCAATACAAAAGAGTAAAAAGAAATCAAATAGTTATTTTTATGCAAATCCATAGTCTTTTGGTTTAGAATATTCTTAATCAAAAGACTATGGATTTGCATAAATATTTTTGTTTACGAATATTTTTGTTTACGAAGCATAGCATGTATATAATTACAGGACCCCAGTTAAATTTTTTTTTTTCAAAGTATCAAGTCACCTAATAGAAAGTTACAGGTGATGGAAAATGTTTCCTAATTCTTACTTAAAAAAAAAAAACAAAAAAAATATTATTTCCAAAAAAAATGACTTCTCTCATATGTTTAGTTATAATCTTAAAAAATGAGCTAGAAAACACATGATTTTTTCTCTCATGTTTAGTTAAAATTTTTTTTTTCAAAGTATCAAGTCACCTAATAGAAAGTTACAGGTGATGGAAAATGTTTCCTAATTCTTACTTTTAAAAAAAAAAAATTATTACTTCCAAAAAAAAATGACTTCTCTCATATGTTTAGTTATAATCTTAAAAAATGAGCTAGAAAACACATGATTTTTTCTCTCATGTTTAGTTATAAGGTGTGTTTGGATACCGCTTATTTTGTTATAATTGAAAAATTATTATTGAAAGTACTATACATAAAGATAAAAGTTAGTTGAAATAGTACAGTGAAACCCATGAATAATGCCAAAAAGTACAATGGAGCTCATAAATAGTAGCAAAAATAAGTTGAATAGTGAAATAATTTTCATTTTTAATCCTAACCCAAACACACACATATAATCTTAAAAATGAGCTCGAAAACACTTAATACTGATCTTTGCTTATGATATAACATTTTGGAAAACATTTTCTATAGTGCACTTGATCTGAAAAAAAAGTCTCTCTTCTCTTTTCTCGTAAGAGAGCAAAGGAGAGAGAATGCTTATTCAAGTGGAAAGTATTTTCTATTTTATTATGTTTATTTTCCGTTTACTACCAAATATGAATGGATTTTTTGTTTTTTGGTTGACTTATGTTTTGTACCATGCTAAACACTAGAAAATGTTGAAAATGTTTCTGGAAAAATATTTTTTTACTGAAACAAATAGAACTGTTTGAAATATTAGTTAAATGATTAAATTTATTATATTCTAATAATTTAAGTTTATAAGACAATCATAATTTAACAAAAACGTAAAAACAGGATAGATTATAATCACGTACGCACAAAGAGGAGCTGAAGAGTAAGTACCCAGGTAAAAGGTCTTGCCATACTCAGCAGTGACTTCATAATCTGCCCTGTCACGGACAATTGACTGATTACTTGACGCACTAGACATTGCCTACAAGTGACGACAGAACCTAAGACTCTGACAGGTCTAAGAATGGATAGCAGAAGTAAAGTTTTGAGTTATAAAAGTAATACGACGGTAGGAAAATATGAAAAAGGGTACTTACCAATCAGTACGTGAACGGAGGAAAGTTGGTGATGACGGACTCTATATTTGTACGGTGTACTCTGACAAAGATGACGGATTGCGCTCTGACAATTGAGTTTTGGTTGAAAGTGGGAAAATGAGAGTCGAAGGTTTGATATTTATAGGGAAGGTGCACGGAAGATGAAGTGACGCTTCGATCCCATACAATGGCCTGTAGAAGAGTGACGCGTGTCATGAACCATTAATGTATTCCAGATCTTGTCAGCGGCACGAGTTATTGACGGTGTATGCCTTGGCACTGTCAACCTTAATGACTTGGAACCGACGACCCACAGGACTTTCAACCGTCACCCCCATTAACGTAGACCGTCACCCCATGCTTCCGTCCACTAAAGTATGACGGACCCATGGGGTGAAGGGGGCAACTGAAGAGGTAGAATTTGGGCTAGAGATGGGCCTGACGGTCATCAACTGTGGGCCAACAGTGGACAGGCCCATTATCTGCCAAAACTGCGAAAATGGATCCAGTATGAAATATCGGCAGGTCCAAGGCCTATGAGGAAGGCAAAAAGACCCTTGGTATGAATACTTGCGGCACACTTCATAGAGTCCGAAGACAAATAGAATTCTAGTACAAAAAGGATTCTACAGAATGTCCCCTATAAGGAAAAGACTTCCGCGCCAAGGGTGAGACATTGACCTTCTACTACTATAAAAGCCCCACTACCCTCATAAATCGAGGTATGCATAATTTACCCCCTCTAGCACTCTAGAGTTGTGAGAATATTTCTGACTTAACCTTCGGAGGGTATTTGGCCGGCACCACACCGGTGCTCTCTGTTAGGTTTCCTTCTTTGTATTGTGCAGGTTCACGTTCGAGCGCGTAAGTATCGTGTGGCTTACTGGTGAATTTCTTGGCATCATCAGTTGGCGTCGTCTGTGGGAAATTAGTTGAGATTCATAAGCCATACTATAGTTTCCCGGACTAAAGGGTTGCATGGTACTCACTCGCTCAATGGCAACTACTAACGACGTTCAAGGAGAGGAACCACCCTCGAGAGACAGGTTCGGACTCTCGGTGTCGCCGTGGAACGTCTTACCAAACAAAACCACGACTTGGAAGAACAGCTGCGCCAAAAGAATACAGCACCGAATGACCAACAAGAAGATCAGGAAGGGATTAGCGCTCCAAGGAAAAATCAGGAGAAACCTGAAGGCAGCCACGCCCCGAGCAAATTAGAGAGGCAGAACTTGAGTATGCCATCCCTCACGGATGCGACTCCACCACATATTATCGCAGAGATGCAGGCAATAAGGGAACAGATTGAGGTTATGATGAACGCGCTCAAGGGGCGAGTTTCCAGTGATCTTGACGATTTAGTCAACCGCACCGACTCGCCTTTCACTGCGGCCGTGAACTCCTTCCCCCTACCCCACAAATTTCACATGCCGCATATAGACAGCTATGACGGAGTGAAGGATCCTCTGGACCATCTAGAAACTTTCAAAACCCTAATGCACCTTCAAGGGGTAGCAGACGAGATCATGTGCAAGGCCTTCCCCACAACACTCAAAGGCCTCGCAAGGGTATGGTTCAGCCGACTAACGCCAAACTCCATCATCACCTTCAAGGAGCTGAGCGCTAAATTCACTACGCACTTCATTGGAGGGCACAGGTATAAGAAGTCCACAGCATGCTTGATGAGTATTAAGCAATGGGAGGACGAGACGCTGAGGGCCTACATAACGCGCTTTAATAAAGAAGCACTCTCTATAGACGAAGCTGACGACAAAATACTGGTAGCAGCTTTCACGAACGGGTTGCGAAAGGGCAAATTTCTATTCGCTTTATACAAAAACGACCCTAAGACCATGTCAGAAGTACTCTACAGGGCAACCAAATACATGAACGCTGAAGACGCATTGCAGGCCCGAGAGGAAAAACCTAGGAAAAGGGAGCGACAGGACGAAGCACGACGGGATCAAGGGCTGAAGAGGGCAAGAACGGGAGACCGAAGGGATGATCGGCGCTCTAGACCATCAAAGGGGAGGTTCACGAACTTCACCCCATTAACTGCCCCAATAGAATAAGTCCTAATGCAAATCAAGGACGAGGGGACTCTAACCTTCCCCTAGAAACTGAAAGGAGATCCCAGCAAAAGATCAAGAGACAAATATTGCCGCTTCCACCGCGATCACGGTCACGACACAGCAGATTGCTATGACTTAAAGCAACAGATAGAGACCCTTATCAGACAAGGAAAATTACAAAAGTTCGTCAGAAAAGAGAGGATGGATCCACCACCTCAAAAGCAGCAGCCCCGAAGGGATAATGAGCGTCCTAGACCCTCAATAGGAGACATAAGGATGATTGTAGGGGGAACGTCAATAACCGGGTCGTCCAAGAAGGCCCGAAAGACTTACCTCCGAATGATTCACAACATCCAACTAATAGGTTCAGCACCAAAGATAACGCGGAGAGATAGCCCGATTGTCGGATTCTCAGAGGAAGATGCACGACGTCTTCACCACCCGCATGACGACGCGTTGGTGGTCACCCTACGAGTGGGAGAGTATAACATGCACAGAGTATTGGTGGACAACGGTAGCTCAGCGGACATTCTCTATTATCCCGCGTTCCAACAAATGAAAATTGACAGGGAACGGTTGATACCAACAAACGCTCCGTTGGTTGGCTTTGCAGGAACAACAGTGTTTCCATTAGGTGTGGTCACACTTTCGGTGACGGCAAGAGATTACCCCCAACAGATCACACAAGATGTGACGTTCGTCGTGGTTGACTGTTCGTCCGCGTACAACGCTATCATCGGACGACCTACCCTCAATGCATGGAGGGCGGCAACATCAACTTACCACTTAATGATCAAATTCCCAAACCAGGTGGCCGCCCGCGAGTGCTACGTTGCCATGCTGGAGATGGAAGACCAGCAGCAAACCATGTGCATAGAGGAGATACGGACGACAGTAGAGCCGATGGAGGAACTAGAAGAAATAACCCTTAATGAGTCAAAACCTGAACGGACTACCCAAATGGGGACGCTGGTTAGCCAGCCAATCCGTCAAGCCCTCATAGCATTCCTCAGAATGAATCAGGATGTGTTCGCCTGGAGCCACGAAGACATGCCCGGAATCGAAAGCTCAGTCATAGCGCACAGGTTGAACGTAAATCCATCATTCTCGCCAGTCCGGCATAAAAAGCGAGTGTTCGCCCAGGAACGAGACAAGGCAATAGCAGAAGAGGTGAAAAAGCTGCTGGAAGCAAACTTCATTCGGGAAGTCTACTACCCCGACTGGCTAGCAAACGTAGTGATGGTTAAAAAAGCTAACAAAAAATGGCGAATGTGCGTCGATTTCACAGACCTCAACAAAGCATGCCCAAAGGACAGTTACCCACTACCCCGGATAGACACCTTGGTTGACTCAACGGCCAGCCACCAGCTCCTAAGTTTCATGGATGCCTTCTCGGGATATAATCAAATTAAGATGGACGAAGCTGATCAGGAGAAAACCTCCTTTATCACTAGCCAAGGACTTTTTTGTTACAAGGTGATGCCATTTGGACTCAAGAACGCAGGCGTGACGTACCAGAGACTGATGAACAAAATGTTCGCGCATCAGATTGGCAGGAATGTGCAAGTTTATGTCGACGACATGCTTGTAAAGAGCCTACTTGAAATTGATCACCTCAAGGACCTCCAGGAGACTTTCGTCACTCTCCGCTCGTACAATATGAAGCTTAATCCAAACAAGTGCGCGTTTAGGGTGACGGCGGGAAAGTTCTTGGGATTCATGGTATCCCACAGAGGGATAGAAGTTAATCCAGAAAAGGTTTGGGCCATCATGGAGTTGGAACCACCGAAGACGATCAAGGACGTGCAAAGACTGAACGGCAAAATTGCCGCCCTGAACAGGTTCGTCTTGAAAGTGACGGACAAATGTCTACCCTTCTTCAGAACACTAAGAAAATCGTTCAAATGGACGGAAGAATGCCAGAAGGCCTTTGAAGAATTAAAGAAATACCTCACATCCCCGCCATTGCTCAGCCCCTCCAGACTAGGAGAAGAACTCTACCTCTACTTAGCTGTTTCAAAAGCGGCGGTCAGCGCGGCATTAGTAAGAGAGGAAGACGGATCTCAAAAACCCGTCTACTTTATAAGTCGGGCGATCCGAGGAGCAGAAGAGAGGTATCCACCAATAGAGAAGTTGGTCTTCGCATTGGTAACTGCAGCAAGAAAACTAAAGCCATATTTCCAAGCCCATACTATCATAGTCCTGACGGACCAACCCCTGAGAAGAGCCTTGGGTAGCCCCGAGGCAGCCGGACGGATGGCTTTGTGGGCAATTGAGATGAGTGAATTTGACATACAATATCGCCCACGAACTGCAATTAAGGGGCAAGCTGTGGCCGACTTCATTGCCGAATTTGCACGATTGGAGGACAAGGAGGCCGAAGTAGCCGCGCAGTGAAGCATCCACACGGACGGATCTTCCAACAAAAAGGCAGGAGGAGCTGGTATCGTCATCCAAACCCTAGAAGGGGATAAAATCGAGTGCATGATCTGACTTGACTTCCCCACCACCAACAACGAGGCCGAATATGAAGCACTGGTAGCGGGACTAGACCTCGTAAGAGCAGCAGGTGCTAAAAACGTAGTCGTACATTGCGACTCCCAAGTCGTAATACGTCACATCGACGGGGGCTACGAGTGCAAGAGTGAAAGGATGAAGAAGTACCTGGAAGAAGTGAAGAATCGGATCGGCAAACTCGAAGTAAGATTCGTCCAAATCCCAAGGGAAGAGAACGAATGTGCCGACCGTCTTGCAAAGGCAGCCTCGGCAGAACTTATGCTCGTTCTCGAATAGGTATTGTCATTTGTACAACTCTCATCGCTTATTGATGACGGAACAAACGTATAGGAAGTCAGTTACGGGAACAATTGGACTACGCCATTGATAGCGTGCCTAAGATCAGGCACACTACCAGACGGAAAAGATGCAGCAAGGAAACTGAAAGTCCGAGCCTCACGATTTGTGCTGATCAATGATGTCTTATACAAAAGGGGATTCTCACGACCGTACCTAAGGTGTTTAGGTCACGAGGAGGCAGACTACGTAATGAGAGAAGTCCATGAAGGTATCCGTGGAAACCATTCAGGGGCACAATCCTTAGTGTACAAATTGATCCAAGCAGGGTACTATTGGCCTACAATGCAAAAGGACGCGCAAGCTTACGTTAAGACTTGCGACAAATGTCAGAGGTTCAGTAATCTGATCAGGCAACCAACCGAGGAGCTGACACCCATGACGGCCCTTTGGCCCTTCGCCCAATAGGGGGTAGACATCATGGGCCCCTTCCCGACAGCGGTAAGGCAACTAAAATTTCTGGTAGTTGGTATCGACTACTTCACCAAGTGGGTGGAGGCAGAAGCCCTAGCCACCATCACGGAGAAAAACATTCGAAGCTTTGTTTGGAGAAATATTATCTGCAGGTACGAGATACCAAGAGTGCTTGTCTCCGACAATGGAAAACAGTTCGACAACAGCGCATTTAGGGACTTCTGTTCGGAGTTGGGTATCAAGAATCATTACTCTTCGCCCGTGCACCCACAGGCCAACGGACAAGTCGAGGTCACGAACCAGTCCTTGCTCAAGATAATCAAGACCCGGCTCGAGGGGGCAAAGGGCATCTAGCCTGACGAACTACCAAGCGTCTTGTGGGCATATCATACTACAGTGAGAACCCCTACTGGAGAAACACCATTTCGGCTAGCATATGGAAGTGATGCTGTCATCCCAGCAGAGGTAGGGCTTACGAGCTATCGGGTGGAGAACTACAATGAGGATAAGAACGAAGAGGCCTTGCGGCTTCAGCTAGACTTGGTGGACGAGGTCCGGGCCACATCAGAGCAGAGGTTGGTGCGATACCAGAACCTCATGGCAAAATACTACAACTCCAATGTCAGACATAGAGACTTCCAGATCGAAGATCTTGTGCTACGGAAAGTAATGGGAGTTGCTAGAGATCCTTTGCAGGGAAAGCTCGGCCCCAACTAGGAAGGACCGTACAGGATCTCATCCTGGCAAAGGAAAGGGATCTACCACCTTGAAACTCTGGACGGACAGAAGATGTAACACCCATGGAGCACGGAGCACCTACGAAGATACCACCAGTAGAGACGACATGAAGAGCTTCGACGCTCCCCAAGTTTCCAGTTTATTATTGAGTTTTTATTAGTTTTTATTTTGAACAATTTTTTCTATTATTTAGTTTTGCCATCGCTAGTTTTTACTTTGAACAATTCTTTCTACAAGTGCCTTTTTAAGCCCAAGGGGGCAGGTACATTTTTCTTCTACATGGTTTATAAGAGAGATATTCAGACACTACTGTGTTTCCCTACTTAAATTTCTAAGTCCACAAGATGGACGGATCATCCCAAAAGGATGAAAAGTAACAAAGTCCAATATTGGACGGAATATATACTAAGTCCACAAAGTGGACGAACCATCTTAAAGGGATGGATTTACAAAGTCTAATATTGGACGGAGTGTAAACTAAGTCCACAAAGTGGATGGACCATCTCAAAGGGATGGATCTACAAAGTCCAATAATGGACGGATATAAACTAAGTCCACAAAGTGGACGGACCATCTCAAAAGGATGGATCTACAAAGTCCAATAATGGACGGATATAAACTAAGTCCACAAAGTGGACGGACCATCTCAAAGGGATGGATCTACAATGTCCAATAATGGACGGATATAAACTAAGTCCACAAAGTGGACGGACCATCTCAAAAGGATGGATCTACAAAGTCCAATAATGGACGGATATAAACTAAGTCCACAAAGTGGATGGACCATCTCAAAGGGATGGATCTACAAAATCCAATAATGGACAGATATAAACTAAGTCCATAAGGTGGACGAGCCATCCCAAAGGGATGGATTTACTAAGTCCAATAATGGACGGATATAAACTAAGTCCACAAGGTGGACGGATATAAACAAGTCCAGTATTGGACGGAGTATAAACAAAGTCCAACAATGGACGGATATAATCTAAGTCCATAAGGTGGATGGACCATCCCAAAGGGATGGATTTACTAAGTCCAATAATGGACAGATATAAACTAAGTCCATAAGGTGGACGGACCATCCCAAAGGGATGGATTTACTAAGTCCAATAATGGACGGATATAAACTAAGTCCACAAGGTGGACGGAGTATAAACTAAGTCCACAAGGTGGATGGATATAAACAAATCCAGTATTGGACGGAGTATAAACTAAGTCCACAAGATGGACAAATATAAACTAAGTCCACAAGATGGACAAATATAAACTAAAATCCAGAACGTTAACGAATCGCCCAAGGAGGATGAAAATGCTAAGTCCATAAGATGGACAGATCATCCCAAGATGGACAGATATAAACTGAGTCCAAAAAGGGGACGGGACCTCCCGAAGGATTAAATAAAACAGACGGATATAAACAAAACATCAAAAAGGTCGACGGGATCATCATAGCTTAACATAAATAAAAGCCCTTAGAGGGAAATGTTTACATTACCCCAAAACATGACGGGGGAATCATGAAATTGTTCTCCACATATTCTTACATAAAAAAATAAAAATAAAAACACAACACTAAATTATTACAAACTATCAGCCTTCTGCGAGAGTGTCTTTCTCCTCAGTGTGACGGGCCTGATCATCCTTCGGACCACTTTCGACTACCGTCTGGTCAACAGGAGCTTCACGGTTAGGGGGGTCCTCACCAAAAAGATTGTCCGTACCGTCTGATTGGGCAGGCTGGACGGATGTCTGCTCTGTGGCATTAACATTGACGGTTGACAAATCCAGCTCTGGATTCAAGGCCTTCACCTGACGAATGGCATCGTCAAAACCGTCGTTATATGAAAGGCTAAGCTCTGTAATAAGGGCCTCGGAATCACGATACTCCCGTACCGCGACCTCCTTAGCTTGATGGACCTCCTTGTTTTTTTCCTCCAAAGCTTTCTTCAGGTCCTCCGTCAGCTTGATATATTCGTCCCTTGCTGTTTCAGCCATTTTGAGTTTTTTATCTTGGACGACCTTTCAAGTCTTCAACTCAAGTAGCTCGTCCTTCGTCACCTTGGCCTTCTCACGAACACGGGCTAAGGTCGTCTCATGGTTGAGACACCGTCCCATCATCCCCTTCATCATAATCATGGCCTGGAAGAAAACATAAGTAAAAAAAAAAAAAAAAAAAAAAAAAGGGAGAAGACGGACTACATGACGACAGATGAGTTACCTAAGCAATGCTAAAAAGTGCCATCTTGCCCATTGCCTCCGTCGAATGGTTACACAAATCCTCATAGTCCTCCATTGTTATGATGGACGAAAGCCTCTCAAGGGCGTATTTGGAATCCTCGCGGAGTAAAACGGGTGGCTTCTTCTGGCTTCCGGACGAATCAATCATTAGGCCCTTACCGGCCCCATGCTTCACAGGGGTGACTGTCTTAGACCCCCCGGCCAGCAAGCCAATGACAGGCTCCAAAGGAACCTTGGGCTTTTTGGGTGCACGGTCTCCCTTTGACGATTGTTTCCTCTTAATCACCTGCTTGCTGGGGCCCATCCCCATAGGGTCCGCACCAGTTTCTTTATTTTTGGCAGCTTGTAATCTGATAGCCGCCTTCCTTTTAGCATCGTCCATCTCTGAAGAGGTAGACGGGTGTCAAAAGTAAAAACAAAATAAATTTGGACAAGGCAGAAAGACGGACTTACGTTGACGGGTGCGCTCTTCGTACTTAATTGCCACTGGAGTTGGCTCGGGTTCGTCACAATACCAATTGATTGTGTTGAGGTTGACGAGTTTTGCCCAGGTCCGTTCTTCTGGTTTAGACTTGGCGAAAATTTTCTCAAGGAAACTGAACTCCTCGAGTGTAACTTGAGGGCGCCGTCGAACTGCACAAAAGCAGACGGACGTTAAAAACATATAAATTATTGAATAGGCTTTTAATAATTGTTATATGACGGGCTCATACCAGACTGGTTTAATACGCCCCAAACCTTGTCGACGGGCATGAAATCCGTCTCCCCTAGATGACACATCCAACCGTCGCCCTTAATGAAAAAATAGCGGCTCTTCTAGTCTCTATTCGAGTCTGGGGTTTCATAAATTACTTTCAAGACATGGCTCCTAGGAACAAAACTATACATCCCCCTTGATTTATCTATCTCGTCTGGACGGTAGCAGTGGAGGAATTCCCTTATTGTTAACCTTCTTCTACCGTCGGACATAGCCCCGTACAGGACTTCCATTGCTATGAAGACCCTCCAGGCATTTGGGGATAACTGGTTGACGAATAAGCTTAGGTATTTTAGGAGTTCGCGGTGCAGGGAGCTCAGAGGAAATCTAAGGCCTGCCTTAAGCATTTGCTCGTACACTCCTACATCGTCTACCCCTTCATAATAACATTTCTCTGATGTATAGGGCAGACGGATGGGGATGTAGTCTGGGATTTGATAATTGGCCCTAAGGGTTTTAAAATGAGTTTCCTTGATGGTGGATGTGAAGGCATTCACCGTCCATTCTGGAAGCATGATGAACTCCTTAAGTCCATCAGCCCCCACGACGGATCTAACTATTTGATCTTCATCATCGGCGGAACCCTCCTCTATTTCGATCATCTCCATATCCTCATTTGTTGAGGACGGGGAAGATGAAGACGAACTCCTCTCCTTGCTTAAATCGTCTTGGTCTTTGTGACCTGACGGGTATACCTCTTCATAATCTGCCCCGTCACAGACAATTGACTGATTACTTGAGGCACTAGACATTGCCTACAAGTGACGACAGAACCTAAGACTCTGACAGGTCTAAGAATGGATAGCAGAAGTAAAGTTTTGAGCTATAAAAGTAATACGACGGTAGGAAAATATGAAAAAGGGTACTTACCAATCAGTACGTGAACGGAGGAAAGTTGGTGATGACGGACTTTATATTTGTACAGTGTACTCTGACAAAGATGACGGATTGCGCTCTGACAATTGAGTTTTGGTTGAAAGTGGGAAAATGAGAGTCGAAGGTTTGATATTTATAAGGAAGGTGCACGGAAGACGAAGCGACGCTTCGATCCCATACAATGGCCTGTAGAAGAGTGACGCGTGTCATGAACCATTAATGTATTCCAGATCTTGTCAGCGGCACGAGTTATTGACAGTGTATGCCTTGGCACCGTCAACCTTAATGACTTGGAACCGACGACCCACAGGCCTCTCAACCGTCACCCCTATTAACGTAGACCGTCACCCCATGCTTCCGTCCACTAAAGTATGACGGACCCATGAGGTGAAGGGGGCAACTGAAAAGGTAGAATTTGGGCTAGAGATGGGCCTGACGGTCATCAACTGTGGGCCGACAGTGGATGGGCCCATTATCTGCCAAAACTGCGAAAATGGATCCAGTATGAAATATCGGCAGGTCCAAGGCCCATGAGGAAGGCAGAAAGACCCTTGGTATGAATACTTGCGGCACACTTCGTAGAGTCCGAAGACAAATAGAATTCTAGTACAAAAAGGATTCTATAGAATGCTCCCTATAAGGAAAAGACTTCCGCGCCAAGGGTGAGACATCGACCTCCTACTACTATAAAAACCCCACTACCCTCATAAATCGAGGTACGCATAATTTACCCCCTCTAGCACTCTAGAGTTGTGAGAATATTTCTGACTTAACCTTCGGAGGGTATTTGGCCGACACCACACCGGTGCTCTCTGTTAGGTTTCCTTCTTTGTATTGTGCAGGTTCACGTTCGAGCGCGTAGGTATCGTGTAGCTCACTGGTGAATTTCTCGGCATCATCAATGACAAAGATATATTGAGCGAGCAGATAGAAATATTATGTTTCCTTTGACAAAATGTATCAAACCAAAACTTTTATTTGCCCTTTTTTTTACCAATTCAATCAACACACACTAATAACCCATGTTATCTTTAACTAAATTAAGATCAATTTTCTTTTTCTTTTTTTCATTTCATTTTTTGTGTGTGAAGGTTTGGCATTTTTACAAATCTAAACACATGATGCCATGTCATTTTTTGGGTGTATTTTAAAAAGAAAATTAATAATTTTGGAGTTAAAAAATTTATTATTTATATTAATTATAATCAAAAAATATTTATTTTTCTACTCCATTTAAAATGTGCATGCTAGCTATATTACTAGCATTGTAATTTACAAAAAAATAAAAAAACCAGCGCAAGAGCACAACTGTCATTGACATTTTTCCTTTATTCAGAGTCATTATATATTGACATTATTTAAATCAAGAATACATTTTATATCTTTTAAATTCTAACTGCCAACAGGAATAATAGATTTTTTTTTTTTTTTTTTGTTGAGAATCAACATGGATAATAGATTTAGTTAGTTCTTCAAATCTTATCTCTCTATTTTTTATTTATTTGTAATTTGCCTGAAAAATCTTATCTATTTTTGATTCTTCGTGCAATCAAATACACAAATATATTTATAATGCGTCACCTTTATGAATTAATTAATATGACCATTGTGGCCACATGTGGGATGCGCTTGTACTATGTGTAGGGACTAGCCGACTAGGGAAGGCATGAGAATGACTGAGACCTTTATTTTTTATTTTATTTTTTTTTTGCTAAACGACCTTTATTTATACATATAAGAGAAGGTGTGAAACACTTTTTTTTTTTATATATAAAAAAAATTGCAAAAATACAAAAGGGTATGATTGACATTGTGGTGAATAGAGAATAGTTCACAATACGAAAATTTTGAAGTTTGAAGGCAGCAAAAATTTCACAAAAGATGTCACAATACTCTTTCTTGCTTTCGTACTGTGAATTGTGATGAGCCAATGCATGCCTTAGTTCAAAATACGAATTGTTTATGAAAAAAAATGTTTCTCCTTATGTACTTGTCTTAGTTACAATGCATGCCTTAGATCCAATGCAATAGATCTATTGGAATGATTACACATATCCAAAAGTAAAAACATGTCACTATCATGATGGGTCTAATGCGATTAGGCACGAGATCCATGATTTGCACTCTCCATATACTCTCTGTCCTTTGTTTATTTTCAAAAATTAGATAGTTACAATAAAAAATGGAGATTTGAATCATGAATGTCATGGATACATTAAGAGGTGTCAATTAAATAGTTAAGCAACAAGACTCCTAGCCTTTATTTGTTAACTTAACGATGTAATGATGATAGTATTCCTATAAGAGTATGGTGTATTTTTACTATTGTTGTGTTCTTGAACTCAGTTACTCAAAGTCTCAAATCAAATCTCAACATTGTATTCAAAATCATCTTATGGATCATTGCATTGGATGAGAGATTTTGCACCCTTATATATAGATTTTTTCTTTTTCTTTTTCTTTTTCCTCTTTCTGTGTGTGTATGTGTTCACCCATTGACTGCTTCTTCTTCTTCTCTTTTAATAATTTGATAATTGAATGAGAGAACTTAAACCCTTAACATCTTCATTAATTGGAAATGTCAATTAAGTTACAAAATTCTTGGTATTAATTGTTTCTTTTAGATTTATGTTATTAGTTTATGTAGTCATCCCTTTTCTTGATATAAAATTTTCAACCATGAAAGTAAAGATCTGATAGAAGCCATTTCGAAGAAAAGCTGCTCACTAACATAAATAATAAGAAATCTTATTCATAACCACACGAACCATTACAAGAATACTAAAACTCACATATCCATGAACCCTATATTGACACAAATAAAACTTCATCTGAATCTCATAAACTAACAAGCCTGTAAAAAGACTAAGAAAGAGAACCCAGATACATTCTAACGTATACAAAAAGTAAAACAGTACTGGTGCAAAGAATCATCCAAGCAAAGCTAGAAGAAAGAAGGATGGAAATGTGGCATCTCAACTCTCAAGGACTAGCGTAATAGTGCTTCACTTTGATGGAGGTGGGGAGAGGAAAGGAATTGTTGGGATTGTGGTCGGAATGGTCGGGATGGAAGGAATTGTGGTTGGGATGGTGGGCAGTGGATTAGCTGGGAGAGGAGGTAGTGTCACCTTGGGAACTGTGGGCAGGGTTGGCAATGTTGGGACCTGGGTGCTTGGCAATGGTGGCAATGTGGACTTTGGAAGAGTTGGTTGATTTGGCAGTGTTGGCAATGGGTTGGTAGGTGTTGGTGCAAATACAATGATAATAGAAATAATACAAAGAGAAACTGAATAATACTTCTAAATTTTTATTACTTTAAAGAGAGAAATTATACAACATTATTTAGACTGAGGTGCGACACTCGCTCTCTTTAAGGAGATTCAAGCCCTTGGTTGGCTAAACTCCAGAAAGAACACCGATTCATTTCCAATTTTGATACCTCCACTCTTCACCTCCCCCTTGCACACGTATCTAGCCCAATATCTGAGTCAATACATTCTAGCCCATTAATCACCACAATTAAAAAGAATAAAATAGTCTCTCTCCTTTTCAATGTGGGATTAAACATTTTCACTAACTCTTCATCTTCCATATTCACTCCCACATTTTTACATTTATATTATTACATTTATTCATTTTATTTATTTAATATTAAAATGCTCCAACAATCCCCCACTCATTTTAATATTAAATTTTTAGTTAAAGAGAGATTACCAGGCAAAGACAGGTCACTATGCATCATGAAGGTGTGCTCTGCATTGAACCTTCACTTAGTAAAACAATGATCTCAACTCTAGAGTCGTAGTGGTCTCCGACTTGAACTAGAACTGCTTTAGGGAAATTAAGCGTCACTGCTTACACATAACAACCCAGTTGTTGACATGAGCTTTTATAGCTAGCACTTTACAGCCGTGTGCTGATCTCGGTTTCATGAGTGTATTTGAGATTAAGTCCAAATCTCATAGGGAGCGGCCCCACCCCCACACTCACATAGGTGAAATTTATCAAAGGTGCTCTTGTAATTCTGACACCCCACTCATACGAGCTACAAATTTCATTAAGAGTTTTTTTACTCAACCTCTCCACATTACAGGATAAATGCACTTACATCATAGGAACGAACAATTAAAAAATTATTTACAAAATAAATAATTAATTAAAAAAAATTGTGCATTTCTTACGACCATCGTATGATTCATTTTTCCCATTGAACCCAATTCTCAGGATCTCTGGTCCTTGGGTTGGGTATCCTCATACATGGCTCATGATTCTATGGACTTTAGTCTCATCCCACTCGATGTATTCCAGACTCTATCTTTTGCCAAGGCCTTGGTAAATGGATCTGCAAGATTATCATTAGATTTAATATAATCCACAGTTATGATGTCGCTACTCAAATAAGATCGCACGGTACTGTGCTTTCTTCTTATAGGTCTGGATTTACCATTGTAATAACGGTTTTTAACTCTACCAATTGCAGCAGTGCTATCACAATAAATTAATATAGGTGGAATTGGCTTTTCCCAAAGTGGAATTTCATATAACAAATCTCTAAGCCAATTTGCCTCTTCACTAGCTGAAGCTAATGCTATTAATTCAGCTTCCATTGTTGAATTAGCAATTATTGTTTGCTTTTTGGATTTCCAACAAATAGCACCACTACCTAAGGTAAAAATATAATCAGTGGTAGAGAGAGAATCACCTGACAAAGTATTCCAATTGGCATCACTAAAACCTTCAATCACAGCAGGATATTTTTTATAAAATAAGCCATAGATTTTGATACCAATTAAATATCTCATGACTCGCTCAATAGCTAGCCAATGATCTTTACTAGGCTTGCTAGTAAATTTGCTAAGCACTCCTACTGCATATGCAATGTCAGGTCTAGTACAATCAGTAGCATAACGCAAACTAGCAATGATACTAGTACAATCACCCCCACTATTTTTCAATTTAAAAGGAAATTTTTCTTCACGAAAAATTGCATCACCAGATTCAAAAATTATTTTGTTTTCAAGATCAAAAAATCTATAGGCTGCACTATTAATTACATAACCAAGAAAAGCACAGATAGTAACTCTAATTCCCAATTTAGGCATTTTAAGGTTAGTAAGCCTTACATAAGCAAAACAACCTCATACTCTTAAATATCCCAAATTTGGCTTATGTCCTTTCCACATCTCAAAATGTGTGGTATGTGACTTTTTATGTGGCACCCTATTCAAAACATGACATGCAGTTAAAATAGTTTCACCCCAAAAATGTAAAGGTGCACTAGATTCAATTAATATGGCATTTGTTAACTCAATTAAAGTTTTATTTTTTCTTTCAGCCACACCATTAGAAGCAGGTGAATATGGTGTAGTAGTTTCATGGATAATTCCCAAAGACTGAACAAATGAGTTGAATGCACTTGATTCATACTCACGGCCTCTATCACTTCTTATTCTTTTTATTTTTCTACCGAATTGATTTTCAACTTCTTTTAAAAAATCTTGAAATTTTTCAAAAGCATCACTTTTTCAACAAATAAATAGTTGTATATTTTGAGAAATCATCAATAAAAGTGATAATATATCTATTTCCTCCACGAGTTAAAATTCCCTCAAATTCACATAATTCAGAGTGAATTAACTCAAGCAAGTCGGTATTTCTTACAACATTTTTATGAGGCCTTTTTGTAATCTTAGCTTGACTACAAGTTTCACATTTTTCAAAATCTTTTGACAGTCTTGGAATTAATCCTAAACTACTCATGATTCCCACATATCTACTATTTATATGACACAAACGAGCATGCCAAAAATTAATAGAAGAAAGCATATAAACTGAACTGGTAGATGCTTTATTATTCTCAACATTCAATTTAAACATTCCATCACAAGCATAACCCTTGCCCACAAATAATCCCTTTTTAGTGATTACATAATTATCAGATTCCATAGTTTGCTTGAAGCCAGCCTTGTTAAGCAAAAACTTGACATCAAATTCTTCCTCATGGACGGAGTGTAAAGAACATCTTTCAATGTTAGCACGCGTCCAGAAGTGAATTTCAATTCAACCTCACCACTCCCAAGAACCTTGGTTTTGCTAGAGTCACCAAGCATAATAGTTTTTTCTTCTTCAAAAGGAGTGTACAATTTGAACCAATTTTTGTCATAGCAGACGTGCCTATTAGCACCAGAATCTGCCCACCACCCTTCAACATATTGCACCATATTGATGTCTGTAATCATAGCCACTAAAGGCTCTTCGATTACGTTAGCCTGCAGGACAGATTCACGTTTCCGAAATTTGCAAAATCGAGCAATATACCCACTCTTGCCACAGACAAAACATGATCTATTAAATTGATCTTGTGAAAGGAGTCCTTGGTTCTTATTATAATTTTTATTCGGGTTTCCCCTTCCTTGAGGTCTATTATTATTTTTAAAGGCTCTCTTTTTAGGCTTCAATTGACTATTTCTAGGAAAATGATTTTTGGGCATATTATTATTGGCTGAAATAAGGTTTACCTTTGTGGTGGAATTACCATTGCTCTCTTGTGTCATGAGTGCATCTTGTCCTCTAGCCTCCTCCTCCACACGGATGCGTGTGATCAAAGTCTCCAAGGATGTCTCCTTTTTTTTGTGCCGCAAAGTCTTTTGGAACTCCCTCCAAGATTGTGGTAGTTTGTCAATTATGCCAGCTACCATCAAATTGTCTCCAATCTTTATGCCTTCGGATCTCAATTCTGCAACGATCATTTGGAAGTCTTGTGCTTGATCCACCACCGATTTTCCATCCGCCATTTGGTAACGGAAAAAGCCATGGTTTAAATGGTAGGAGCTAGTTCACTTCTAGTATTGGCAATGGCAAGTGGTGTTAATTGAAGAAAACTTATACTCTGGTGTATTTATAAATGCCAAATTCTAAAGGATTTTGAGAACTACGTGAATTTGATGAAATGTGGTTGTAGGGAGAAACATCGGTTAGTTCACCTTCCAAGATAGGCAAATTGGAGCAAAACTAGTACTAACTAATCTAGAAAGATATATGGCATGAAAATTGATATTCACCTTTATGAAATCAGACCAACCTTTTTTATGGCTCATTAAATATGTCAATTGGGTTATTGAACGAATTTTGGACCAACAAGTTTGTAGTAGGGTCGACTAGGAAGTTTAATTACTTCCCATCAAAAAAAAAAAAAGGAAGTTTAATTACTTGTCCAAATGGACTATGACTTCTTGTGACACAAATATAGTCTTACATTAAATGAATATATCTTGCAGAAGGTGGAAATCAAGTCTGCAGAATTAATTAACCAAAATATCCGTAAGTCTAGAATTTTATGCTTTATGGTGGAATTGGACAACATGTAGTTGGCTAATTCCCAACCAAGAACAGATGGTCACCTAAACTGGACGGTCAACCAAATATATTTTATCTGTTACATACAACATACACTTCAATTTTGTTCCAATGTCCTTCTAATTGCACTCTAATTAATTTGATGACAAACGTTATTAAATTTTAAATATATTCTAATTTTTTGCTAAATGTTTTTTCAAGTGTAAAATGAGTTAAATTGAACGAAGTATATTAAGTGTCCGTTTGGAAACAATTTATCTAACTTTTTGCTGAAAGTATTGTAGATAAAAAATAAAAATAAAATAAAATAAGTATATGACACACTTGGAACCCACAAATAATAGGAAAAATAAGCAAAAATTAAATAAAATAAGTAGGTGACTCACATGGGCACTTCAAATAGTAGGAAAAATATGCAATAAGCTGGCATATAAGTGCATCCCAAACGGACACTAAATGCTCAAGTTTGCTCATTTAATTTTATTTTGAATACAAGCTGATCAGCTCGAGCTAAATACCAAACAAAATTACTTATTCAAGTTTGGTTTATTTACTTGTTGATCAAGCTCGAGATTGTTTGTGAACTACGTGATTAACTTATTCTTTTCTAATATACAGTATGAACATGACTAACAATTTTTTTTACACCTTCACAAATCTAGAATTTTTACCATAGCTATTTGTATAATCAATAAACTACAAATAATAATTTGATACCATATGAATCTATTTACAAATTTATATGGTCGAATCTCAATTTTATATAAGTATATTTTTGGACAAGTATACATAAAAATATAATATAATTATATGTAATTAAATAGAACATCATATTCATGAACACATCATTATTTTTGAGCTTGACTTGTTTGCTAAACAAACAAACAATAATAAATATTTTCCCAAATCAAACTCGAGCTGTTTAGATCATTTACGCCGAATTCAAACTACGCCAAGGTATCAGGTTCATATCTCATTACTAACTTGCCAACTTTGAGGGTCCCTTAAGTGCTCTCCCCAAGGCAACAGGAAGTGATATTAATTTCTTTGCTTTTGGTACATAAGCCCGCTTTGTGAAGTTGTTGTAATCATTAGCTTCAATGGCATCTAAGATCTGTCGGTACAACAACAACGATGACCATACCGCCCATCTACTAGCTAAGCTGAGCTCTGAAACCCCCTTCTCGGCTTCATCATAGAACATCCTAGCTCGCTTTATCTGGCCCTTCATGAAACTACGCCATTTATCGGTCACTTTCCCACAAAATATGTCATCATCTGACAGGCCAGCTTGTGCTAGTTCATCTTGTGGGAGATAAATTCTTCCTCTGATAGCACTACAAAGTAGAAGGTGCAAGTGTTTTTGTATATAAAATATAAAATAAAAACCTATATAGGACTACAAAATATTTAAGGAAAAATTACATTTTACTACTCTAAACTATATCCTGTAAGACTATAAAATGAATGAAATTGTTCGTGAACAGCTTAAATTTGGTTTGTGGCTATTGTTTGAATTCAGTCACTAACATAATGAAATAGACTTCAACTCAAATTTAAATCTCAATTATACAAGAATTAATCTTTAAAAAAAAAGGTTTTATATGTTTGTGAACACTAAAAGATAATCTTATGCAATTAATTAACATGATGAACAACTTATATATTCATTTTGATTAAATCATTACTATTGAAGTGTAAATGAATTAATTGGTAGTTTTGGTGACTAATATGCATTATCAAAGGTATAAAATATAAGGTTTAAGTAAAAATTGTAATATATAAATTAATTTATTTAATCAATTCAATATATATAGTTCGTTATGGGAAACTAGCAAGCTAAACTTTAAACCTAAAAATATAACTTGGAATTAAACTCGACCTTAATAACAAAGTAAACACACACACACATATATATATATATATATATGAAAATGGGAAGATGTGTATATCTGCGCTATAAGAACCTTACTCTTCTCCCACGTCTCTGAGTATGTTGGTGAGTTGATTAGCAATTCCAAGGGCTAATGCAGCATTGTAAACACTCTCCATTGAAGCCTTTGATTTTGGTGCTATCCCTATCACTGGAACACTCATAAGCCCCACAGTGCCGGCAACATGGTAGCAGTAAAGGTAGAGCTCATCGAAGTTCTCGTACCTTGATTTTGTCAAGTCTAATTTCATTCCTTCTATCATGTCTTTGAAAGGCTGTCCAATGAAACAAGTTACAGTGAATTGGTCAATCTTAGCACCTAATATGTGCTGTCTAATATTCAAGTGAGCATGCCAGTTTGTTTAGAGCATTCGCAGGTGCAAAAATTGTTGTTCTATTCATATTATATTATTTATTTTACACTACATTTTATTAAAAGGGAAATACTAACGAATGCCCTTACAACATTTTTCTTGACTTTTTTAATTGTTTATCTTTCTTCACACATAACAACCTTTATTGACTCTCTTTCTTTATCCTCGAGATGCATAAGTAAAGAAATACTAAAAACTTAAATGCAAATTGAATAATGTCAATTTAAATTTATACGGTAATTATATCAAACTTGTAAATTTACACAATTATATACTAATATTTTTAGGCAAAAACGTGTAAATTTTACATTTTTTTTTCTATTATACATCTATTGATGTGAGTGCTTTAAGCCATTTGGAATATATATATTCCAAATGGCTTAAAGCACTCACATCAATAGTGTACTTTGATGTACCTGTATATCAATAGGGTACTTTGATGCAGTATCAGATAGAGCAATATCATACACATCACACGGTCGACCTTCAAAAATATCATTTAATCTATATATTCCAAATGGCTTAAAGCACTCACATCAATAGTGTACTTTGATGTACCTGTATATCAATAGGGTACTTTGATGCAGTATCAGATAGAGCAATATCATACACATCACACGGTCGACCTTCAAAAATATCATTTAATCTCTTCTCCCATCTTTCTAGATCCTTGGGTGTGGTGTATGTAGCATTAAGCCCATCCACAAGCTCGTCAGTTCTCCTGCACCACGCTACAGAGAAGAAGACATGCCATCCTTTCAATCAGCACTTTTAATTATCTAACTCTAGCAAGCTATTAGAGCGTTGGTTATTACACATACATTGTACATATATACAAATTGGTTTTTAACTGAAATCGTGACTGCGTGTATAAGAGTAATTTCTGGTCTTAATATATGTACATCAGCTTTCAACACTTTTCATGTTTTAAAGGTAGGTAGACATCAATTTTTTGTCTTTTAAAATGTTTACTACAATTGTGGATATTATATGATAGAGTGAGTATAAAAGAATATTTACTGTAATATATAAGCACTAGTTATTTAAACAGTAGCCAGAGCAAAGTAAAACATGAAGCTCAGGTGATATATATAGGCTCCGCCAAATACCACTAATCGCCCAAAAAGCTCTTCGCAATTCTGGCATCATGAGTAATGTACCTGAATCGCACATGAGAAGTTCAGTTCAACAGTATTTCCCCAATTATATTTTAAAAGTAATTTATAATGCATCAGTTAAAAATGACCATAAGTTAATTTCAAAAAATGTACTCATAGTCATAGCTGAAAGTTTTTTTTTTTTTTTTTTTTTTGGTGGAGAAAACTGAAAAAGTTAAGACTTAATAGCTTGTTTGAATTGAGAGGGAGAAAGAGAAAATAGAGTAGAGTTGACTGAAAATTAAGTTAATTTCTAGTCAGTTCTAGCTACTCTAATCCTCTCCGCTCACCCTCTTCCGCCCCACCTCCCCTCCCCCCAAAAAAAAAAATCCAGACAATCTATAAGAATGTGTGATGCTAATGGTGGTGGTTGTTGTCGTCGTTCTTTTTTTTTTAATAAATAATAGGTTGGTTTGTCTAATCTTCCTAAACAGGAATATATTTAATCAGTTTATTTATTGAAAATTAGTTAAAATATAAATATACCACAAAAATATATATAAATTCTAAAAATTTATTTACATACAGTTAAACTACAAAGTTTTTTTTAGGGGAAAAAAAACTTTCTTTCTCTTTTAGTTTGCATTGTAGCTAAACCGTCTAATAATTCCATTATATATGTTGAACAACATTAGAATTTATTTATTTTTAATAGATATGGTAGAATTTAGAATGTGGACCTTCAAACAAGCACTAATATAATTATCAGAATTGCAAAAGTATCACACTAAAATGAATCATATATATTGGCAATCAGAATAATAACTACAAAGTTCTAAAATTTTGCATCTTATCTCTCACATGTAACAACCAAAAAGATGAGTCTCAGCAATCAACAAAAGACTTTGGAAAGAAAATCGCGCGTTTAGGCTCCCAAAATGCGGAACCAACCAGACTCATAGTGGACTTTAGAAAAAATCTTTCTTTCTGTATGGATCAAAACATATGCTTAAACCTGCAGAAAAGAGTAAAACAAAATCAAATTATATTATTTTGCAAAGACAGTCTTTTTGGTTAAGAATCCAAAATCTTTTTGTTTAAGAAGTATAATTAAAATATAGAATACACATATAATTACTGACGTGTATATTTAAAAAGAGTAATTAATTATAAATTTTTTTTTTTTGAAATAATTACAACATGCTGTTAACCCCACAGCTTAAACCCTTTCCCCCCTAAAGCCTAAACCCCCCAAGTACTTTGTGCATGGGGAGAATTATAAAATATTCTAATAATATATAAATGTGTATTCTATCATCTCACATATTAGTAAGTCCGTAATTAAATTCAATATGGAACCTACTATTCAAATAAGAAGAAGGAGCTGGGCCAAGTAATGTAGGCTTGTCACCAAGTGGGGCAATAAAAGTGATTGAATCTATGTTGTTTCACTCCAAAAAGAATAAGAAAAAGAAGAAGTACGCAATTAATGCATTCTCAAAATATTCTATAATTTTCCATTTAAAAATAACAATCTTTTTTAATAGATGGTTATGTTGGAAATTGTTTTCTGAAAAAATCTCTCTTTTTTTTTTATAAGGAAAATTATGAAAAGTTTATTTGTTTTCTTATGTTTAAAAACATTAGAAAATGTTTGATTGTGATCTTGAAATATGATTAAAAACATTGCCCTTTCCGTGTCCCAAACATCAAAAAATGTAGAAATTATTTTCTTAGAAACAAAATAGATTTCGATCACAAATAGTGTTTATTACACATATTTACACGGTTTTAACACACAACCCAAACAAAAAAAAAAAAAAAACAAAAAGACAATGACTTTAAAGCCACAATTGTCAAATTAAAAATAGTGATTCAAGTTACGATTTTAATTATTTTTTGGAGTATGTGCAAAATAGTTTGTATGTAACAAATTAAACCCTAGAATGAAATACATACTAAGGTACAGAAAGAGCAAGTATATATACCCAAGTAAAATGTGTTGTCATGCTCGGCACAGAACTCTCTACACCTTTCATAAGCTTCATTCAAACGATTCCAATCAGTGGTAGTGGTACCATCATTCTCAACTGGTTTTTTCAGATCCAATTCACTCTCTCTCCTATGCTCTCTCACCAGAGCTGCTTGCATTAGCACCACTTCATACACCCTCTCCTCCGAGGATCTTGATAGGTTTGCAACTGCCCTTGAATAAGCAGAAACCCCGGATGATAAACTAGGTTTAGAGCTCAACTTATTACTACTACACCTCCCTTGTGTGCAATAATTTCTGGGCAAAGAGTGATCACAAGCATTCACTCTGGGACAAACCACGCAAAGTACAGCAGACATCTCAACTCTCAAGCAAAGATAATCTTCTTAATATTTTTTTGGATATGAGGTAGGCTCTTTGGATAAGGTAACCACTTTATAACAAATGCATGTGCTCAACACCACTTGCATTTGTTATGTGGTTACCTTATCCAAAGATAACCACTTTTTATCCTTTTCTTGCCCGCCTGTGGGCATTAGAAATAGACTAGACTTTGATGTATCTGGGTTGTACTCGGTCAGACCTGGCTCTGATCTGTATTCTTCTTTCTAGTTTTTAATGAATTCGTCTTTAACCAAAAAAAAAAAAAAAACAAATGCATGTGCATGCATATGTCACCACACCACTGACCAGTAGTTATGAACAGTAACGTCGAAGACTCTCCGCAGAATTGAATGCGAACTAGGATGGCCATACCCATTGGATAATGGATATCCAACCCTACCCGATCTAATTATTCTGGATAATATCCAGTTCTTAATAGATAAAAAGTAATTGGGTAGGATTTGAATATTACCCAAATATTTTGGGTAGGGTTTGGATATTACCCATTTAACTAATTAAACTAACTCAAACCCAACTCAACCAAATTATTATGGGTAAATCTCAATCCACCCAATTATCCAATAATCAAAATTACCAAATTGCCCCTAAAACTTGAAAATGATCAAAGTATTCCTAAAATCCTCTAAAATTGCCAAAATGCACCATAAACCTAAAAAATAACCAAAACACCCCCAAAACTTAAAAATTACCAAAATATTCCCGAAACACCCCCGAAATCTAAAAAATGACCAAAATACCCCTGAAAGCTAAAAAATGACCAAAATACCCCCAAAAACTGAAAATTGCCAAAATACCCCCTAAACCTAAAAAATGACCGAAAGGCCACTAAAACCCACAAAATGACCAAAATACCCCCCGAAACTTACAAATTACCAAAATACCCTCTAACTCTAAAAAATGACCGAAATACCCCCGAAACATAAAAAATTACTGAAATACCCTCTAAACCTAAAAAGTGACCAAAATACCCCTGAAACCTCAAAATTACCAAAGTATCCCCAAAACCTAGAAAATGACCGAAAGGCCATCGAAACCCACAAAATGACCAAAATACCCCCCGAAACCTAAAAATTACCAAAATACCCTCTAAACCTAAAAAATGACCAAAATACCCCTGAAACCTCAAAATTACCAAAATACCTCTGAAACATAAAAAATGACTGAAACACCCCCGAAACTTAGAAAATGACCAAAATACCCCTGAAACCTAAAAAATGACCGAAATACCCCTGAAAACTTAAAATTACCAAATTACCCCCCTAAACCTAGAAAATGACTGAAAGACTACTGAAACCTAAAAAATGACCAAAATACCCCCCGAAACCTAAAAATTACCCTCTAAACCTAAAAAATTACCGAAATACCCCCGAAACATAAAAAATTACCGAAATACCCCCTAAAACCTGAAAATGACCAAAATCCCCCCCCCCCCCCAAAAACTTAAAATTACCAAAATACCATCTAAACCTAAAAAATGACCGAAATATCCCCGAAACCTAAAAATTACCAAAATACCCCCTAAACATATAAAATGACAAAAATACCCCCCAAACCTAAAAAATGACCAAAATACTCCCAAAACCTATAAAATTACCCAAATACCCCGAAACCTATAAAATGACAAAAATGCCCCTAAAACCTATAAGAAGATAAAAATACACCTAAACCTAAAAAATGACCAAAAGATCCCAAACCTAAAAAATGACCGAAATACCCCCAAAACCTAAAAAATAACCAAAATACCCTGAAACCTAAAAAATTAACCCCAAAACCTTAAAATTACCAAAATACCTCTGAAAGTTCAATATGGGTATAAAACACCCTTGAACGTTTAGACCCCAAATTACAAAATTACCAATTCAAGCTTTATATCAAACAATTAATGTGCGGAACATGATAACAAGCTTATAACAGAATTGAAACAATCTAAGCCAAATATAAACACATCCACAGCAGTAAATATAAGGCAAAGATAAAGGGAAGGAAGATGCAAACACACGGACAACACACGATGTGTTATCGAAGAGGAAACCGAAGTCCTCGGCGTAAAACCTCTCCGTCGCCCTCCAAACGGTCAAATAATCCACTAAAGAATGTAGTTGGGATACATGAACAGCAGAAGACCCTCCAAGCCTAATCTACCCAAGTACCTAAGCCCTCCAAGCTTCTTGCTCCAACGAGGTTACGCCGAACCTATTTCTTCTTTAGCTTCCCGAATTCCGCTACTAGACCATAGCATCAACCAATGTATATTGGTTCCTTCCAAACTGCTTCCCTTAGCACCAAATGAACCTTCTCACAAACGTGGGTGTGGTGAGATAAGGATTTGGTAAATGACCTCTCAAGGGTATGACAATGGAGAGGAAAAGAGTAGAGGAATTTGTAGAGACTCTAAGGTAAATATTGGGGATGAGGCAATCTTGTATTTCTCTAGGGTTTCTCTCACAAAAATTCTCTCTGGAAGCTCTCTCAATATCGTGGGTATAAGGGTCTATATATAGTGGGGTGAGAAAAGAATACGAAGAGACAGTTTTTGCCAAACAGGATAAATTGGCAGCTTGGTCTCGCGGCTTGTCCAAGTCGCGAGTTCAAGTCGCAACGTAACGGCCTGGCCAGCCTGGGACTTTTGTCCTGTAGTGCGACAGCTGGCGCGACCCTTCAGCTTCCCTGTGTGCATCTCACGTGCCTGCATTTAGCGGCTTGCCAGTCGCGAGCCACCCGCGAGTCCTAGCCGCGAAGCTCTGCTTCTTTGCACATACTTGAGCTTTTCTTCACATCTTCTCACACACTACCCTTACAATAATCCCACCTAATTACAGGATTACTAAATGCTAAATTACAAGCAAATTGGCACGGAATAAAGCCAACAAGATGGTTGATAAATTTCAACCTCACAATCTCCCCCTTTGGCTATTCCGTGACAAAACCCTAAAACAAACTCTAGACTTAACGCGTGAGTTGGGAACAGTTGGAAAACTCACTCACACCTAACTCTAGAATCTGCAAAGCTTTAGAACCATAAGAACAAGTAACTCCTGAAACACAACAACACAATAAGTTCATTGTATGCGGAAAACTTGTAATGCAAATGGAGCAAGCATAAGACGATCAAGCACAATGGAGTAAAGCAATAAACCATGGCAAGACCAAAACAGGTAATCACTATAACCAAGTGATCACAATGCTCATTCACACTTGGAATGAACATCCGGACATTCAAGATGACAAACACAAGGCAAATCACTTGAATGACCAACACTCAACCAATGCACAGTACAAGAAGTATGTGCATCTAGGAAAAATCCTAGAAGGGCACAAGAGTGACAGTACTTAAAAAGGAATGCATAGCATTAGGTTAGAAGTACTGATTAAACAACGCACAAATGCTGCATAAAGCATGGCACAAACCACAAAGGCCTACAAGCGTGCATAGAAACAAACCCTTAAAGCTTACAGAAGCAACATGGGTACAAACAACAAACATAAAGTAATATATTCTGAAAAAGAACATCATATTATATAAACTGAATAACTTAAAGAAGTACCAGTTAACCACACAATTTCCAAAAGTGTTAGAACCATATCTACACAAGAGTTTATAATAACTAGTGAACAGATTAACAAGTAAGTGTGTGAGTGTATGTCAACTATATCAGTTTCCTCCCTTTTTGAGCACACAACTCCCCCTTTCAATATGCACACTCCTTTTCATTCTTGTGCTTCTCTCCCCCTTACTGTGTGCTGTTCTCCCCCTTTTTGGCACGAATAGCTAAAGATTATTTTCTAGCTTCCGCTGAATGTTATCTAGTTGTAACTCAATAGTTCCGAGACGCATTTGAGTTTGACTGTGAAAGGAGTTCAAAAGCCGTTCCAAATCAGAAATTCGATGAAACACATTTTCGATGAAGTAACTTTGCTTCGGCATTTGGAAACCAGGAGGAACAGATGAGGTGCCTGCTGATTGTGCAGGAGTAACTATAGTAGGAGCAGATGGGGATGCCTGTGTGGATGGCTCAGTCTTAGGTTTCTTGGAGGAGTGACTCTTGCTTGCTTGGAGAGAGTACTGGGATATTGGTCGAAAACGAGGTAGTAATCTCTCATCTGATGAAGGACTAACACCTTTACTAAGAACAATCTTCATGACTAGACTACAGCATGGAAGAATTGTTCGTGTTGCTGAACGAGCCGATGTTTTCCCAATGATTTGGAATATATGAGCACAGATGTCAATCGGAGCACTGGTAATGAGGTCACACAGAAATTTAGCCCTTCCAAGATTGATGAAGGCAGTATTTGATAGTGGGTAGAGATTGGAGAACATGATCAGCTTCAAGGTTGTCAGTTCAGGTGAAAACAATGCAGTGCTTATAGATGATCCCGTGCTTCCCACTTCATGTTCACTCCCAAGAACATGAAGGATGTCTTGTGCCTGAAGTTCCCGGTCATCATATGGAGTTCGATCCACATCTTTTGGTCTGGTGATGCGAAGAACTTTAGCAATGGAGTCTGCATTTATCAAAAATTCTGTTCCACGTACCCAGCATTTCAACTCGACTCCTGTGTATCTGGCATTTGAGAAGAATTCCTTGACCAATTCTTCAGTTGGATCCTCAAAGTTTCCAAATAAGTCAGCCCACACTACAAAAAAACGGGTCTATAGCCGCGTTTAAAAAACGCGGCTATAGATCCGAAAAACACAGCTATAGCCTAGAGCCGCGTTTCCAAACACGGCGTAAACACCGCAGCAACAGACCTATGGCCGCGTTTTTCCAAAATGTGGCTATAGTCAAACCTATAGCCGCGTTTTTAACCGCGGCTATAGGATTCTGGCCTATAGCCGCGTTTTTAAAAAACGCTGCTATAGGCCAGCTTCGAGCTGCGTTTATAACCGCGGCTAAGGGTTCGGACCTATAGCCGCGTTTTTAAAACGCGGCTATAGGTTTTTTTTAAAACAAAAAAAAAAAATATATTTTTGGGTTTTTTTTTTCTTTTTTCAAGAAAACAAAAAAAAAAAAATTTGGGTTTTGTTTTTTTTTTTTCCAGAAAACAAAAATAAATATATATATTTTTGGGTTTTTTTTTTCCAGAAAATTCAAAATTTGAAATTCAAATAAAAAAAATTCAAAATTAAACGTAAATCCAAAAATTTCAAAATCAAACACAAACTAAAAAAATTAAAAATCAAACACAAACCCAGAAAATTAAAAATCAAACACAACATACTCACAATACAAACGCACCCAAAAAATTCAAAATCATATACAACGTGCTCCAAAATATAAGAACACAAACTCATTTAAACATAATCACAATATCAGCAACACGTACAGTAGCACAGATTTAAGCACAGATGCAAAAAATTCAAAATCAAATATTGCTAGAATATCCACTTCATTCAAAATTTTCAGTAGATCTATTGACAAATCAGTGTGCTTGAGATACAAAAAAAAATGAAAGAAAGAAAAAAAAAAGTTACCCAGTGAAGAAGGAAGAAAGAAAAACGAAAAAAAAAAAAAGAAAAAAAAAAGAGTTATCCAGTGAAGAAGGAAAAAAAAAAAAAAAAAAAAGAGTTACGCAGATGAGGAAGGAAAAAAAAAAAAAAAAAGTTACGCAGATGAGGAAGGAAGAAAGAGGAAGGAAGAAAAAAAAAAAAAAAAAAAAAAAAAAAAAGGGGAAAGAAAGAAGAACCTTACGGAGGAGCAAGTGATCAGCAAGTGAAGAATGAAGAGAGAAAAAAAAAGAAAGAAGGAGAAATAAGATTTTTTTTCTGAAGTGGGGGTAGGTGGGGATGTAGGTGGGAAAGGGGGGGCACGTGGGAAGCTGAAAAAAAAAAATTTATCACTATAGCTGCGTTTTCTAGAAAACGCGGCTATAGGTAACGTCACAAAAGGGGGACCTATAGCCGCGTTTTCTAAAAACGCGGCTATAGGTTCTCCTTTAGAAAAATTATTTGGCTGGACCTGTAGCTGCGTTTTTGAAAAACGCGGCTATAGCTTGCCTTTAGCTGCGTTTTAAAACGCGGCTAAAGGTCAGCTATAGCCGCGTTTTTTAGAAAACGCAGCTATAGGTCCCTGTTAAAAAGAATTATTCAATTGGACCTATAGCCGTGTTTTTTGAAAAACGCAGCTATAGATTGAGGATTTAGCCGCGTTTTTAACAAACGCAGCTCAAAGTCTAGCCTGGAGCCGCGTTTTACAAAAACGCGGCTTAAAACCGCGTTTTTTGTAGTGCCAATCTCTTTCTTCAAAGATCTTAGGGATAAATGTTGTCCCTGGAGTATCAAACTTGACAACTCTTTCCACAATGGGAGTAGACTCTTTGAAGATGTCTGTGTAGGTCTTTGAGTCAGTAGGAGTCCTGAATCTCTCTAAGGAGGAGTCCCTAGATAACTTAGATGACCGTCGTGTTCGTTTAGCAACCGGGGTTGACGAGTCATCGGGTACAATGTCTTTGCCCTTGGAAGAACAACGGGTCAACTGAAAAAAAAAACATCAAACACACAGCAGAGAACCAAATGCAATGCCACAGGATACACACATTAGTATGATTAGATTCAGACATAAGAGTGTGAAAAAAAATTTCACAGAATCACAGAAACATGAGCAAGTTTTAACACCAAGGAGACATAGGCAACACAAACAAAAAAACTTAGCCACACAGATATGATGAATAACAGTAACAACTCAAAGTCAAAAGTGCAATGTGAATCACAAATTCACAAATGACAAAATGCCAAGAGCATGATATGAATGATGCAACACATTCATGAACCACAACATATAGCACAGTCTCTCAATACCCAAACACATGAAAGCACACATGAAGAATGAGAGACAAAGTGCAGGCAAGACAAGAACATCAAACCTCAAAACTCACAAACCCTCAAGCAAAGTTCGAATCCATTAAAACTCAACAAAACAGAACCACATCACACAACAAAAAAATACATGAACCAAGTACAATGAAGTAAGATAGAAATAACCCATACCTTTTTTTTGGTGTTTGATGAAGACATGATGCAAAAATTGAAGCTTTTTCAAGTGAGACACCGAGTGTTTGAGAGAGAGAAATGGGGAAGACAATGAACAGTCACTAAAGTTCGAGGGAAAACTGAAAAACAATTTTAAAAACTGTCTTTAAAACGCAAATCACGCGTTTTTCGCGACTGGATCAAGTCGCCAATAAGTCACCAGGGTAAGCCGCGAAACACTGTGAAGGTAAGAAACTTGAAAATTTTCTCTAAGTATTTTTCGCGACTGGAAGATCTACCCGCGAGAGAGTAGCGAGATGAGCCGCGAAAATTGCTGTGTACCCCTCGCGATTGGACCTTCCACCCGCGAACAAGTCGCCACACTGAGTCGCGAAATATGCAAAAACACAAATTTTGGAAAAATTTCTAAGTCTTTTTCGCGACTGGGATGCTGACCCGCCAGTTACCCGCGAAAATCTCTGAGAGAGCTTCGCGACTGGAGCATGCGACTAGACCTACCCGTGACTTAGTCGCCAAAACAGGGCAACACTGTTTTTGAAAATTTTTGACATTTTTGTAAAAACAAAACACTTTCCAAAAACAAACTAAAACACTCAAAAATCTTTTTGTGTTCGATCAACAAAAATTGAGTTTGTGAAAACACATTTAATCAAGTACAATCACACAAATGAATATGACATTCATTGAACATAGACTTGTGTGTTGTGTGTGGATATCAAAAATGAGATAGTCCTTAGTCCAATGTGAAGCTTCAATAATCAATTCAATCAAGGCATACACAACTAGCACTAGATAATGTGACCTATCTCAATTATAGAAACATGCATATATGACCTCCCACAAGCACTTAATAACAATTCTTTGAAGCTTTTCATTTGGCTCCATATTCAACATGTCATTTGCACTTTTTGAGCAAAGAAAATCTCATTGAGAGATAGATGCCTGAAATTTTTGATATTTCAATTGATGAGTTAGCCTTTGACTTTTTAGGCATCATACATTCTATTTTGGTCGCTTTCCCTTTTTCCTAGTCGAATACTAGTATGTGCGATAGGCTTTTGCAGCTCTATATCTCTTTTCATTTGGAGATTTACATTTAGAGAGCTCTTTTAAGCATAAAAATAAAAAGTGGGAAGATATATAGGCATGAGTCTATGCATGTCTCAAGATCAACAAAACCATTCACTAATTATTCATGACAAGGTTGAAGATCTATTTACAATAGTCACATAGATTTCAGAATTTCTTCCACAATGATATGAGTGCATGAGAGACAAGCTAAGCTCGTTAAATGCACAAAGCCATAAGTACAAAGGTACAAGGCAAAACATGCTTTGAGACAAAACTCAACAAAGAGATCAAACTTTTTGGATTTTCTACTTTTTATGTGTTTTTGGATTTTTGACACAAAAACAGTAAAAGAATGATAAAAAACATAACATAAATAACAATGTAAAAACATTTGAACCAAAGACAAACACACACAGACAATAACAACCTAAATACTAGCAAGAAGCACACAACCAAGCATATTCACAAATATGGGAAGTATTGATGCATTGACATGTTGTAATGCTTATGCATGAGTACCCTTTGTCACCCACACGTCATGTGCGTTTGGGGTTATATCCTTGACGGATCGGGTACGAGAGTTAGGACTGTCAAACCTTCATGTGAAGCTTTCCAAGCAATTGGTGAACGCACCGATCATCTTCATCATGTCCATCACTCCTGGATCACGGTTTTGACTTCTTGGTTGCTCACCACCCCAAGACCTCATATCATTTCTTCTTCCTCGTGACCGAGGTGCATTTGCATTGTTGTCTGCTCTCAGCTTTTGACAGTTGGGTCTGGTATGTCCTTGCAATCCGCAATAGTGACAAACATACTCCGTTCTAGGACCCTGTTGTGATCTTGGGAGAGATCTTCATCTGGTTTCATGTTTGACCACAGATTGATTTCGGGGCTTATTCACCATCCGTTGTTCAGCCACATTCTTCTTCTTTACATCCTTAACCTTTTCAGGGATGGGTTCTTCTACAACTGTTTCGTTTGCCTTCACAAACTTTACTTCTTTGGTGACTTTGGCTGATGAGCAACTTCCTCCGGTGTATCCCAACCCGGACTTGTCTGAGGAAGGTTTTTGAGATGATATAACATCTTCTAACTTCTGGGAGGATACTCTCTCTATCTTGGCATGAGCTTGCACTACCTCTTGCTCAAGAAACCTCACATTCGTATAGGCTTCAGACAGCTCGCTATTTAGTGTCTCAATCTCACACTTGGCCTCTTTATATCTGACCAAGAGACTTCTGTGGTCCTCCTCAGCTCTTTTCATCTTCCTCACAGCCACCTTGGCTACCCTTGCATACTCTCCCGACTTCTCAAGTAGTAAGGAGTAATTTTCTCGAAGATTAGTTGTATTCTCTTCCTCTTCAGCATCTGATTCTTCTTTAATCCCAATAGACTCTAAATCAGAATGCTCACCAAGCTCTTTCACAAGTGTACCCAAGTCATCAGAGGAATCCACCTGAGCAATGGTCATGAAGGCGGAGTAGTTTCCCTCTCCGTCACAGCTCTCTTCCGAGTCAGAGTCAGAAGAGTATGAATCACTGAGCGTTGTGGCATAAGCCTTGCCTTTGCCTCTCAAGAAATTGGGACACTCCTTCTTGAGATGTCCATGGCCATTGCGTTCAAAACACACAATGTCTGAAGGAGATTGAAAATCCTTTCCTTCTTTCCTCGTAAACTCTTTCCTATCACCTCTTGAAGATGAAAATTTCCCTCTGTTGAATGGTTTCCCACTGTTCTTCATCTTCAGGAATTTGCAGAAGTTTTTCGCAAGATATGCTACTTCCTTCTCCACTCCATCTTCTTCGGAAGGATCATCCATTCTTTCGGTGATGGTTTTAAGAGTAAGCGATTTACTCGTCTTGTGGGAAGGCAGTCCAAGCTCATACGTTTGAAGTGAACCAATGAGCTCTTGGATCTTAATTTCATCCAAATCCTTGCTTTCCTCTATGGCGGTGACCTTTGGTCGAAAGCTCTCCGATAAGGACCTCAAAATTTTTCTCACCACTTTAGTATCTTCAATCTTCTCCCCAAGATTGAGCTTCGCAATCACAATTTCATTGAGCTTCCCATAAAAAGAATCAAAGGACTCATCATCTCCCATCTTAAGCTCTTCGAATTTTGTGGTAAGCATTTGCAGCTTTGTGTCCTTCACCTTCTTAGTCCCCTCATAAGTTGTCTCCAAAATCTCCCAAGCTTCCTTGGCCACTGTCATGTGAGATATCCTGTGGAATTCATCTGGAGACACACCACAGAATATAGCATTTAAGGCTTTACTGTTAGCATTGGCTGCCGCAAGAGCTGCCTTATCCCAGGTGGATTTTTCAGCCTCCGGCCTGGTCTAACCTATTTCAACCGCATCCCACACGGCCTCATCCATAGAACACAAAAACACCCTCATTCGGACTTTCCAAAATGCATAATTATTACCATCAAAAAATGGTGGAACATTTAAGGATTGAGACCTATCCATCTCAAGGATCACACTCAGGTATTTAAACCACAGCGAGTGTACCCGCTCTGATACCAATTGAAAGTTCAATATGGGTATAAAACACCCTTGAACGTTTAGACCCCAAATTACAAAATTACCAATTCAAGCTTTATATCAAACAATTAATGTGCGGAACATGATAACAAGCTTATAACAGAATTGATAAACAATCTAAGCCAAATATAAACACATCCACAGCAGTAAATATAAGGCAAAGATAAAGGGAAGGAAGATGCAAACACACGGACAACACACGATGTGTTATCAAAGAGGAAACCGAAGTCCTCGACGTAAAACCTCTCCGCCGCCTTCCAAGCGGTCAAATAATCCACTAAAGAATGTAGTTGGGATACATGAACAGCAAAAGATCCTCCAAGCCTAATCTACCCAAGTACCTAAGCCCTCCAAGCTTCTTGCTCCAACGAGGTTACACCGAACCTATTTCTTCTTTGGCTTCCCAGATTCCACTACTAGACCATAGCATCAACCAATGTATATTGGTTCCTTCCAAACTGCTTCCCTTAGCACCAAATGAACCTTCTCACAAACCTGGGTGTGGTGAGATAAGGATTTGGTAAATGACCTCTCAAGGGTATGACAATGGAGAGGAAGAGAGTAGAGGAATTTGTAGAGACTCTAAGGTAAAGATTGGGGGTGAGGCAATCTTGTATTTCTCTAGGGTTTCTCTCACAAAAATTCTCTCTGGAAGCTCTCTCAATATCGTGGGTATAAGGGTCTATATATAGTGAGGTGAGAAAAGAATACGAAGAGACAGTTTTTGCCAAACAGGGTAAATTGGCGGCTTGGTCTCGCGGCTTGTCCAAGTCGCGAGTTCAAGTCGCGACGTAACGGCCTGGCCAGCCTGGGACTTTTGTCCTGTAGTGCGACAGCTGGCGCGACCCTTCAGCTTCCCTGTGTGCATCTCACGTGCCTGCATTTGGCAGCTTGCCAGTTGCGAGCCACCCGCGAGTCCTAGCCGCAAAGCTCTGCTTCTTTGCACATACTTGAGCTTTTCTTCACATCTTCTCACACACTACCCTTACAATAATCCCACCTAATTACAGTGTTACTAAATGCTAAATTACAAGCAAATTGGCACGGAATAAAGCCAACAAGATGGTTGATAAATTTCAACCTCACAACCCCCGAGACCAATAAAATTACCGAAATAGCCCCAAAAATATAAAATTACCGAAATACCCCTAAAACCTAAAAAATGACAAAAATGCCCCCGTAATCTAAAAAATGGCTGAAACACCTTTAGAATCTAAAAAATGACCAAAATAACCCCATAACCTAAAAAATTACCAAAATTCCCTCAAAACCAACAAAATGACTGAAATATTCTTAGAACCTTTAATTTGACAAAAATACCCTTGAAACATCCAAAATGCCCTAAACCTTTATTTTGGTAATTTAGGAGGTTACAGATGTATTTTGTTCATCTTACAGTATTATGGGTACTTTGGTCATTTAAGGGTTTCAAGGGTATTTTGGTCATTTTAGATATTTTCAAGGGGTATTTGTCTATTTGGTCGTTTTAGAGGTTTAAGGCTATTTTTGGTCAATTTATAGGTTTCAGGGTATTTTGGTAATTTTAGAGGTTTGAGGTTATTGTTGGTCATTTTAGAGGTTTTGGTTGTATTTGGTCATTTTAAACGTTTAGGGCTATTTTGGTCATTTTATAGGTTTGAGGGTATTTCAGACATTTTTTAGGTTTAGGGTGTATTTTTACTATCATATAGGTTTTAGGGGCATTTCTGTCATTTTTTAGGTTTATGGGGTATTTTGGTCATTTTTTTTGTTTCGGGGGTATTTCGGTCATTTTTTAGGTTTACGAGGCATTTTGGTCAATTTTTAGGTTTATGGGGTATTTTGGTAATTTTTAAGTTTCGGGGGAATTTCAATAAGTTTTTAGGTTTTGGGGATATTTCAGTCATTTTTTAGGTTTAGGGGGTATTTCGATTATTTTTTAGGTTTCGGGGGTATTTTGGTAATTTTCAAGTTTCGGGGGGTATTTCAGTCCGTTTTTAGGTTTCAAGGGTATTTTTGTCATTTTTTAGGTTTAGGGGGTATTTTGGTCATTTTAAGTGGTTTTTGAGCATATTTGGTCATTTTAGAGGTTTCATGGGTATTTTGCTCATTTTAGAGATTTTTGAATATTTTGGTCATTTTCGTGGTTTTTGAGCATAATTGGTGATTTTAGAGATATCGAGGGTATTTTGGTCATTTTAGAGGTTTCATAGGTATTTTGCTCATTTGAGAGATTTTGAGAATATTTTGGTCTTTTTAGTGGTTTTTGAGCATAATTGGTAATTTTATAGAAATCGGGTTTGGATAGGGTATGGATATCCATGGGTAAACAAACCGGGTAACAATTGGGTATGGATACTAATTGAGTAAGGTAATCGGGTATCCATGGATAAATTAATTGAGTTGGGTATGGGTGTACCCTTACCCATACCCTATCCATGGCCATCCCTAATGTGAATGACAATTTGCTACAGTATTTTTACTATTCAGCGACGCACGTTTTTAATCCATTGGTGGTTATGAGGTTATCAATCTACAAATTAACGTTCTCACAGGTACGTACTCGCCACTGTGTACGTAGTAGGTCCTCTCAATTAATTCAACTTTTCTATGGATATATTTGATTTAAGCGTCTGCTTGTTTGGAGGTGAATAGGGTGGAAGAAAAAATTTGACGAGAAAATAGGAAGAAAATTTTTTTTTTGGTGTGTTTGGTTGGGTAGGGAAGAAAGAAAATAAATGGTAGGGCCTAGGTGTTTTCTCCCCAATCCCACCAAAAAGTTTTCTTACCAAAATAGAGAAAAAACTAAAAAGAGAAAATAAGGCGGCTTAATGAACAATTTTTTTTTTCTTTTTTTCTTTGTGCTTTCCTGGAAAGTTGTTGCCTCTTCCTTTTTTCCTTTTTTTTTTCTTTTCCTTTCTTGGATGTTGCCCTCTTTTTTCTTTTCTTTTTTCCTTTTTTTGATTTCCTAAGCTGTGGGTATGATAGTTTTTTTTTTTTTTGTTAACTAGACATGATTTTTATTTTTTAATAAATTAGGTGATTGCTTTTTCTTTTCTTGGTTGTTTGTCACTTTTTGTTTTAATTGGACATTATTTTTTAATAAGGGTGTATGAGTAAATTTATACAAACTCACTTTTTTCCATCCCTCCACTTTTCTACTACCAACCAAACAAAAATGAGAGAAATTAAAATATTTTCTGTAAGGTTGAATTTAATCAACCATCTTGTTGGCTTTATTCCGTGCCAAATTTGCTTGTATTTCAGCATTTAGAAACCATGTATTTAGGTGAGAATCATGTAAGGGTAGTATGTGAGAAAGTGTGAAGATAAGCTCAAGTTTGTGCACTCAGCAAGTGACTCGCGACTGGATCTCGCGGCTTGCAAGTCGCCAAAAGTGGCACACGTGTGGAGCATGCAGAGGAGCTAAACAGTCACGCCAACTTGAGCACTACAGGACAAAAAGTCCAGACTAGCCATTCAGTTAGCTCGCGGCTTGAACTCGCAACTCAGTCAAGTCGCGAGGCCAAGTTGCCAGTCATCTTTGTTTTGGAAAACTGACTCTTCGCATTCCATTCTCACTCTAGTATAAATACCTCTTATACCCACAAAATGTAGAGAGCTTCCAGAGAGAATTTTGATAGAGAAACCCTAGAGAAAAACAAGATTGACTCATCCACAATCTTTACACAGTGACTCTTCAAATTCCTCTACTCTCACCTTCTCCATTGTTACATTCTTGAAAGGTTCATTACCCAAATCCTTTTCTCACCATACCCATATCTGTGAGAAGGCTTTTTGGTGCTTGGGAAACAGTTAGGAAGGGACCAATGGATATTGGTTGATGCTATGGGCTATAGCGGAATCCGGTAAGCTAAAGAAGACAAAGGTTCGGCGTAACTTCATTAGAGCAAGAAACTTGGAGGGCTTTAGTACACTGGGTAGATTAAGCTTGGAGGGTCTTTTGCGGTTCATGTATCCCAACTTCATTCTTTAGTGGATTATTGACCGCTTGGAGGGCGGCAGAGAGGTTTTACGCCCAGGACTTCGGTTTCCTCTTCGATAACACATCGTTGTGTTATCCTTGTGTTTGCATCTCTCTTCCCTTAATCTTTACCATTTAATTTCTGCTGTGAATGTGATTTTATTTGGTTTAGATTGTTTATCAATTATGTTATAAGCTTATGTTCATTTTCCAAACATACATTGTTTGATATTAAGCATGAATTGGTCATTTGTAAATTGGGGGTCTAAACGTTCATAGTGTTTTACACGCTATTTGAACTTTCATTTTCTGTCCTCCCACTTTTCTATCCTCCCACCATTTTCTATTCTTCCACTTTTTCACCCCTCAAACCAAACGAACCCTAAGGCTTTACTTGTTTACATACTTTTAGAGCATTCACACCAAATTGTGATAAATGCTAAAAACCTATTTTAGCAACAAAACCACCAAAATACATGCCACAACAAAAATGTTATAGTTAAAAAAAAAATAAAAAAAATAAAAAAAACCTAATATTTTATTCCACAAAAGTTAAACAAAGCAAAATTGATGGTTGTGGTTGCGGTTGTGGTTGTTGTTTATTGTGTTGGATATATTATTTTATTATGTTAAATGCTAAAATAAAATCATTGATGTTGGGTGTTTTTTTAAGTGTGGTGTTAAAATAGATAAAGTAGTGTTTTGAGTTGCTAAATTGTGGGGTACAGGAATTCAAATAAGGTATTTGCGCCACATGTCATACCCATGGCCGAGGGGGCTATTATCGTGCCAATGAAGTCACACACTCGGACAGTAAGGCCACATCAGTGGCACGTTACCAGAGGAGGTCATACTGTAGAGAAAGAGCTTCGGGGAGGGGGTTAGCCCTAACATAACTGAAGGGATGGTGGCTGCCACCACATTTAATGCATCCCACCAAACCTCCTGGCTGCATTTATGTGAAAAAGACCCCTGAACAGTGCTGTCTTGGCTACTGCAACTCACAAGGGGCTTGGGAAGATGTCTGATGGGACAAGCACTTAAGTAATAGCCTGAACGATCAACAAATGGAGGATCAAGATCATCTAAAGGGAGCTATATAATGTAAGAGACCCTCTAGGGAGGGGGATCAAAAATTTGATAGAGAAAATACTATTACAAGAAGAACTAAAATTGTATCCAAGTTTAAAAGAAATATATCTAAGGACCACTCTCCTCGGATTTTGCCGAGGAAGATTTTCTTTGGACAGAGCTCATTTTCCTTTACTTTCTTGTGTCTTTGATTCACTATGCGTATTGTTTAATCCATTGAAACCTAGCTTTAAAGCCCACTCTCTACAAATTCATTGTATTGGGCTCTTTGGGCTTGAATTCATTCATTTTTTGGGCTTAGGAACCAAAACCAGCCCTTACACCCATATATATATATATATATATATATATATTTTTTTTTTTTTTTTTTTTTATATTGTGCTTGTTTATTATAATTTTATATATAAATAAGTAGGGTTGTAATTTTTTTTCATTATCAAAATTCTATTTATAATTCTCATGTAATGATATTTACTTACTAAATAAAAAGTAAAGGAAAACTCAAATTAAGTAACGTACATTAGTAGGGTAATAAAAATGATTTATTAATTAAGAAAGTAACATAGAGTATAACACTAGATACAATAAAATGGAAGAAAAGAATATAATATATATGATCGACCTTAATTAAAATGTTAAAGATCCATAGTCAACCCTAAAATTTAAGATGAAGACTTATTCTTTTTATTGTTGTGAATAAACCGTAAGTATAAGTTATATTAAATTTAGGGCCACTAGACTTATAGTGGCGTTTTTATTTTTAGTGAAAATGTTTGAATAAACCATGATGAAAGATATGTAATCTATCAGCTTAAGTTATTCATTAAAAAAGAAAAATCAACTTAAGTTCCTATATACTGTTGAATTTAATAAGTAGACCCTATCATGAATGTGAAAGGAGTGAGTATCATTCTCTGTGCTCCGGGAGTACCTAAGTGTAGGGACTGGGTTTGAGCACTTCTACAGTTGAGTAAGTGAACTCAAGCCTAACTAGCCCAATACAATGAATTTGTAGAGAGCGGGTTCAAGAACTAGGCCCTAGCACGCGGACAATGGGCAACCACCGCGTTTTCCACCGTTGAACGCCGGCGAACCGAAACCATCCTTAAGAGTCTGTCATCGGCCCGGTCTGAGGAGCTCGTTAGTCGTCTTGTTTCAGTGGGGATCCATCCCCCCTTCTCAATGTGTTTCTCCCCCTTTATATAGTCCTCCTCCAATGATCCATTTCCTCCACTTGTTGATCATCCATGCCTTCCCCTGACGACCCGTCCCATCAGCCACTTTACCAGACCTCTTGTGAGTCGCAGTAACCGAGGGGGTACTGCCCAGGGGTCACTTCCTTATTAATGCGGCCAGAGTATTAGTTGTGCGCATTTAATGTGGAAGTGACAACTCGTCATGGAATTGTTCCTCCACCATGCTTCCTCGGCGGTCACTTCCTAATTCCATGGTCTCGGTTGGCCGAGGACAGGGTCGTCCTCGGCAAGGTTCCTGGACAATTTGGGCTTTCGCGCTTCATCCTCGGGCGTTTCCTCTTCCTTGGCATGGGCCTTAGGCCTAACATGAAATGGGCCGGGGATACCAAATTCTCTGGCCCCACAATAGCCCCTCAAAACCCTGCTGCCCGGATCCTCGGACGGGAAGGAGGATTTTGATATCCTCGGGCCTTTGTCGTGGTTTGTCCAGTCTGGTCATAGGTCAACATTTGGAGTCTTTTCGTCTGCCTGAGGTACGCTTTTGGCGCTTCGATATGCGGCATGCACCTGCATTAAATTTTGGCGGCTTTATACTCCCCACGTTCAACAGTGTGATGGTGATCCAACGGTGAGGGTTGTTCACCATTATGGGCGGGAAGCCTTACACAATTATCTTTGGTGAGTGGGCACATACCCATTTGCACCGATTCGTCTCTTTACTCTCGCATTCAAGAGGTCTCATGTACACACCCTGAATCCGGTCAAGTTCTTCAACTCAACTCGCGTCTCTTCACATCCTAAAAAGAGTGTTCCGAACGCCATCCCCCATTTTTGTAAGTTTCCTCTTTCCCTGTCTCTCTCTCTTCCTTTCGCTCTTCCCTGAGTCGCTTAGCCGGTCTTCCAAATGGGTTGGTTTAAGAAGTTAGTTGAGTCCGAGGAGGCGATGGAGGAGTTCATTGCCACTCATAGGATACCCAGTAATGTGGGTTTGAGGTATTGTGAGGAGGGGGAGTGGTACATAAAGAGGGAAGTTGGAGAGGTGGTGATTCCCATAATCGCCTTCCTCGAAGGTGGTATGAGGATCCCTATGGGGCCAGTGATGAGGGACTACCTTAGACACTTCCGATTGACCCCCACCTAGTGCGCCATTAACGTGCTCAGGATCCTGGGCTGTGTGGATGCCCTGAACGAGAAGATGGGTCTGAGGTTAACCCATCACGATGTGAATTGGTGCTACAACCTCCAACTCCTAAAGGGTAAGACCTACTACATGAAGACGAGGGATGATAGAGTTAGGCTCATCCAGTGTCTTCCCGAGTCCAGCAAGGGGTTGGATAAGGATTTTCTCATCGTGTCGGGGGAGTGGCACGACGGCCTTCACTGCCCGACCGTGGAGGGGGAGCCAGGTAGGGCACTCGAAGTATGAGAGGGTTGGTCTGTTAGGTTTTCACAGTTCGTATTGCTTGGTGGCTAACAAGAACTGACTTTTTCTGTTGCAGATCCACACGCCTTTGAGCGACACTTCCATTTGGTCAACAAAGAGGACTTACAAGCTGTACTCAGGGCGAAGGTTTTTGTGAACGAGGCTGACAACCAGGTTAGAGCGGCCCACAAGATTCTCGAGTACACGCCGATCCAGAAGTCCTTCTCGGCTCCCAGATACGTGATCAGGGCCAAGGACCCGAGGCTTCGCCAAATCAATGTGGTGGAACGAGGGTTCTTGTTTTCTGAAGGACCCTCCGTCACAGAGGGTGTCTTATCGGCAGCTTCTTCCTCTTCCCATCAAGCCGCGGAGGTCGAAGGAAGGAGTTCAGAGAGAGAGGAAGAAGTAGTTGATTTGAGCACGTCCGAGGACGAGTTTAGGGCATTCGACCAAGTCCATCTACTTGAGGATCCCCCTGGTGACTTGGGCGACCCCCATTTATCCGAGGAAGACCTTCTGTCACTGAGGACTGGTACCCCAGCCGAGATGGGCTTCAAGAGACGACCCCAAACTAGCCTGTTCGACCTGCTGGAGGGCCAACCGGGGAAGGACACGCCGGAGAAGTCGCACCCCGAGCCTCCTCCCTCTCCTCCTCCCAAGCTTCCTCCTTCCCCACCTAAGTCATTGCCCGCGCAGTCCAAGTCGTCCTCCATTCCGCCGGCCTCAGACCCTCGGCCTGATTCCACCAACCCGAAGAGGAAGAGACCTTCCGAGGGCAAAGACCTAGTGGACGGGGGGAGATCCCGTTCCTCCCAAGAGGGAGATGAAGCCCGCCGACCTTCCAAGCAACTGAGGATTGGTGGTCAGGACAAGGGGAAAGAGGTCGTCCGGCAGCCCGAGCCCCAGGCGTGGCTACCTGCCGCCATGCTTCATGGGAAGCCTCTGATGGATGACGCCACCCTTAGGGACTTTTGAGGGGGTGAGGGTGCTCGCGTGGCCGACGCCCTAGAGAGATCCCTACTTCTCCCCGCTAACATGGCCGAGCTGGGGAGTTTGAAGAGGCAGGAAGTTGCCCTCAACCTCAAGAGGTATCTGGGCATGGTAAGACTTTTGATATTTGAGCCTTTGTTGGATTTTATTTCTTAGCTCCCAGCTTATGGTTTATTTGTTTTCATTGGCAGGCTGTCCAGGCCACTTTCAGGCTGAAAGAGGAGGCCAATAGCCAAAGTAGAGCCTTGGACCAAGAGCGCGACAAGTATCTGGAGGTCGCGAATACTCTTAAGAAGTCTGAGGCTGATCTTAGGAAGGCGAGGGAGGACCTGGTGGAGATGACGAAGGCCAGGGACAGCGCGGCATTTGACCAAGCCGGGGTTAAAAAACAGGCTGAGGACCTGGTAGGACGCTTGCAGGAGGTTGAGGGTCAGCTGCAGGTTTTCGAGGAGCACAACGCCAATCTGAAGAAGAAACTGGCTAAAGCAGAGTGGGCCAGAGGTGTTGCCGAGTACGCAAGGGACGAGGCCTTGAGGGCTAAAGACCTAGCCGAATTTGCGAGGACAGATGCTGAGAGCTCCAAAGAGCAAGCAAAGGAGGAGGCCTTTGCCGAAGGAGTGGCTAAGACCGAGGCGAGTCTCAAGGCTCAAGTGCCCGAGGTGTGCAGACGCTACTGTTCCGAGACTTGGAATGAGGCCCTCAACCAAGCTGAGGTTGAGGCCTCGTCTGAGCTCAGGAGGGCCGAGAGGGTTTATTATCCCCCTGCCATTCGCGAGGTTGCCTCCACTGACCCTGAAGTTGGCGCGGCCTCTAAAGCGACGGATGAAGGCCCGGTTAGTGCCGCCGATGATCCAATGCCAACTGACGAGCCTGCTGAGAAGACTGGGCACCAAAGGGTGTTAGGGAACGTGGAAGCTGGTAACCCAGCAGCGCCCCAGGACATGGTGGAGCCTCCCGCTGACCCTGAGGCCACCCCTGCCGACCAGGAGACTTCCGAAGTTGCACCTTAGAGTTAGGATCTCGTCGGCAGCCCCTTGGCCTTGATTTATCACTGTATATTTTGTTTTAGTTTAAAACATTGTAATGCTATTTTTAAGCTGAATGCATGGGTCTTCTTTTCTTTCTGCTTGGTGTTTATTGTTATTGTGATGAGTTTGGCTACTTATATGATCTGTGCTCCAATCACAAGCTTCACAGTCTCAAAAACTCAGCATGTTTTTCATTCTAAACTGGCAACCAAAAAATGTAAAGCCCCTAGCAATAGTTCCCACTTGGGCCTTGATCGATAATTGAACCACCTTAACACCACGGCCTATTTTTGCCGAATCGAATGCTGAGGGAACAACTCCACAATATTGGTTCCACGTCACATGAGCTAGTTACTGTAAACAGTAGAAAGCGCCTAGGAAAGCCATTAATTGCTGACTGTGCTAAGGGGTTAGGTTCAATGTGCCCCGGAATGCTTTAAATGATGCCCATGGGCTTACGTTTGTTTGCTCTTTTGCTGAACGTAACCAGTCCCTCCAGGGACCTGAGTCCGAGGACCATGCGAAACTTTGGCTCCGTCTGACACTTATGCTCTTTTGTAAGCAACTAGTTTTCCCATAGGTTTGAGTCCGAGGACCATGCAAGACCTTGGTTCAGTCTAGTACCCAGGTATTTTTGGAGTGGTTAGTTTTCCCATAGGCTTGAGTCCGAGGACCATGCAAGGCCTTGGTTCAGTCTAACGCTTATGTTCTTCTGTAAGTGACTAGTTTTCCCATAGGTTTGAGTCCGAGGACCATGCAAGACCTTGGTTCAGTCTAGTACCCAGGTATTTTTGGAGTGGTTAGTTTTCCCATAGGCTTGAGTTCGGGGACCATGCAAGGCCTTGGTTCAGTCTAATGCTTATGTTCTTCTGTAAGTGACTAGTTTCCCATAGGTTTGAATCCGAGGACCATGCAAGACCTTGGTTCAGTCTAGTACCCAGGTATTTTTGGAGTGGTTAGTTTTCCCATAGGCTTGAGTCCGGGGACCATGCAAGGCCTTGGTTCAGTCTAACGCTTATGTTCTTCTGTAAGTGACTAGTTTTCCCATAGGTTTGAGTCCGAGGACCATGCAAGACCTTGGTTCAGTCTAGTACCCAGGTATTTTTGGAGTGGTTAGTTTTCCCATAGGCTTGAGTCCGAGGACCATGCAAGGCCTTGGTTCAGTCTAACGCTTATGTCCTTCTGTAAGTGACTAGTTTTCCCATAGGTTTGAGTCTGAGGACCATGCAAGACCTTGGTTCAGTCTAGTACCCAGGTATTTTTGGAGTGGTTAGTTTTCCCATAGGCTTGAGTCCGAGGACCATGCAAGGCCTTGGTTCAGTCTAACGCTTATGTCCTTCTGTAAGTGACTAGTTTTCCCATAGGTTTGAGTCCGAGGACCATGCAAGACCTTGGTTCAGTCTAAAACCCAGGTATTTTTAGAGTGGTTAGTTTTCCCATAGGCTTAAGTCCGAGGACCATGCAAGGCCTTGGTTCAGTCTAACGCTTATGTTCTTCTGTTTGGAGTGAAGGAATTCGTTCTCAGTGCCGGGAAGTTTATTTTTAGCGTGACGACAGCCTCAGCCTCACTTCCCCGAAAATGGGTTACTCCTCAGACTGGGCCCTTGGTCCCGCACTGCCCTGGATAGGGGCGGCTCGGATCTCCATCCCCATGTGTGGCAGTAGCCCCTCGTCCGCTCCAATTCTTCGCCGTCTTTGATTACGAGGCATCTTTTGACTGTTCGAGTTGTGCGCCTGACGCTTCGGTGTGTGAGGCGCGCCCTCATTAATATCCTCGTGGATTAATGCAGATCCAGCGGTTGATGAGCTCTTTGGAATTCAGTCAGGATTTATGTCGCTGATAATTCTTCCTTTGAATTTTGTGTGGACCAATTCCCACCGACCTTCACCCTCTATATAAGATCTTCTGAGGGAATCGTCCTTCCACACTTCACAAACCCGTTAGTTGAACGAGAAAACATGATCCTTCAGCCCTTTAAGCCCCTTCGATAACTCTGCCAAGATTGTGATCAGAGCTTGGAGGAATGGGACGGCTCTGGATGAGGGTGAAGGCCAGCAAACCAAAGGTCCTCCACCCTCGATCGAGAGCCGTGGCAGTTGTGGTTCGCGTCGTACTTCCAGCGCGGCAAGGCTCGGGCGTCATCCTGATGGTATCATTCCCGGCGGTTAGGAAGGAGGTCCATGAAGTACGTAACGCTTTTCTCTGGCATGCCTGCCCTTCAAGCCGGCAATGACCCACGTCCAGCTCACCCGCCAATGGAGGTTTGCAAGATTACGTCACGTCCGGTGCCCGAGTGTTGCCACCTCCAACGCCTAACTACCGTGAGGCTGGGGGAGCATCAAGGGAACATCATGGGGAGGGGCCAACAGGCGCTTTTGCATCTGCTCCTCCCTTTGCGCCGACGCCACCCACACCGACCCGGGGGTTGTTGGTAGCATTAAAACAAGCTTGCCTCAGCCACCGTTTTTAGGGTTAGCTTTCGAACAGGCCCGTCTGGGCCTCTGTTTGTAGAGTTGGCTTTAAAACAAGCCTGTCTGAGCCTTTGTTTGTACAATGTATATATTATTTTTTGATTAATAAAAAAGGTTGTAATGTTCATTTACTTTTCCTTTTCTCTACATCTTTTACTTCTCTGCAATAATTGTCCCTTGAGCGAATGCATCGTTGTTTGTTCCTTTCTTTCTTTTTTTTAATGGGATTTGGAATTGGTGTCGCTGGCAGTGACGAAAGGTCGCCTAACCCTCTGTAAATCCGCAACCTAGGAATGATCGCCCATTGCGCTTGCTAGCGCACAAGTTCTTCCCACAGACGGCGCCAATTGTAGGGACTGGGTTTGAGCACTTCTACTGTTGAGTAAGTGGACTCAAGCCCAACTAGCCCAATATAATGAATTTGTAGAGAGCGGGTTCAAGAAATAGGCACTAGCACGCGGACAATGGGCAACTGCCGCGTTTTCCACCGTTGAACACCGGCGAACCGAAACCATCCTTAAGAGTCTGTCCTCAGCCCGGTCTGAAGAGCTCGTTAGTCGTCCTGTTTCAGTGGGGATCCATCCCCCCTTCTCAATGTGTTTCTCCCCCTTTATATAGTCCTCCTCCAATGATCCTTTTCCTCCACTTGTTGATCATCCATGCCTTCCCCTGACAACCCGTCCAATCAGCCACTTTACCAGACCTCTTGTGAGTCGCAATAACCGAGGGGGTGCTGCCCAGGGGTCACTTCCTTATTAATGCAGCCAGAGTATTAGCTGTGCGCATTTAATGTGGAGGTGACAGCTCGTCATGGAATTGTTCCTCCACCATGCTTCCTCCGCGGTCACTTCCTAATTCCATGATCTCGGTTGGCCGAGGACAGGGTCGTCCTCGGCAAGGTTCCTGGACAATTTGGGCTTTCGTGCTTCATCCTCGAGCGTTTCCTCTTCCTTGGCATGGGCCTTGGGCCTAACATGAAATGGGCCAGGGATACCAAATTCTCTGGCCCCACACTAAGTATTGCTCATAAATTGGACAGGTGTCCAATTTAGGCTAAATAACTTGGATAGTGTTTAATTTCGGCATTTTGTTATGTTGCGGCCTTCACCGGCCATTTTTTCCAGCCTTTAATTACTGCAACATCTTCCAATCAAATTGTATCACTTCATCTCATCAAAAAAAAAAAAAAAATTGTATCACTTCACCTATTTCCTTCAGACTGACTAACTTGATATTGTTATATATACATGAAGTTATTGCAAAGAATGGACATACCATTTGTATCAAATATATCACTTGCATGTATTTCGGCAATAATAAAAGAGGTAGATGACTACTTAAATATTAAGTCCTATTTTTCTCAACAAAAAAAATATATATATATTAAGTCCTTGTCGGGGGCAGTTTTTTGCACATAGCCACGTGTTTTCTGCTGGAGGTGTGACTTTGCTAGGCTCAGATTTGTTTTGGGGAGTCCAATCCGAAACTTGATATTAGGCCGCATAGACCAATGGCTTCCGATGCATTTTAAGCCTACAAAATAGATAAAGCTCAAAGTCTTAGAATCATGATAATGGTTGAAATATAATATATTTAGCATAATTGCTTTAATTAAATGGTGAGTTGAACATTATTATCATGTGCGTTAATGTTGACACCCCATTTTGCAACCCGTATTTAACCACGCATGGAGGATAAAAGAGTAATTTTGCCTTGGAAATATGCATCTTGATTCTAGCCATTAGATCCTTGGACTCATTTCACCAAAATGATCTTGATATTGTAACGATCAAATCGACTGGTCATAAGCCCTAATCAGACCACCAGATTGAAAGTTATCATCAAATCGAGTTTTAATGGCTAAGATGTACTATCACAAATTGAGTCCGACTATATGTGATTATGAACAATTGATTTCAATTGGTTATAGGTGTAATCAATTTGAGATCAATGATGTGTCATAATTTGATTGGTTAGGACTACATTTTATGGTGAGGTTGCATACACCTAATTAATTAGATAGTTAAACATTAATTATTCAATGAGTAATTTGTGTAATTATCTTTTAATTAGAGTAAATTTGAAACCAATTAAGTCTGAAATGGGAGTGATTGGAGCCATTTAATGTTAATTGGAAGCTAATTTGGGACCTATTAATGTTAATTGTGCTGAAACCATTTTCTAACAAATGACCTCTGCTCACCATTTCATCAATATCTCTCAGAATATTTTGAATCTGTGAATGAGGTTAATTTTACCAGAAACTAGACATCCGGGGCTTCAATTTGAGCACAAGAACGAGACAATTACGATCAGAATTGAGTCAGATATGATTTTTTGAAGTTGGCTCTACCAGCTGTTACAGCAGCTACGGGAAAACCGAATTTTGGCTTGCTCCCTACTCCCACCAATCTCTCCATTTAATGCACCAGATTTTCCCCAAGGCTAAAATAAGGTCTAGGTTCATAATCCTTGTCAACCCTCATTAAATGGTCTTCCATTCATATTCCCTCCACTACTATTATATAAACCCTCCCTCTCCTTCATTCCAAAGCACAAAAACCCCATCTCTTTTCCTCTCTTGAGTTCTAGTGAAGTAGAGTAGTCTTGTCATATCTTGGTCTTCCTGAAACTCAAGGTATTGAGTGAGACTCACTCTCCCTCTCCTAGTTCTTCTTCTTTCCTCCACCCTTAGGACCTCCACCAAGAATCTCCTCCTCCACCGTATGGATCTTGCATGAAGGTATAATCCATTTCCCTAACTTGTTTTTTGTGTTGCCATGATGAGAGTTTAAGATTAAAGCATGATAGTAACTATTTAAATTCCCTCGAATATGTTTAATTGTTCTTATATGTTCTTCACATGTTCTTGGTTGTTCATCACATGTTCATGCATATCACTAGTTTTAATCTTAAATCCACATCAAAAATATGAAAAACATGTTTGTTTAATAATTCTTTCAAATCCTTGAATCTAGGTTATCACCATCCACACACATTCACTAGAATTTATTTTTCAATCCAAATGCAATGCCTAATAAATTGAATTAGGGTTTATCACATGCACACACTTCAAATTCAACATGTAAATTGATTGATAACATATTGGATGATGTGATATGAATGTTGGCCACCATAATCTAGAAGACCGGTTTCACCGGGCAAGGTGGGTGCCTAACACCTTCCCACCTTGTAACATAGCCTCCGAACTTAGATCAAGGATTAGTAGATCAAATGCTTATCCATGTAATTTTCAGTTTCTAGATTGTAACTAGAAAACAAAGCCATGTACTTTATCTTAGACTGTATCTAGGACCAAAGCCATGTAATTTTCCTATGATCAATGTAAATTCAAATTTCAAATTAATAAAATGAGGAATTTTTCAATTATGGTTTTCTTATTTTTCCAATAATTAAATAAGTGGCGACTCCATTGTAAACCCTTAATCTAAAGAGAAAAATATAACTAGTAGAACCTCCATTTTGAGAGGCAATAACACGACTCCACCCATTCACGTGGGTTTGGCCCAACATTCCATAAAAAACAGGCCGGGGGCGCGGTCTCTCACAGTTAAGTGATGTCCATTAGAATGTAAATAATTAAGTGTCATATGTCTAGTAATGAGATGAGTCCAAAATAGTCCATATCCAGCTGCGGTTCACGGTTCATGTTCAATATAATAAGGTATGTCCAGCAATGGTCTATGTCCAAATAAGGTATGTCCAGCAATGTTTTATGTCCAAATAATATATGTTCATCGGTGGTGTATGTCCAAATAATATATGTCCAACGGTGGTTTATGTCCGAATAATATATGTCCAGTAATGGTTTATGTCCAAATAATATATGTCAACGGTGGTAGATCAATTTATTAATATGTATATTCATTAATGAAGTATTAGTAAGACCATGTTTATTAAATAGTGAGATAATATTAAAGTATTTTGCATTCAGCGGTACAATAATAATGGGTTAACATATACTTAATAATGTAATTTCAAAGATGGAGAAAACATTGACTTATCTTTTATGTTTCTGACTCCAGCGGTATAGCATCACTTTATTCCTTATATGATTTGTGGCTCCAGCCATATAGCATTAATAAGCTGATAACATTTCAGCGGCATAATAATATGAGTACAGCGGTACAATGATAATAAAATAAAATATATTCAATAATGTAAATATAGAAATAAAGATACAATGATTATCTTCATAGTTTGTGGCTCCAGCTGTATAACATCAATGGACTTATAATATTTCAGCAGCATGATAAAATGAGTCCAGCGGTACACTATGATATTATAAGTCCTTTCATTGTAACTTCATGATTGAAGGGGAAAAATGGATGCAACTGAAGGGTGACAGAATATGTCTAGCTAGCCATGTGCATAGGTCGGTTAAGTTTATCTTTTTTATCATACACTTAAATGATTTTCCCTATGTAATGCTCTTTTAGTTATTAGTCAAATATGAGTGATATTGCCTTCCATGAGAAGGGCTTTTGTAATATGTTCTTAGAAGAGTGTTTGGTATCTGTATGAAGATGGTAAAAAATATATATGTTTTGTGAGATATGGTGTTTGTAATACATATAGGAATTATATGTAAATACTTTATTGAATATGGATCTTGTATATAATTACTTTGATGGAGTTCAAAGATATATGAGAAGTGTGTATGGATATTTTGTGAGGGAAGTGTTTGTAAAATAAAGGGAAGTATGAAAGATATTGAGATTAAATATAGTAAATACATGAGATTATAGTTGCTGCTGGAGTGGTTTTTGTGTTATGTCATGAGTTACGTTGCTTTCTAAGAAGGGAGATTCTGTATGAGAAATAATGAAGGACATGGAGATGTGTTTTTGTTCAGCAAAATGATGAAGTTTCAGAATATTAAAGCGTGGGAGAGATGGGTAGTAGTATGTGTAATAGGTGTTATCTAAGAAGGATTTTGTAAGAGAGATGAAGAAAGATATGGAGATGTTTAGAGATATGACAACAAAATGAATGGAGTTTCAGAATATTGAGGATGAGAGAGGGATGGATGGTGGTTGTGTTAGTGTGTAGCTTGGTCCTCTTTATATAGAGCAAAGTATGTAACTAGATTAGAATTAGTTGAAGAGAAATTTAGCAAATAAGGAAAAATCTTTGACAAAATAAGTGGTTTCATTGGTGGGTTTTTGTTTTTTAGCCAAAAGAAGAAAGTTTGAGACTTTAATACTGCTGGAGCTATTGTTACAGCTATCAGCTCTACAGCAGTAGCTGCTGGATGATGTCATCTAAATGACATCTTCTGCTGGAAGAAAATATTTGGCATTAAATTCATGTTTTGGCTGAAAATGGTAAGATAACCTTTATGGGACCTTCCTATTTCTGGTACTGCAGCGGGAGGTTAAGGATATTAGCTTAAAATGGTAGGATTTCTTTTATGAGATCCTTATTTCTTTTGGTATAGCAGGTAGTTAATGGGCAAGTGATGTCATTTTAGGACATGTGTTAACTACCTAAGTTGCTGCTGGAGCTACTGCAGCTTCTGCTGGAGGCTGGAGCTATTGCAGCTTCTATTGAAGTTGTTGCTAGTATTTTTGGCTAAGTTTCCTCTTTTGAAAAGTTATATGTTTAGTTTATGGTTTTATTACAATATAATTTTGGTAAGTAATAAACTAGTTGGTTGATATTTGATGAAGTTTTAGAAATGTAATTATGATTCTTTGTGTTTTAACCAAATCTTGGAGAGCAAGAAAAGCATTTAATGCTAGATATGAGATATTAAGATAAATTTAGCCATGTGCTTGGGATTGATTTAAATGAAAATAATAATATAATTTATATGAAATAATATAATTACATTTTTAAACTTATATTGTATGATGAACATTAATTTTTACGTAAAGAGCATGGGGAGTTTTATCATTTTAAGTGTTATGTGATATGAGAGGCTTACCAAATGTTACCTATTGCACACTGACTCGTCAGAGTTCAAGAAATTGGGGAAGACATGTCAAGCAATATATTTTCCTTTATCAACTTTGAACCACTTGAGCTTTACTGAACATACTTCTTGGCCCTCCAAACCACAACTCCCAAAATTCCCCCGATGAGACTCATGAGCTTGGATCATGAGCCGAAATGAGACGTTGTGCCACGATATTGAACCATGGGCTTTGATGAGATAATATCGCTATGGGTTTTGGACCATGAGCTTTGACGTTTTTTGTGTAAATATGGGCTCTATTGGGCTTTAAAAGAGATTTTTCCAAAATCTATAATAATGTTGATGTGATGCGGGTTGCCAATGAAATAAAGGCATGTGGTGTGAAAATTTTTTCCTCAACAGTCCTATACAAAATCACTTATAGTTTTCTCTGTCTACTACTTTCTTTTTTTTATAAATGTCTACTACTTCCTTTTATTTTATAACATATGCACTTTTTTTATCCTTCATTTTTCTACTTGTTTTTCCTTCAAATTATGATGAAAATATTGGATGAAATACATTTTTCAGGAATAGAGATGTTTAGATAAATCCTATTTATAATGAAGTGGGCAAAATAGTAAATATCTTATAGATATTGAGTTCAACTTTCTTTAGGTGTCCCAAGACTAGTTTAATACAATTTGAGGAATAAGAAGATTATTTTAAATTTTGCATTTTTTTTATTTAAAATCCTACATCTTAATGCAATATTAAAACTCTTCTCGCATCTTGAGATAATATATATATTGTTAGGACATATGTGTTTCACATGCTAAGAACATATGTCTTACTTATTTATGTAAATTGGCTAATCCTTTGACAAAACGCACTTTACTTGTAATTGGGTAGATCTAGGTGTTTTTAATACTTCAAGAAACCATGTTTCAAGATCAAGTGTTGAAGCCATCAAGTCTGTCCAAGAAAAAGCAAGTTGAAGTGCAGAATTTTTAAAGCTCGACACCTCTCGATAGCTACCTCGACACCTGCTATCTGTCGAGATTTAAAAAGTCAGAATTCCAAATCTGATTTTCTTGGGATCCGTGAATATGTTTTTGGGGCTTCTTTTCTTCTAACCCTAAACATATAAAAGGATTATTTTAAGAGCCGTTTTTGGAGACACAAGTTGTATTATCATTGAGCAATCTCTGTTTATGCAAATTGTGCTCAACAGACGAAGTTCTTGACCTAGTTCATCCTTCATCAAGAAGTTGCTGTGTCTTTGCACCATAGGGTTTTGTAACCAAGCATCTTCCTGCTATTCATCACGTGGATGAACTGAAGAACTTTGCAGCCAACCATTCTTCCTCAAGTTGGTGTTCTGAAGTCGCGTATTGGGATTCGCGCATTGGTTAGTCACGTACTTGGGAGCCGTGCATCAAAGGTGGAAATTGTCACTACAGATCAAGTCCAATTGGGTATTGGGGTAAGGGTTCAACTGTAGGTTGGTAAGGTACTTGGGATTCCTTTCTTGTAACCGCTTGATTTGATAATAGTGGAGTTTCGGGAGTGGTGACCTGAAAATCACCCGGTGGGGTTTTTGCCGTTAGGGTTTTCCCCATTCGTAAACAAATCACCGTGTTATTTATTTTCCGCTGCATATTTAGTATTTGGTGATTTGTTTGTGCTTCCACGCAATTGCATGCTTAATTGATTAATTAAACAACTTGGCTAATTAATTAATTAATTAGGGTTTATCACAAGGGGTCATTCGAAGTGTGACCTAACAAGTGGTATCAGAGCAGGCACACTCTGATTAGGATTTAATCTTTGCTGTATTGATCCATTGACCCCTGTTTTGTCATGGATAGAGGACAATCCTTAATTATACCTCCTTTATTTGATGGCACTAACTATGCATACTGGAAAGTACGCATGAGAGCTTTCTTGCAGTCCTTAGATGAAAAAGTGTGGCAAGCTGTAGAGATTGGCTGGACTAAGCCAACAGAACAACCGGCCGAGTGGGATGATGCTAAGATCAAGGCGGCCAACTTCAACAGCAGAGCGCTGAATGCTCTTTTTAGCGCAGTCACCAATGAGGAGTTCAAGAAGATATCCTCAACTGAAACTGCTAAGGAGGCTTGGACCATTCTCCAGACAACCTATGAAGGCACAAAGGCTGTCAAAGACTCAAAGCTTCAAAGGCTGACAACAAGCTTTGAAGAAATAAAGATGGAGGAGGATGAGTCGTTTGATGAGTTCTATGCCAAGCTCAAGGACATAGTGAACTCAGCCTTCAATCTTGGGGAAACCATCCCTGAACCCAAGATTGTAAGGAAGGTGCTCAGATCTCTACCTGAGAGATTTCATGCCAAGATTACGGCGATTGAGGAATCAAAGGATATAGACAAGATTCCTTTGACTGAGCTGGTTGGAAACTTGCAGACCTATGAGATAGGTTTATCTAGGATTGGCAAGACCAATAAAGGCAAAAGCATGGCCTTAAAGGCGAAGAGCAGTGATTCAGATGAATCTTCCGATGATGAAGATTCTAAGATGAAGTCCTACATTACTCGGCAGTTCAAAAAGTTCATGAAGAATGCCAATGGAAGGAGCTTCGACAAGGACCGCAGGCAGTTCAGTTCTTCTCAGTTCAAAAGCCAAGACAAAGGGAAGAAGGATGCTAGGGAGGCCGGTCAGTATACTGTTCCAGCAGGACCAAAGTGCTTTGGTTGTCATGGGTTCGGACACATGAAACATGAGTGTCCTACATATCTGAAGAGCATTGGGAAAAGCAAGGCCCTTGCTGCAACCCTGAGTGACACTGAGCCTGAAGATGATTCCGACACTGAGGATGACGGAATCTTAAATGCCTTCACTGCCACAGTCAATCCTACTGAAGGGATTGTTGAAGAAGTGGATGAAGAAGAGCTGGTGGAGTCAAAATTTGAGAAGATGGATGATCAAGATGACATCCATTCAGCCTATGAGAAGCTATACAAGCTATCTGAAAAGCACGAGAAATTATATAGGCTGGCCACCAAGAAGCTCAGTGAAGTGGAACTCGATCGTGAAGAGTTGTCCACAAAGTTTGATGAGGCGAATCAAACTATTGGAGCATTAAGATTTGAGAACAACTTTTTGGCTGAGAAGACCAAGAAGCTTGAACTGGAGCTGTTTCAAGTCAGAGCTCAACTGGAGAGGACCTCAAGTGCAAAGCTCGATGAGATGCTTAGCAATCAAAAACCTGCTTCGGATCGAACTGGTTTGGGGTATGGTATTTCTTTCTCTAATACTGCCTCTACTAGCAATACTGTTTTTGTTCCTGCTGCTAATAACATTGAAATTGAGAACACTAATGTTAAAACTGAATTAGCTAGTGAGAACTTAGACAAGGGAAAATCCATCCTAGGAGCACCCCCTAAGCTAGACAAGAAAGATGCTAATAACCCTAGGGCTAAGAAGGCTAACTCTCATAAGCCTAAACAAAAGAAGCAGCATCTTTGTCATTATTGTGGAGCTGCCGGTCACACTCGACCAAATTGCTATAAGTGGCTAGCCACTCAACAGAGCAATGGCATGATAGCATCTGGAAGCCAATCTCAGCTTCAATCCTCTCTTGCTCCTCTTGGAGATCTTCTGAAAGCCCTCATGTTCCTTTCGAACTTGAACGGTCTAAATTCTTCCCCCTCACCACCTGTTCAAGGATTCAATCAAAGGAAAGGTTCTTCCAAGGCATGGAAGAAAAAGGACTCTAAGTGATTTCATCACTTTCTTTTCCCTTCTTGTTTTTCTGTTAGTTGCATTGCTTGTGTGTTTTATTTTTCTGCTGAGTCAGTCTAGTTTTTGCTTTGCTTTGTTTAACATGTTTTTGTTTGTTTATTTTCAGTTTTGTTTATTTTGTTTTTGATATAAAAATAAAAAAAAAAAAATTTGAAAAATCAGAAAAATACAAAAACAGTGTGTGTTATGTGTACTTTGGTATTTGTGTACCTTGGATGGCCATTGAAACAAAGTTTCTAAACTTTGTATCTTTTGTAGCTTAGATGAGCATCTCTATGCACAACTAAGCAAGTGAGCTTTGTGGCTCTTGTTTGTGATGAGTAAGATTAGGTTATCTCTTTAAACTTAACACTCATATCACTCTTTTTGACGGGTAGGACTAGAAAATCCTAAGAGAAAGGCATTAATAACCATCTCACCACTGTTACCCGCCAATCATAGTATGACACCTGTATGCTTCGGCATAGCAAAAGTGCAGGGTCATAGACACCTGTATGCTTCGGCATAGCAAAAGTGCAGTGTCAAAGACATTCGTATGCTTCGGCATAGCAAAAATGCGATGTCAAATGCTTAACATCTTGGGTATTTCTTTTCTCTCTTTTTATGCCCATGCATGATATGCTTAAAAGAAAAATATGCAAAGAAAATATAAAGCAAAAAGATTAAAGATGCTTTAAATATGGTTGCAAGCGTGTTTTCTAGGAGATGTGGGAGTTATAGGATGTACCTTGAAGGTGATAGTCCCCATCAAACAGTTATGATTGTGTGTGAGTTAAAAGTTATTTACTCATATCTCAGATCGTCATAACATGTATACACATATGCAATCTTGCGATGTTTTTCACACACAACACGCAATATTCTTTGCTACTTTTGATACATGTGCAGGTACAATGTGATTTGGCCATCACAAGTGTTTACATATGCTAGTGTATGCTCACTAAACTGTCATAACTTGTTTTTGAAATATAAAATTGGTTAGACTTGTTTAGTGTGTGTGTGTGTTTTGCATGATCCTTGTGCTTAATTTCTTGATGAGAGATGTTTTGAGAGGTTCATATGTTGAGTGGATCCTTGTTAGAGATGTGTGTTGGATTGCATTCATGTCTGTGTTTTTCCCTTCTCGAAAAACTGCTCTTTTTCTGAGTCTCGACACCTTCCTCGACACCTCCTCGATACCTGGTCATCTGTCGAGATTCTCAAGTTGTTTCTTATCGCAATCTCGACACATCCTCGACACTTGGTCGATCGATCGAGAAAGTTTCTGTCCTCTCGACAGCTTCTCGATACCTTGTCGATCGATCGAGATTCATGTTTCTGAAATTTGTCTTATTCCTCGATACCTCTCGATACCTTCATCTGTCGACGGCTTATTCCTCGATACCTTCCTCGACAGCATACTCGATACCTCTCGACACCTCAGCTGTCGAGAATTACTGAGGTGCCTATTTAAAGGCTGATCGCGATTCTGAACTCATTTTCTCGATTTCTCTCGATCTCTCCGTGGCTGTTCATCTCCTTTTCACTCTCCTTTCACTCAAATCCTCCAACCCTCTTGGATCTTGCTCATTCTTGCTTCAATCTCTTGGTAAGATCACCTTTTCCCTTTCATTTTCATGCATTTCATGTTTTGAAAACCTAGTTTTGGGATTTTTCATAAAAATTTGGGGTTTTTCAAAATTGCTAAGTTTTTATTGAAATTTTGGGTTGAGTTTGGACTTAAATGATTTTAAAATGTCATACATTGCATTTCATGTGCATTATAATGATATTTTCATGCATTTAGATGTGAGTACTTTGTTTATATGCTGTTAGGAATGGATTGGGCTGAGCCCATGATGATATTTCTGTTTTGCATGTCATATGTTCATGCATTCCCATGCATACGTACTCTTTGTTCATATATCTGTTATATTTGAACTGATTTGGGACTTTTCTGCTTGTCTCCCTCTCTATCTCTTTCTCATTCTTTTACGTTAGTAGTGTCTATGGCACCCAAACGTAAATCTACTCCTGCTCGGAACCCTCTGCGTTCTAGAGCATCTTCATCTTCTGATTCTGCTCCTTTTAACATTCGGTTCCGTGATGAAGCTGCCTCAAAGGCATTTACTGAGAACTTTTCTAGACGAGGTGTTCATTCGGAACGCCAAGTCATTCTGGCGGACTTCGCCGATACTGACCTTCCTTCTGTCATTCACAGTAGGGGATGGGGGTCACTGTGTGACATCCCGGTCACTTGCCCTCTCGTGCTGATACAGGAGTTCTACTCCAATATCCACGGGATTGATCTTTCAGTACCTCATTTTTCCACTCGCGTTCGAGGTATGCGCATTCCTGTCACACCGCAACTTGTTGCGGATGTGCTTAGGGTACCTAGGATAGAGTTTCCTGATTATCCCTCTTGTGAGCGTCTGAGGACTGTGTCCAAGATGAGCTCATCTCTGCCTTCTGTCAGCGTCCTGCTGATTGGGGTGAGCATCAGTTCACTTCATGTAGGCCTTTTGCTAAAGGTCCTAGATTCATGAACATGGTGATGACTTTTGTTCTCCATCCTCTTTCTCACTATAACTCTATCACAGAGCCTCGTGCTCGATTTTTGCTTTCTCTTCTTGAGCACTTGACCATAGATTTCCCTTCTCACTTCATCCGGTCTATCATAGATGTTTATCTTGATTCGGCGTCTCGTGATAAGCTCATCTTTCCTTCTGCTATCACGCGGATTCTACGCCATTTTTCTGTTCCCTTTCCTGTGTCCGACCACTTCACACACATATCTGCCATAGATGCCGCTACCGTAAAACGTAGTGAGGCACAGTTGAGGTCGAGACAACCTGGTGCCACTCCTCCCTCCCGTTCAGCACCATCCAGATCTGCTCCATCTACATCTGCTCCTTCTTCCTCTTCGAGCGATGTATCCCTTGGTGATATTATGGCGCAGCTGCAGCGCATGGACACTCGTCTTGATACACTCTCTGCTGAGTTGTATCAAGTGAATGTTCGTGTGGGTCGTATTGCACGACGGCAGGCGACCATGGGCGGTTTTGCTCCAGAGGCTACTCCTTCACCACCTACTCCAGTAGCTTCAGATTCTGAGGATGAGGATGATGATGAGGATGATGATGATGATGGAGATGCTAGCTCTGCCGATGAGATGTCTACATGACACTCTACCCTTTGTCACTCGTGACAAAAAGGGGGAGTAGTTTTGGGTTATGAGAGTAGTCATCTTAGGGGGAGAGTTAGTATAGGACATTTTTGATAGGGGGAGTGTTGATACTTTTGAGGGATGTAGTGAGGCTATATGTATCTTTTCTTTTCTTATCTTTTTAGATACATTGTTCTTGTATATGAGGTCTTGTGACCAGTTTTACATACATGATACTTATACTCTTATATATGTGGATGTATGTTTCTTTCACCTCTCTCTTCATGTGTTGTTTCTTTTCTATCTTTATACACATGTTCTTTTATTGTATGCAATCTATTTATTTCTGTTTCACACAAGATGCCTTGATGAGTTTTGTTTAAAGTGTTTCAGAAATACAGGTTGTTAAAGTCTACTTGCCATAAACTCTCTTCTTGCAAAGTTTTTCAAGAGTTTGTGTTAGGATAGATTTTATTGTATTCAACAAGTGAATATGAGTTGAGTGATTTATGACTTCTCTCATATGCTCATTTGTTTGTTGTGGTTTTGTCACGGATTGCCAAAGGGGGAGATTGTTAGGACATATGTGTTTCACATGCTAAGAACATATGTCTTACTTATTTATGTAAATTGGCTAATCCTTTGACAAAACGCACTTTACTTGTAATTGGGTAGATCTAGGTGTTTTTAATACTTCAAGAAACCATGTTTCAAGATCAAGTGTTGAAGCCATCAAGTCTGTCCAAGAAAAAGCAAGTTGAAGTGCAGAATTTTTAAAGCTCGACACCTCTCGATAGCTACCTCGACACCTGCTATCTGTCGAGATTTAAAAAGTCAGAATTCCAAATCTGATTTTCTTGGGATCCGTGAATATGTTTTTGGGGCTTCTTTTCTTCTAACCCTAAACATATAAAAGGATTATTTTAAGAGCCGTTTTAGAAGACACAAGTTGTATTATCATTGAGCAATCTCTGTTTATGCAAATTGTGCTCAACAGACGAAGTTCTTGACCTAGTTCATCCTTCATCAAGAAGTTGCTGTGTCTTTGCACCATAGGGTTTTGTAACCAAGCATCTTCCTGCTATTCATCACGTGGATGAACTGAAGAACTTTGCAGCCAACCATTCTTCCTCAAGTTGGTGTTCTGAAGTCGCGTATTGGGATTCGCGCATTGGTTAGTCACGTACTTGGGAGCCGTGCATCAAAGGTGGAAATTGTCACTACAGATCAAGTCCAATTGGGTATTGGGGTAAGGGTTCAACTGTAGGTTGGTAAGGTACTTGGGATTCCTTTCTTGTAACCGCTTGATTTGATAATAGTGGAGTTTCGGGAGTGGTGACCTGAAAATCACCCGGTGGGGTTTTTGCCGTTAGGGTTTTCCCCATTCGTAAACAAATCACCGTGTTATTTATTTTCCGCTGCATATTTAGTATTTGGTGATTTGTTTGTGCTTCCACGCAATTGCATGCTTAATTGATTAATTAAACAACTTGGCTAATTAATTAATTAATTAGGGTTTATCACAAGGGGTCATTCGAAGTGTGACCTAACATATATATATATATATATATATATATATAAATTAAGTCTTTGTATTTAAAATTTTCTAACATATTATTTTCAATTGATAATGTGACTAATTCAATCGATATATTAATTAAGTCTTTGTATTTTAAATTTTCTAACATACTATTTTCAATTGATAATATGAATAATTCAATCGATTTAAAATATCATTTTATCAACTTTAATTAAAAAAATCATTTATGCTAAAACAATTATTTGGGATGGGGACTTTTTATTAGTATGTGATTTTTTTGGAAAATGTTTAGACTTTATTTCATCATATCAAGCTCTTGTATACCTAGTGGAAGGTGATAGATATGGGATCTTAAATAAAACACTCTTACTCTTAATTTTAACGTGGAGAGTGATCCTAAAATTTTAGAGAATGAATGGCTTTTAGAAATGTAGCTTTTTTTGGAAGAATCTATAAATGATGAAATGGAATTAGTATTATCGAATTATATACTTTGGTTTTAGTGGATCTACCTCTGAGTTTAAAATCAATTGATAGTAAATGGTTATTTGGAAGAAAATATAATATGGATAGGTTTGTTCAAACCTTTGAAGCAAGGTTAATGTAAAAAGACTTTAAACAAAGGGAATGACTTAACTATTTTAATAACTATGCACCAATATGGCTAGGATCATGTCAATTAAAGTATTGTTAGCTCTTGCATCTATATACAAATCAGACTAATTAGTTGTACACCAAATGGATGTGAAGACGACTTTTTAAAATGATGATCTTGATGAGGATGTTTACATAGAACAATCCAATGGTTAAGCTTATATAACGAAGCATCACACATCCACCGTGATATGGTTAAGCTGGATGAACAATCCAAATGAACGACTTTTTACGGTTGTTGTGTTGTTGTCCTGAATGATTAAATCATATCGATTATTGCATTGGATATATGATATGTTTTTGCACCCACATTGATTTCATTTTTATTTTTTTTCTCTTTTCGTGTATGTGTGCACTCATTGATCATTTCTTTTAGATTTATGTGGATAATTCATGAAGTCGTCAAAATCCTTAATATGAAATTTTGGATTCATGAAAGTAAAGATCTAATAGTAGTCTTATTTTTGTTTTTTTGGCTAAGAGGTCTGATAGTAGTCATTTTGAGGAGAAGCTCCCCACAAACATAAATATATAATAAGAAATCATATTCATAACCACAGTACATAAGAACCAGTACAAGAATAATAACACTCACATATCCATGACCCTATAATGTACTAATAAAACTTAAAAATATCTTACATGAAGAATTTCAAATGGACACACTCAAGCCTGTAAAAAAAGACAGATATATAGAACATTAGAACCCATATAGGTTCTAATGTATACAAAAAGTAAATCAAGTACTGGTGAAAAGAATAGTCCAAACAAAGCTAGAATAAAGAATGGAAACGTAGCATCTCAAGCAATAGTGCTTCACTTTGAGGGGGGTGGAGAGAGGAAAGGAATTGTTGGGATTGTGGTCGGAATGGTGGGGATAGAAGGAATTGTGGTTGGGATGGTAGGCAATGGATTAGCTGCGAGAGGAGGTAGTGTCACCTTGGGAATTGTGGGCATGGTTGGCAATGTTGGGACTTGGGTGCTTGGCAATGGTGGCAACGTGGACTTTGGAAGAGTTGGTTGATTTGGCAGTGTTGGCAATGGGTTGGAAGGCAATGGTGGCAATGTGGTGGTTGGTAATGTTGGCTGAGATGGGACTTGGATGCTTGGAAGTGGTGGCAATGTGGGCTTTGGCGGAGTTGGTTGAGTCGGCAGTGTCGGCAATGGAGTGCTAGGCAGTGGTGGCAATGTGGCTTTAGGCAGTGTGGGCACTGATGGCAGAGGAGGCAATGTGGCCTTTGGCAGAGATGGGATTGTAGGCAATGTTAATGCTGGAGGTGGAGCAGCTGGTGTGTCCAAAAGGTAACGAGTCGCGAGGCTCACATCGATGCTACAGAGTGACAATGCTATGATCATAGACAAAAGGAAACAATACTTAGAAACGGCCATGTTTTAAATGATAGGAACTGCAAGTTGTGGGAATTGATTCACTTCAAGTATTGTATTGGCAAGTGGTGTTGATTGAAAAAAAAACTTGTACTTGGTGGTATTTATAGAGAACAAATCTAACAGGATTTTGAGGACTAGGAAGAGCTAATGAGTTTGATGAAATGTAGTTGTAGGAAATCAAACCAACCTGTTTTATGGCTCATCAACATATGTCAATGAGTTACGTACAAATTTCGGACTGACACATGTAGTTGCGTCCACAAGGCAGCTTACTTGTCCAAATGGACCATGGCTTCTTGTGACACAAATAGTCTTCAAAATTTAATTATAAAAAAAATTCCAGAATTTTCTGCTTTATGGTTGGATTATATTACATGTTGTTGGCTAATTCCCAACCAAGAAAATATGGTCACCTAAACAGGGAGGTCAACCAAAGATATGTGAACCAAAGGCATCTATATAATTATAACAATATACAATATATAAAAGCATGAGTTGCTTAATTTTTATTTTTATTTTTTTCGGTTGAATAGCAATTTAAATGAACAAACCAAAAGGTTATTGGGGGACTAAGCCCAATTTTCTTGTACAAGGATCCAAGTGGTATAGAGGAAATGAAAGAAGGCCCCGGGCCGAAGAAGAAGAACCCCAAATTATGGGCCATTGGGCTGCTACGTTATGGGCCATTTCTTTGGAAACACCTTTAAAATAGCCTATTGCAAGCCCAATGTAGTTGTTTTTTTCAATTGCCGAAGCTCTCACCTGTTATGCATTCTCAAGACAGGAATAGGGAACACATTGAAGAAATATTCTTCAACTGGCTTGAAATTTACATATTCTCACGTATGGGACAACAGAACATGACTTTCTCCAATATGAAGACACACTTTACAAACTTAGAATCGTACAAACACGGCAGGATATCAGGTTCACCTCATTACTAACTTGGCCAATTTTGAAGGTTCCATAAGTGCTCTGCCATAGGCTATGGGAAGTGATATTAGTTTCTTTGCTTTTCCTACATAAGCACGCTTTGTGAAGTTGTTGTAATCATTAGCTTCAATGGCATCTAAAATCTGTCGGTACAACAACAATGATGCCCATACCGGCCACCTACTAGCTGAGCTGAGCTCTGCAACCCCCTTCTCCGCTTCATCAAAAAACATCCTCGCTCGCTTTATCTGGCCCTTCATGAAACTACGCCATTTATCAGTTACTTGACCACGAAATATATCTTCATCTGACAGGCCAGCCTGTGCTAGTTCATCTTGTGGGAGATAAACTCTTCCTCTGCTAGCACTGCAAGATCACATACAGGTGTAAGTATCCAAGACTAAAAAATAAAATGTCAATCCACCTCTCTCCCTAAATTACATGAAGCCAATCTCAAGAGTTGGAATCATCATCAAAAGTGATAAACTTAAATCAAAGTATCTGTTGAAAGGGGTGCAAAAAAAAAGGCTTTATAATAACCACCCAGAATAAAGTCAAATACATGTGCTTTATAGACACGATATATAGCGGTAAAATGAATCAAGTTGTTCCTGAATAGCTCAACTTCAATTTGTGAAGCTTGTTTAAATTTTAACTCAAGTTAAAAGCTCGAGTACATAAGAATTAAGCTTAAACAAACCCAATCAGCCTCTCCAAAAAAAGATTGGATGTAAGGCTGCATGTTATGAGTCTATGACCTCTCCCAGACCCCGCAAAAGTGGAAACTTTGTGTATTGGGTACAGCCATCATTAACATGTACAACTAAAATGAAAAAAATTTAAAACTGCATTTTCATTTCATGTTTAATAAAATCATTACTATTGAAGCGTAAATGGAATAATTAGATAATCATCAGATTATAGTTTGGGCAAATGCAACATCAAAGGCATGCTTTTAAGTTTATTAAGTATAAATTGTATTAATTTACTTAACCAAATTTGTATTACATGTTTACTTGACTATGAAAATGGATAGATAAGGAAAAAATCATATCAAATTTGTATGGTATATATGCAATTGTGCATTCTAAGAAACTTACTCTTCTCCAACGTCTCTCAGTATGTTGGTGAGTTGATTAGCAATTCCAAGGGCCAATGCAGCATTGTAAACACTCTCTGTTGAAGCCTTTGATTCTGGTGCTATCCCCATTACTGGAACACTCATAAGCCCCACAGTCCCGGCAACATAGTAGCAGTAAAGGTAGAGTTCATCGAAGTTCTCATATCTTGATTTTCTCAAGTCTAACCTCATTCCTTCTATCATGTCTTTGAAGGGCTGTCCAATGAGACAAGTTATGGTGAATTGGTCAATCTTAACGAAAATAGACATTTTATCCAATATACAAGTGATCAAGCCAGTTTGTTTAGCCATTTGGAATTTACCTGTATATCAACAGGGTACTTTGAGACAGTATCAGATAGGGCAGCATCATACATATCATATGGTCGGCCTTCAAAAAGATCATTTAACCTTGTCTCCCATCTTTCCAGAGCCTTGGGTGTGATGTGTGTAGCATTAGGCCCATCCACAAGCTCATCGGTCCTCCGGCACCACACTACACAGCAGAAGAAATGCATCCTTCAATCAGCAATTATAATTATCTAACTCTAGCTAAGCACAAGAAATATCCACGGCAAAGTAAAACATGTAAAATGAGAAAAACATTTTTGTTGGCAATCTTGGCTATGTTTGAGAGTCAACATACAATCTCAAAAAAGAAATGTTAGATATATAACAATAATCAAGAGAAATGATTATTGATTTCCCAAATGGATATAGAAAAAAGGGGGGATAGTGAGAATTATGAATTTGGCCTTGAACAATCCATAAGAGTTCATTTTGTGTCTAACCTATCAATTGTATCAGTTTAAATGTTTAATCCCTTAAGTTTTGAAAATGATTCAATATTACCCTCACACCCATTTTCATTCTAAAAATCAATAGATTTTGTAAAATTGTTCTACAAATAGAATTTTCTTTCAACTAGTCATAACTTTCATTCTTAGTAATACGAGATCAAAGAGTTCAGAGAAGGCATAATTTTAACTGTGAGTGAGGCAAGAGTAACATTGAACCGATTTAAACATTTCAAGAATTACATTTACAAATCAATAATTTCAAGAGTAATTCTCATTTCAAAAAGAAAAATTAAAAGGGAAATGCTAGAGACACAAAAAAGTTGACGACTTAAGATTGTGTAACATCATTTTCTCATGGATATACCATTAACACAACTTTTAATATATTTTTGATAAGTAATAAAGATGTATAATCAAGAACACTACCTCATGCAAAAAGACATAAGGCAAAGATAAAGGAGTACAGGGAACGAAGAAAAAAAACAAAAAGAAAAGATACTAATTACAAAGGAGAGAACTAAGAAACATAGGTAGAGAATCACTAGAGGTGAGTCCCCAAGCTCTAGACCAGTCAAAAATGGTGCCACTGAACGAAGCCAAAAGCTAGTCGTCGGAACTTTCCATGTCCTCAAACGTCCTCCAATTTTGTTCCCTCCGAAGACACCACATTAAGCACAGTGGAGTTAAATTCCAAATACTAGACGAATGCTTTCCAAGCCAATTCCACCAACCAAAGAAAGTATCCGCTACTGATCTTGGCAAGACCCATGCAATCCCAAATGATCTAAACACTAAACTCCACAACCGATAAACCTTACCACAATGCAATAGCAAATGATTGGGAGCTCGAGGGGATTGAGTCTCAGAACAGTTTTGTGGGCGGTAAACAGATACTTGATTCAGTTCTTATTGCCAATGAGTGTGTTGATAGTAGGATGAAGAGCAAGATTCCAGGGGTTATTTGTAAGCTGGACATTGAAAAAGCCTATGATCATGTGAATTGGGAGGCTCTTCTAGATTTGTTGAGAAGAATGGGATTTGGGGTAAGGTGGTGTAGGTGGATCCGTACATGTATATCTACAGTCCAGTCTCTATCTTGGATAATGGGTCTCCAGTTGAGTTTTTTGGGAGTTCGAGGGAATTGAGACAAGGGGACCCTCTATCTCCTATGTTGTTTCTGGTTATAATGGAGGTTTTTAGTAAGATGATGAAAAGAGCTGAAGGTGCTGGTTTACTTCGAGGTTTCAGGGCTGATGGTAGACAGGGTGGAGGGGTTTGTGTCTCGTATCTTTTGTTTGCGGATGATACGATTCTATTTTGTGATGCAGATGTGGAGCAAATTCTACATGTTCGGATGCTCCTTCTTTGTTTCCAGACTGTGACAGGATTAAAGGTTAATGTCTTGATGAGTGAGATGGTTCTCATTGGGGAAGTTCCTAATATCCATGTCTTGGCAGAGATTTTGGGTTGTCGGATTGGGTCTTTGCCTATGACCTATCTTGGTATGCCTCTAGGGGCGTCCCACAAATCCCCTACTATTTGGAATCCTATCTTGGAGAAAATTGAGCGTAAATTGACTGGGTGGAAAAAGATGTATTTGTCAATAGGTGGAAGACTGACATTGCTTAAAAGCACATTATCTAGTCTACCGACTTACTTTTTATCTCTTTTTACTATCCCTACGCATGTGGCCAATAAAATTGAGAGATTGCAAAGGGATTTCTTATGGGGGGAATCCAAGACACATTTAATGGGATGGGATAAGGTGTGCGCACCTCTGGAAAATGGTGGATTAGGAGTAAGGAAATTAACTACTTCTAATCAAGCCTTACTAGGAAAATGGCTATGGCGGTTTGGGGTTGAGAAGACAAGGCTTTGGAGAAGGGTTGTAGCTCTAAAGTTTGGGGAAGAATGGGGGGATGGACCTCCAAGCTAGATAGAGGAGTACATGGATGTGGTTTATGGAGAAGCATCCGAATGGGTTGGGAGGTTTTTAGTAAATATATACAACTTTTAATATATACTAACCACAATATGAAATCTCAACAATTGTTAAATAAAAATTTGTGAAAATATTTTGTGTCACTACTTATTAAATCAGAAAAAAAGAAACCGTGCATACCATAAATTGCCCAAACAGCTCTTCGCCGTTCTGGCGTCATGAGTAATGTACCTGAAAATTGCACCAGAAGAAGCTCAACTAAACTGTATTTTGCCAATTGTACAAGAAATTAAGATTCAAAATGAAAAATGCACAAGTTAAAAATTACCGAGTTAAGTCAATTTTAAAGAATGTACTCATAGTTGAAAGAGATTGCTTACGCTGGTTGGTCTAAGTATTCTAATCATAGTAAAATGATTTGTGTGGGCATCAGTATAAGACAATAAAGGGGTGGGTGAAGACTGAAGACTCAGTTCGAAACCTCCCCACCTATCTTTACCAGAATATGTAAATAAATAAATAAAATATAAAAAATGCTCCAAGCTTTTTTTTATGTTGCATGCATTTGTTTTTAACAAATCTGGCGTCAGAATATAACTGCACAATTCTAAAATCTCATATCTTCTCTCCCAGTTTTCTAATAACCAAAAAGATGAACACTATGTAATTTACTGTGTTGTAGTGTTTATCAATTAATAAAATTGCCATATTTTCTTCACACAAAAGGAAAAAGTGTCACAGGAAACAGAAAAAGAAAAACAAACTTATCTGTGGGAGAAAAAAAAAACATATATTATAAGTCTTTAGGGCAATAGAAAAGTGAATATATGAAACCAAAGACTTATTCTTCTGCAGATCCAAAACCTTTTTGCTTAAAAAATATAGAATTAATGGACCCCAGATAATTTTTTTTTTTTTTTTTTTTAAAGCAACAACATTATGTAGATAGAAAGTTAAAAACAGAATAGATAACGGCCACACAAAGAGAGAGAGAGGAGCTGAAAGAGCAAGTACCCAAGTAAAATGTCTTCGCATACTCAGCACAGACCTCTCCACACCTTTCATAAGCATCATTCAACAGGTTCCAATCGGTGGTACAATCAGTCTCAATTGGTTTTTTCAAACCCAGTGCACTCTCTCCTCTCTGCTCTCTCACCAGAGCTGCCTGCTTCAGCACCACTTCATACACCCTTTCCTCCGAGGATCTTGATGGGTGTGCAACTGCACTCGAATATGCAGCAACCCCAGATGAAAAACTAAGCTTAGAGCTCAGCAGCTTATTATTACTACTACTGCTGCTGCTGCACCTCCTTTGTGTGCAACAATTTCTGGGCACGAGACTGAGCAAAGAGTGAGCATTCTCCTTTGGACAAACCACCCAAAGAAGAACAGCAGACATCTCAAAGCTAGCGCAGAGAATCTGAATCTTCTGAATATTTTATCTAGCTTCGATTTTAGTGAAGCTTCTTTGAAAAAAGTGCTCTAGTTTATAACAAATGAGTGGACGCTTAAACTAGTAGTAGGTTTTTTTTTTTTTTTGAGTCTATAAAATAAAACAATGTTACAAATTTTCTTAATTGGCTGAGAATATAAAAAAGTTCAACTTTCTAGTTTGTACTGCGATGTATCTACAGATGAAGGCTATATACGAAGAGACAAGTCAGAAAAGACAAGTATTTCAGGCCATTGTGGTTTGTGAGGATTGAGGAATATGCTCCCTATTATATCCTTTAGTTGATACAAGGAATTGAAATGTGTGGACTATGTTTGGTAAAATCCACACTGAGGTTTTTAACTCGATTGGATTGGGTGGTTATCTATCTACAAACGTAGACACAAGTAGTTGCCACTAGGTACATAAAGTATTAGATAGGTATTTTTTAATTTGGTATTAGATCGAACAAGCCGTCTTAGCTCAGTGGTAGAGCGCGTGGCTTTTAACCACGTGGTCGTGGGTTCGATCCCCACAGACGGCGCTGAACGTGTCTTTTGATTTTTAGGAAAAAAATAATATTTTACTTAAAATTTTGTTTATTTTATATCAAGATTGTTTATTAATGAAGAAGATATTTGAATAAATTCATGATAAAAAAAAAAGAAATTAATCTGCACTTAAGTTATTCATTAAAAAAAATCAACTTAAGTTCCTACACATATTTTGGAAATTTTTTTTTTTTTTTTCATGAAATGACTTAACCCTAAATACAGATGTTCATATCAAACCTATTTATAATGAAGTTTAAAAAATAGTATATTTTAGGCAAAAATACTTTTTCATCTTTGTTCAAGTTCATCCCTAATAATTTTGATGCTCATCAATATAGTTCTTATATATGGTCCAAATTGATCTTGATGATGCTTTGAAAGAAATCTATGACATGGCAAACCTTGAGACAAATAACATTATTAATTATTATAAAGGCATCGCCAATCTTAAGGATGGAAGAATTACATTGATTAAAACTAAAAGTTTTTTATAATTAATGAACCAAATTATTAGAAAGTATCCTTTATTTTAAAAACTAAAAGTATAGTTTGGCCATAACTAAAGTGGCTACTAAAAAGGAGATAACTTATCTGTAAATTTTCTTATTTTTGATACCTCGCCTGTAGGGGTTGTTGATGTTCTTAATTATGATTTTGGTGGTCTGTACTCTAACAAGCTTTGTCCTGGTACTCTTGTTGTTCCTTCATTAGCCTCGCTTAATGAATTTTGTTTTTCCACTAAAAAAAAGAGATCACCAAATACCTCTAAGGCTCTAAGCTAGTATTTGGATTTTTTTTTTCCTAAGTTTATTAACATATTTACTTATGTATAGTATTTTAAAATCTCATTTACTTAAGAAAATGATTGTATAAACTAATTCAAGGACACATCTCCATTAACGTAAAACAGAAGCTAAAAGATCTAAATTAGAAACATTCTAATGAATCCAATCACACTAATTGAGTTTAAGCCTACAAATCGATGCATGTAGGAAAATGAGTCATTTTACCATCAAAATAAAAAAGTTATTATGATAAATGAGGTTTTTTTTTTTTTTTTTTGAGAAAGTTTCAACCTATGACGTCCGCTACTGATAATAGCTCTTTATTATCAGACTAAGACACCAATCAATTTATAATAAATGAGGTTCAATTATGAAAACTCAGTTTTTTTTTAATAAATTAATAATTATTAAAAGTGGGAGGATTTAAACTCTAAATGTCTCTATTATATGATACTTTTTTTTAGTAACGTGAAGAAAAGAGGGTTAGATCCAAATTAGGTAAATGAAAATGTGTTGCTTCCTTTTGTGACGTTACACGTGAATCATCCCATTCCCAAACAACTATGTTACATCATAGAATTCCTTATAGGGCTGTGTCTATATATTATATAAGTGAAAAGGAAACAAAGTTTGACCAAAATAATAATAATAATATAACACTCAGCTGCCATTGTGAATGACATTAATTAGACTAGCTAACTAGGTGTAACCATGCATACTCATGAATACATTTAAAATTAAACAAATATTAAAATTATTGTCTAAATTTAATATTACTTGTGGTCCCCAAACCTATAAGAGCTGATGTCTGGACAAAGTATTTGGGCCCCCAATTTATTTACTAGTGGGTTTCCAAACAATCCTAGGGAAATGGCTTCAAACACAAACAAAATAGTCAAATTTCTATTATTTCTGTGAGTTTTTGGACCAACACCCCCTTTCCCCTCTGATCGTTCTTCTCCCTCCTTTAATCACACACTCTCTCTCTCTCTCTGTTTTCTTTCTTTCCCCCTTTTTTACCAATTTTTCCAACCACCCCCATTGTTTGTCTTCACTCTCCTTATATAGTCTCTCTTTAGTGGGGTTCAAATCATTATTGTTTCACCAGTTTCCATGCGATCCCACTTTCACCCAACATCTCAAGAAACCATCATGTCTTCTAAGGATTCTCTTGAAACTTGTTCCAGACACCAAATAGTGTTCAGCAGCAAACTCCCTAAAGACACTAACAACTCTCGGTAACCAACTTGAATTTAATCATTAATATTCACCGTTGATTTCCCATCGCCTCATCAGTCGGTAGTAGGCCGAACACTGTAGGATTCCCTCGAACTATAATTTCTAAGTCCCAACATACGTATTGTCGGGTTGGGCTCACTCCAACTGGATTTGGGTCCACTTCCATCTTATAGGCTAGCTTTGGCTACTCAGGCCGATCTTGGGCCTTAGTTAAGTGGATCGATACTGATTATCTGGGCCCAAGCCCCCCACACTACTTATAAATTTTTTTTCTAATTTTTAATAAGATAAAACATGTGGTGATCTTTGTTATGTGGTGATTTTTTTTTTTTTTGAGAAGATTGTGTGGTGATTTTTATTTTATTTTTGATGGAATGTGGTTAATTTTATTAAGTAGTTGTGATCGGTTTTTTTTTTTTTTTTAATTTATTAATATTAGACTCTTAGTATTTTGCACTCATTAACTCACTTAGCACAAAGATTAAAAAAAAAAAATTAAGTGGACACATGGCACAAAATTAGCCCACAATTGAATTTTAATTTGAAATCTAATTAAATTTTCTCTATTTTTTACTTTAATTATATATATAGATTATTATTAAATTTTTTTTAGAAGAATATAGATTATTATTAAGAATACATTTTCTGTCTTTTAAATTTTAATGGCCATACCTAAAAAGATTCTAAATGGGGATAATAGATTAAAATGTGTGTTTGGATACTGCTTATTTTGCTTAAAACTGAAAACTGAAAACACTGTAGCAAAATAATTTTTAAATGTGTGAATAGTGTCGTGAGACCCATCTTTAATGAAAGTTTTGTTGAAAAAAAAGGTTTGTGGGTCCCGTGAACAGTGCACGGGGCCCATTGGAAAAGCCACCACAGTCACAGAAACGCGCTTCCAGAAAAAAAAAAAAAAAAAGCGCAGACGCAGACGCATTTCATCAGTATCCACACGGGTACTAAGTTAATACTTCAAATTAATATATTTTTTATATCTAACTCTCTCATCATTGTTTCTCACCCAAAAAAGAAATAAATAAATAAAAACTCTTATCATTAAATAATAGATTTGTAGTTCGATTTTTGATTACATAAAAAATTAATTGATATCTTGACTTTTTTTTTGGTAAGAATTGATATCTTGACTTAATAAAAAATAATCATCATAAAACGGACACCATAAAATAAAATCTTATCGTATTTATTAAAATTAATACAAAATATATATAAGTTAGGAATGCGTCACTTTTATTTGACCTAACTTGCGCCACATGTGGGATCCATGTGATTAGGTAGGAAAGGCAGGTGAGTGAACTCGTAACCTTGATGTTAGATGAGGTTTAAAGAAAAAAAAACACATACCCCCTCAATAGAATAGTTCAAGACACATACCCCTCCAATCGTCCCTTAACTTAGGACGCTGGTCCTACACAACGTGTGAATTACCAATATATATATTATAGCAAGACTTAGGTACAATACTTAAATACTATTTCTTAGGTTTATTTTTTAAGATTTTGCCATACAGATTATTTTCATGGAATGAAAGTGTATTTTTTAGTTAAATAGCTATATGGTTAAATCTTAAAATGTGAACTTAAAGAACTGCACTTAAAGTACTGTAACTAAATCTTGTCCATTATATACATGTGTCTTTGTATTTGAGTCAACAATTCTGACTCCGAAAGCATTTGGTGCTTTGTATGCAGCCCATGTTTTTGATAGTTCCAAATGCCTTGTTCACAAGGTGAAGATTAAGAATCCTTTTGTATATCTTTTGTAGATATCATGAATCAAATAAATCTATGCGCCAAAACTTTTTTACATAAATTTAAATTCCTTCAACACTTTATGAATAAAAATATAATTTACACCCTATAAATTTGGGAAATTGTTATTATAGTTCATTAGATTTAAATTTTGTTACTTTAGTCCATTAACTTTGATAATATTTTTATTTTAGACATTATGTTCTATTGTCGTTCAAAAAATGTCACTAACTCTCTTAAAACAACATTGTTTTACTTTTGTAAGATTGAAAAATAATTTAAAACAACTTTATTTTAAGGAAGTTGACTTAATTGTATTTTTCAAAAGACAATGGATGGAATGACTAAGATGACAATGTTATCAAAGTTAACAAATTTAAATGATAAAATTTAAACTTAGTTAATTAAAATAACAATCCACCAAACTTACGAGATATAAATTGTAATTTTACCCATTTTATCTCTCTTAATTTAGCCAAAAATATATATTATATCTATTATGCAGTGGCGGAGCCACATGAATGCTTGGCCACTCCAAAATTTTGATATATTTTTTTTAAAACATAGGTATATTTTATCAATATTTAAAGGTTATATGAAAAAAAAAAGGAGTTGGTCCTTCCCCCCCCCCCCCCCCCCCCCAAAAAAAAAGCATTGACCAACTAATTTAGTAATCATTCTCAAAGAGAGAGAGAGAGAGAGTTTAGAGTCGAGTTGATATACAATTGCAATAGAATGAAATAATTAGATAGTAAATTTTTTGAGTAAATAGTGGAACCCCTAATTTTTAGCTCAATATCAAATTCTAGTAATGCATTCAAATCATTCAACATTAATAATATATGCAATTTGGTTGAAATTTTCTATTCTCAAGATTTTATCCACAAAAAAAAAAAAAAGCTCATATGAGACTTCAATTGTAACATTATGATTTTGATTTGAGTTTATCTTGACACAATAATTCGAGATTTTGGGTTTAATCTTCACCTACACTAAAAACCAATTCATGTTTTGGTCTGATGATAAAGAGTACAAATTCGAATGCCATAGGTAGTTTGACACCAATGTCTTGCACTAAAAATCATGTACAAAAAATCATGTAAGCCCTCTATATCTTTATGTTCAAACTGAAAAACCAATAAGTTAAGTTTGGAGGTAGATTAGAAATTTAAAAATACAACGATATATATCACAATGGTCCCTTCTCCTAGGATATATGTTTGGCTATTGGAAATTTCGAATTTTAAGAGTTATAAATTATTATTAAGAGTTTAATCTTATAAGATATAGTGCACCTGACATTATCATTGGGTTATTACTTGAACTCCCTCTCCCATTATCGACCTATGAAAAACAAAAAAGAAAGTAAAGTTTTACCTCATAAGAATCAAAATGAGTTATTCTATAGTCATAACAAAATCTCACAACATTCTTACAAGAAGTGAAGAATCAATTCAACATAGGTCAAAATAAAACTTTACCACAACTCAAAACTCTCAAATCAATAAGAATGTTGTGAAAATGTTATGAGATTTTGTTGTTTCTAGACATTCTCAATTAAAATCTGTAATAGTTGAAATTTATGTTATTTTGAAATAAATTGAATTTGAATGTATATCATAGTATTATATTATAGATGAGCAGTGGAGCACTATATTTAAAATTATAAGTTTTAGTTGTTTAAAATAAATTTACACATATCATTTTAATATTATTTTCATAACTAACTAAATAATAATAATAAGGGTGAACTATATATTTGGTCTCTAACATTTACGCTATTTATCAATTTGATCCCTAACGTTTCAGATGTGTCAATTTAGTCCATAATCTTTTGGTATTATGTCAAATTGGTCTCTGCTATTAATCGATGGATGGAAAATGCTGACGTCACTAGCGGTAAAAATAAAATATAATTTTCATGCCACATAGACTACCACATGTATTGCCACATCAACACAAACTAAAAAAATAAAAATAATGAATAAAAAGTTAGGGACTAAACCTTGAACCGCCACCTATCCTTAGTATCCGTTTGGATACGGATGAAAATGGTGCGTTTTGCGTTTCACGTTTCCTTTTTTTTTTTTTTACCAGAAGCACATTCACGTGGGACACAAACCTGCCAGTGGGTCTCGTGCATTATACACGGGACCCACTACTCTTTGAACGACCACATATTTCACTGGAATGGCACTGTCAGTGGGTCTCGTGTACTGTTTACGGGACCTACAAACATCTTTTTTTCACCAAAACTTTAATTAAAATTGGGTCTCAAGGCATTATTCACACATTTAAAAATTATTTTGCTACAGTGTTTTCAGTTTTCAGTAAAATAAGCGGTATCCAAACGGACCCTTAGTATATTTTTAGATTTAAAATTGTATTTCAATTTACTTTCTTAAGAAGCCTATGGGGGTTAAAAAACCTAGAGTTGAAGATTCAATTTACTTCATCTGCCCATATTTTCCCAGCAACCAAATAAGGAAAAAACAAAACAAATTCCAAAACCCAGAGAGAGATGCAGAGAGAATCACAATCACAATCATAATCAGACTCTGTTGTTTTTGCTGAGTGTGCTTGATTAGATTCAGAACTCATTTTGTTTAAGTGCTCAGCAGTTTTTGATCTTTTTTGTTTGGAATTATGGATATATCATTTGAAGAAAATGGGATTGGCCCGATTGGGAGTTTCGAGAATGTACAGAGGAATAGAGGAAAGGATCTTTGAATTGTTGAGTGGTTGGAGTTGGGATTAGAGTAAGGTCAAAGGTGTTAAATAGTTTGGACCCAGTTGTTGATTTATATCAGTGATTGGTTTGAAATTTTTGAAGTGGGGTGTCGACATTAGTGAATTTAGAAGCCCAAACGAGTTAATTAGGTGGTTTGAAATTTTTCTTTCATTGCGATTCCTTTCTGCATCTTTTTCTCTAGGTTTTGGAATTTGTTTTGTTTTTTTCCTTGCTTAATTGCTGGGAAAATATAAGAAAATGAAGGAAATTGAGTTTTAAATTCTGGATATTTTTAACCCCAGTACAGTTCCTAAGAAAGCAAAGGAAAACTGAATGAAAGAAAATTTTAAATCTGAAAATATACTAAGGACAGGCGGCAGTACAAGTTTTAGTCCCTATTATTATTATTATTATTATTATTTTGTGTAGGTATGGCAATACATGTGACAGTCTATGTGTCATGAATATTTTATTTTATTTTTACCATTAGTTATGTTAACATTTTCTATTTATCACTTAATGACAGTGACCATCTTGACACAATACTAAATGATTAAGGACTAAACTGATACATTTGAAATGTTAGGAACTAAATTTGATAAACATAGCAATGATTAGGGACCAAATACGTAATTTGCCCTAATAATAATTTTGATCAATACGAATACTTTCGTAAACTGATAGAAATGCCCTTGAACATTAATAACCATCTTACTTTGGTGAAAAATAAATATTTTTTTATAAAATTAACTTAATGACATTTTTTTAAGAAATAAAAAGTGAAAAGTAGAATTTTACTATTACTTTAGTGATTCTCAAGTATACAAAATATAGGGAGTGGACATGAAAATGTGGGAGTTAATTAAAATTTTGTTGTTTTATAGAAATTGGTATGAACAAAAAGACCTGTAGGTTCTAATTAATGTTGCATAACTAAAACCTAGCTTCCATTTGTCCTTTTGCTCTCTTCATGGACTGCCATACTCTGCCTTGCTCCAAACCCACCAAAATATATATATATATATATATATATAAAAGAGAGAGAGAGAGAGAGAGAGAGAGAAAAGAAGAACATGAAGATAAAGTTAGGGCTACCTTCCAATTGTCTTTAGCCATTTTTGTATTATATTTATTTAATGTAAAAATTCGTTGTTTGATTTGTTCCTGCCAAATCAATTTTAGTATCCTATCTATTCTCAGGTGTTTTTTATTTTTATTTAAAAAAAAAAAAAAAAACTAATCAACAACTTATGTAATGCGCATCAATAAAATATGATTTTATCTGAAGCGAATGATATTCTCTCCTTCTTTTATTTTGTATACAACTATGTATTTGATTAAATTGGAGAACCTGATGCATTGCACCTAAAAAACTGAACATAAGTTTTGCCCTTATACTTCAAGGTAAATTAATAATTTTGTTACACGGAATATATATATATATATATAAATCAATAGTTACGATTAATTGATGTGTGAAGATTTGAACCTTGGTTGTCTCTGTATTGCAAACACTAGGAGGAATTAGTTGAGCTACAAAGTTATTAGCGTAGAATAAAAAGTTTTATTGCAGAAAATTAATATGTGGCATTTAGTATCCTGATTAACCACACACTTTTTATAATATTTTATTTTCCTTCAATTTTGTCTTTCTTTTATAATTACTCTTTTTTATAGTTTTTTTTTTAATTATGTTTTTTAAATAAGTAGATAGTGAGGGAGAGGAAAGAGTGAAGTTTGAAATATAAATACAAGACAGCACAAAAAATGTCATTATCACTATAATGTGTTTGAACCCCTTGTTCTCTAATTACTTAAACTAGCTTTAAGTATGTCTTAGAGGTAACATCGTGGGAGATTTCACAATCATGATCATAATTACCACTTTTATAAGTTAACTTAGCAAAATTTGTAATTACTCACAATCGTCATCATAACCACCTTCGCACTTGTGCCCCTAAACTTATTGATATAGTTGTAAAGTAGTTTAACTAGTTGACACTACCTGGTATTTTCAATAAAAACTTCTGAAATTTAAATCTCTCTCCTCCTAACTATTCAATATCAAAATAAACTAATAAAAAAAAATTAAAAGCTTACTATTTTAGGTTTAACAATGTCAAATTAATTGCTCACAATTATAGATTGACTTTACTAGACGTGTGGGACTTAACAATTCATGCACACATAATGGAAACCACATAGATAGGGTAAAGACTCGTGATTCCCTTTTCATGTTGATAGTAGTGAGGAAAAGACACAAGGACAACAACAATTAACAAAATTGGTATTTTAATTTGGCATGAACGATCAATATATGTATAGAGAGAACGTAACTAGGGGAAAGTTTCTAGACTGCAAGAAGAGTATATTAGGGGGAAGATCCTATACATTTAAGTACTTTTCGATAAAGACAATGCCCATCTTTTACTTAGTCATTTTGTATGTGGGCATGAACGTGTGATGATTAAGATGGCATACATTTTGATATCAATATTCAATGCAAGTAAATGAGTTTTGAGTCACTTTTGGTCGTTTCCTGAAAATGGCTTTTAGTATAATATATACGGCACTGTTATCACGGAGAAAATGGACATTTGCCCCCTTCGCCAAAACTTTTCAGCAAAATACCTCATATTTGAAACTATTTAGGGAAATTCCCCTCTTTTGAAACTTGATTTTTAGAAAATCGAGTTTCAATTTAAAACCTGATTTTTGGACAATCAAGTTATAGTGAATTGAAAATTTAAAAAAATTAAAAATTTAAATTTTTTTTTCTGGAACTCAAGTTCCTTGAAAAAAATTCAAGTGGAACTCAAGTACTTTACATGGAACTCGAGTTCCCAAAAAAAAAAAAAAAATTCTAAGTTCACGTTCGCTAAAACTCGATGTTTCAAAAATTGAGTTTTACATTTGAAACTTGATTTTCTAAAAATTAAGTTTCAAAACAGTGGCATTTCTTTAATTAGTTTTAAACATGGGTCATTTTGTTGGAAAGTTTGTAATAAATGGGTAAAAGCCCATTTTGGCCCTGTTATCACTTTGAGATCCATCAAACTTTTCCTTTGGAAGTGCATTCACAACATAGCAGTATAGGACATGTAAATATGAACCACAAACACCCATTGGTAAAAAAAAATGGAAAGATTATTATCAAGATGAAAATAAGTTTTTGGATGCATGGCTCTTTAATTTGTGGTATGGAGTATATGGAATGCGAGAAGCGAATTTCAATTATAAATTAAAACAAAAACAGAGAAAAAGGCAAAAACACTTTATTGATGTGAAACCCCAATAAACTACTTAGATTATTGGATTTGATTATATGAGTAGTGTGCCTGTTGTGTAATCCATGAGTGTATTAATTAAATATATGTATTAATTAGTTCTAACTAGGCTATATAAAATTGTGTACCACTTAATTATTTTTGCTTAATTGCATTATCAAATTAATTATTTTATTTCTAACATTTTGTTATGTGCGTGTAAAAGTACTTCTTAGCATTTTAAGAAAATATGATCTTATACAAGGTTTTTTTTTTTTTTTTGGGTAAATAGCAAACTAGCTTGTAACTTACCTTTTTTTTTTTGGAAAATGAGTGTGAGTTAAAAAATGTTTAAAGCACGTGCTGTGTATTCAAGAGTTAGGTCATTTTGGATATATATAACTGTCAATTTCTTTAAGATATTATATTCTCTCTCGCTGAGTATGTTAAAATACTTAATATTCTAAAAATAAAAAAAAAATAAAAACTTGTAACTTACCTTAATTAAGCAACATTCAAAAAATAATAATAATGAAATGCGAATGACTCCCACCCTTCTTTCTTTCTGTTTTTAGGTACGTGACTACCTGTTCAAAATACCACCATAAATAATCTAGTTTCCTAACATCATTACGTGCATCACAATAGAACCACCCCGAATACATGGTACCTTTTTTTTTTTGAAGGCACATGGTACCTGTTTTTATATTGTAATTAATAAGATAATTATTATTCTAAAGTACTTAATTTGACTTTCAAACCAATTTAAAACAATAAAAATAAGAGTCAAGTAATTAGAAACAATAAGTCAATATTCAGTACAATTTTCATAAAATATTAATGTCAAGTTGTTAATATTAACGTATATATTATTAGAAGTTGTTAATAGCCTACAAGGCTACAACAAGTTTTGGTTTAGAGTACGTAGTAGCATATATCCACATGATCAAATATTTATTATACGGTGGCCAAGGGTTCAAAATCTTCATAAAATTTTGTGTTTATAATTCTAATAGCAATAATAAAATTTTAGATCAAATGAATAACGTCATAGATTCAACCGACATACATGATGAAATCATTGAATACGTATGTAGTTTACAAAAAAAAAAGGAAAGAAAAAAAAAAAAAAAAGACTTTTGTTTGTGCTGGAAATCCAAAGGTCAAAAAGAAAAAAAGAAATAGAAAAGAGGTGTGGAACTTTCAGCCAAGAAAAGGGAGATCTCTCTAGAGAGGACCGTATAGAAGATGAGGTTCAAAGCTTGAACAAGTGATTGATATTCAATTTCAGAGATATCGAAACACAAATTCATTGATGTGTCCCAAAACAAACCATGGGTTTTCCAGTGCACTTTTTGTTTTTTGGGTCGTCTTTAAGGACCTTTTGCTACCCTAGTATTCATCACGGTCATATTCATATAGGTCCACACATGCATGTGTTTTCTTTGGGTTATGACATTGGACAATGATCCATCCATGTGTCTGGAGCTTTGTATTATTTTGTACGTTTGCTTTGTTAGTTTGTGAGGCCACTTGGTAGCCACAATAAACCCCTTTCGATTTCATGGTTGTCCAAGCTTGGAATCCACTCGAATGCTTGGCTTTTTTTGTACAACTTGAGTGACAGTCGTAGACGTTGAGGTCACTTGGCACTTGCCAATGGGAACAAATTAACAACGTCGTTTTATTATTACTAGGTTCCATGCTCGTTTCTTTGTCAATGCTTTTGCAATTGGTCCCCCACCTTCTATCATGCGTCCAAAACATTTACCTGTGTTACAAATACACACGCACATAGATATGTGTATATAAAATTGAAATCTTTGTGGTGGAATCCCTATAGTTTTGAGACAAATCAAACACGTGCTATACAACATTCTAGTGCATGATTCATTTTATATTAAAATTCTCTCGTGAAATTTGTGGATCAACAAATCTTATATATATATATATATATATATATATGAAAATTTCAGTTTCTTGTTATTCTAGTGAATTTGGACATAGATTATAGCACTTTAGTATTGTTGTTTGATGGACATAGAATAAAAGATTCCAGCATGTATACATAATACATGTGAAATTTATTGGAACTCAAGAACCCAAGCTTGGGGTCAAGTGATAGGCTAACACTAATGGCATATTTTGTAGTGCTCCATGTCCATTATGAGAGAGAGAGAGAGAGAGAGAGCGAGGGAGAGCCAAGCTTGTAGAGTAGAGTGTGGTACTGGTATCCCATCAGAGCAAATGATTTTATATATCTTAAAAATATGTAATGGGCCATAGACCTGAGCTTGCCTTCAGCTATATAGGGCTGGGCTGGGCTTTGGGTAGTTGGGTTCCTTTGAGTTCTCTACAGCTTCATCTTTTCAATGTTGGTTGGCTATATATTGGGACTTTTATTAATCAAGTAAAAGCCCAGTTTCGCGTAAATATTTTGAAACTGCGAGGCAAAAATATTGTTGTTATTATGATTTTCATGCTGTAAGGAACTCTTAATGGTTTGGTTGTTGTGTTATTATATAATTTATACCTGCTATTTGATGGAGCGCCTAAGAAAAAAATTAATTTGTGAAACTTCTTAAGGCATTTGAGAGTTCCTTGAATGGTTTCTAGAGTCTAGACTCTAGTGTGCGAAACTATATATAAAACTTGTGTGTGTTTTTTTTTTTTTTTTTGTATGTATGTTGTTATATAACAATATGTACATGGTACTTCATGGAATTAATGCCAAGGGATAAATTAAAATGTGAAACTTTGTTTTGTAAATGAGGCTTCAAGTGATAATCTAGAGGTAATGACATTTCTTGTAGTGCTCATATTTATGATTTGAACCTTCCCCTTCTATCTGCTTCTTTTTTTTTCTTTTTTTTTTCTTTATATATATATATATATATATATAAACTATGTTTCATGAATAAGCTTATTGTTACTCGACAAAAGATGCTAATATGCCTTTCAATAAATTATAATTATGAAAAGTTGAAAACCATACTATACATATGGTCGAATCAATTGAACCATTTGGAGAACTTTGGTTTGGTATGAAAAAAATATATGATTTTCCAAAAAAGAAAAATAAAAGATTGGACCATTTTAGAAAATAATATTGAACTGCAAGGTTTTTATACAAATTATACAACTTTATATATATATACACACACACACACACACACACACATATATATATATATATATATATTATTTTACAGTTCTAGTCTTAAATGAATCCAATAACTTTTTTTTTTTTTAAAGAATACTAAATATTTTTAACACACACATACGAGGAAAGAGAAGAATGTCTTAAAGAAACTGACAATGGTATATATCCAAATAGACCTATGAATCCAATAACTCAATATAACAAAAAGGCTTAATTTAGCTTCGAAATTAAATTGCATGGTTTTCAGTATTTAGTATGCTTACAGGTTTATGCTTAAATTAGTACAAGCTAATCAATTTTTATTTGTAAAACTTTTCTTCTTCATATTTTTAAATTTAAACTCTTATTTATCTATTGAAATAAAATAATTATTAAATTAATGATTTATCCAATTGCTCAATTTTCAAATCAATAAATCGCTATAACTAACAATCTCTTTTTAATGAGTATGTGAGTCGTGAGAAACGTTATTTATTTTTCTTATTTTTTGAAGAAGGAAAACTTTATTTTTTGAAAATTGTAATATGGCCAAATATTGACCAAAGCCTCTTAAAAAGTCTATAAAGTATTTCTGTTTGTGTATAGCATGTCGTACGCCAATTGCAGACTAGAGGGGCCAAATTCCATAGCCCCTCAAAAGATCTTAAAAAAAAAAAAATCTGTGTAATATATAGTATAAATTGTGTAATAGAGATTTCTTACCTCTCTTTTGTGGATGATAGTTTGATTTTCTGCTGGGCTACAATAGATGAATGTTCCAATCTAATTTCTATCTTGCACAAGTATGAGCAAATCTCAGGTCAACAATTGAACCGTGAGAAGACATCCCTATTTTTCAGTCGCAATACCCCCAGGCCATACAGATTGACATAAAGAATTGCTTTAGGGCAGAAATAATCAAGGAGCATGAAAAATATCTTGACTTCCTTTGTCGGAGGGGAAAAATACGCGAAATACTTTCCATCAATTAATAGAGCGTTTGAATCATAAATTATCAGAGTGGAAGGAGAAATTACTTTCTAATGTTGTGAAGGAGATCCTTATCAAGATAGTTGCTCAAGCGATCCCGACATATACTATAAATGTTTTTAAGCTTCCAAATGTAATTTGTGAGGAGATGACAAGCTTGGTACGTCAATTTTGGTGGGGCTGATCTAATGAGAAAAATAAGATGACTTGGTTGAGTTGGGACAAAATGTGTGTACCCAAGGACGAGGGTGGCCTGGGTTTTCAGGATCTTAAAGCCTTCAACCTTGCTTTATTGGCAAAACATGGGTGGCGTTTACAGACTTGTACAAATTCTCTTGTCCACAAAGTACTCAAGGCTCGTTATTTTCCTAATGGGGATTTTCTTTCGGCTCAATTGGAGAACAATCCATCTTATACTTGGAGAAGCATTATGTCTGCATAATTAGTGGTTCAACATGGAATTCGCTAGCAGGTGGGCAATGGCCAATCCATCAACGTATGCAATGACAAATGGTTGAACCAACCATCAACTTTTTGTGTTACCTCTAGACCTGTTATGGTACCAGCAGATGCAAAGCTCTCTTTGTTCATTGACCCACAGCAGCTTAGAGAATAGATTTGGTTCAACAATTTTTTGCTCCATAAGATGTAGGGGCTATATTAAGCATACCTTTAAGTTCTAGACTGGCTAGTGACCGTTTGGTGTGGGCTTACATGCCCAAGGGACTGTTCACAGTCAAGAGTGGCTATAAACTCACAATGTCATTAGCTGATATGCTACAGCTAGCCAGACATCTACCACTCGGATTCACAAGCTTTTTTAGAAGACAATTTGGAGACTCAATGTACCCAATAAAGTAAAATCATTTGCTTGGAGGATGAGTAAAGATATTCTGCCTACCAAAGACAATCTCTGTCAAAGATAGGTTCTTGACTCTTCTATTTGTGAAGCCTGTGGAGATGCAATAGAGACTAGTGGCCATGTTTTTTGGGTATGTGTTGTAGCCCACGAAGTTTGGGATTTGTCTGGTATTTGCTTTGACAAGGTTGGTGATGGGGTTCATGAATTCCGGCAATTTCAAGATTTCTTGTGGTACCTTAAGTTCGGGCAGTAGGTAGATGAGGAGCTACTAGGTTTGGTTTGTACAGTTGCTTGGTGCTTGTGGTCCACTAGGAATGGGGTAAGGCTTGGCAAAGTGAGACCTCAAGCTTCAGCCATTTTGCAAAAGGCACGGTACTTACTAAATGAGTTCCAAATGGCAAACTTAAAATTAGCTAAACTTGTCCATGATGAAATTGTGAAATGACAGCCACCAATGGATCTGTGGTTCAAAGTTAATGTTGATGGTGCGACCTTTGCTCAATCTCAGACAGTGGGAATTGGTGTTCTTGTTTGTGACTTTGCTGGGAGAGTGGCGGCCACGCTAAGTAAATGCCTACCTGTGCCTTTGGGACCACTTGAGACCGAAGCTAAGGCCATGGAGGAGGGTATTTAATCTGCATGGGGCGTGGATATTTGCGATATGGTTGTGGAGAGTGACTCACAGATTGTAATTTCTACTTTGATAGGGTCTAGTGGACCTCCAATTGTTATTGCCAACATCATTGAAGGAATTCACGTGAAACTATATGAATTCAGAAGGGCACAATTTTTTCATGTAAAGAGACAAGGCAATCGCCTAGCTCATATTTTGGATTAGTGTGCCAAGAACATTAATTCATATGTAACTTGGATAGAGGAAAATCCACACATAGTTGAGTCTGTTTTGGCTCATGATGTATCATTTTTATCTTTGTTTCAATAAAGTTATGATTTTTTTATCAAAAACAAAATTTGTGTAATAGAGAGATTCATTTTAAAACGTATATAAAAAACACACACACACAAGTGATAGACTTACAAACATCCCCCCAAAAATTCTTTATTATATATAATTTTTCTTTATATAATCCATTGTCTTCAAAAATATTTAACTAGAGTCAATCCTACCATCCCTAAGCTATTGTATCAATTTATTTATAATGTTTTTGTGTTTACGTATATTGGTAAAGCCAAATGTAGGCTAAGAGTCTATTTAGAATCTGCTTATTTTGCTAAAACTGAAATTTTTTTGCTGAAAGTACTGTAGGTAAAGGTAAAAAAGCTAGCTGAAATAGTACAGTGGGACTTATGAATAGCACCAAAAAATGCAATGGGGCTCATGTATAGTAGCAAAAATAAGCTGAATAGCAAAACAAACTGGCTTTTTAAATTTTTGTCAAACACACACTAAGAGAGCCAAATAACCTCTCAAAACTATTTATGCATATAGCTTAGCGTAATAAGATTGCTTCAAATAGTGGAACAGTGCCCCCTCCGAATAAAATGTTGCCCAAAATACTCTGTTGGTTCTTGAAATTTACTTTTTCTTTTATGGTCAAGATTATAGAACTTTCATTAAATAGGGGATAAACCCAAAGAAAATACATCCATATGAATATGGTCCAAGATCATTGGGGGAGTGTCCTCCACCAAACAATGTAGTCCATTACATTACACGCATGTCTAGCAAGCACATGTGCTGCTGTATTACAATTCCTATGAACGTGTTGAGCCTTCCAAGCCTTGAAATTCTGCAGTCTGAACTTAGCTCCCTCCACTACCTTCTGGATAGTGCATGGAGTAGTGTCGGGGTCTGATTCCATAAGCGCCACCATGATGGTCTTCGCATCTCCTTCCACCATCACCTTACTTAAGCCTAAATCCCTTGCTAATAAAATCCCCCCCTTTGCTGCCCGAGTTTCAGCCTCTATTGGACCTAATGGGAAAGGAAGTTTCTTGCTCATCGCCCCCATCAAACAACCAACCTCATTTCTGATCACTACTCCCACCCCGCAGCTACCGTCCTCTTTAAAGATTGTCGCATCAATGTTGATTTTATACCAACCAGGTTCAGGAGGACACCATTGAGATCCTAACCGAAGAGGCTGCCTGGGGGTTTGAATGGTTTGGAAATTACCTTGTCTGTACTCCTCTGTGTACCTGAGTGCTTCACTTGCTAGGACTTTTGCTAGCTTACATCTCCCCTCATGTTTATATAGATTGCGATTGTTCCATATACACCACGCAATTGTTGCAAATGCAGACCAATCTATATCTTTTGCCTCTTCCCTAAGTTTCCAGTAAACATCAAGGAAGTCTCGATGAGAATTTTTCCAAATGGGAAGCTTCAGCCCCGATTCCTTCCAAGTTTCAGCAGCTGTTTTACAATCCCATAATATATGACCTGATGTTTCCTTCTCACCACACCAAGCACAACCATCCCATTTGGTCACCTTCTGTTTAGCCAAGCAGTAGTTTATGGGCAATATATCTTTGCAAGCTCTCCACAGGAAGTGTTTTACTTTACCTGTACACTCCAGCTTCCATATTGACTTCCATGTATCAGCCATTTTGGAAGAATCAGAGCATTCCCTTCGGCCTCCTATTTCATTATCATCTCTCAACTCCTTGAAAGCTACCTCATACGTACTTTTGACAATGAATCTCCCATTATTAGACCACGCCCATATTTTGGAGTCATTGGGGAGACACGGGCTGATCGGTATCCCCAAAACAGCTTTTGCTTCAAAGGGGAGAAAAGTATTTCGCACCTTTTCAATGTCCCACGAGCCCCTCTCCCTATCCAGAAGGTGTCCACCCTTTCAACCATTGAACCTTGGCTTCTTGGGCTGATTACCTTAAAGGAATTAGGAGTAGGGAGCCATCTGTCCCGCCACACATTAACACTTCTGCCATTGCCTATGATCCACCTCAGTCCTCTGCCAATGATACTCTTGGATTCCAATAGGCTTCTCCACGTGTATGAGGGATTATTTCCTAGGTGGGCTTCCATAAAACACGACCTTTTAAAGTATTTTGCCTTCAACACCTTGTGGAGCAAAGAGTCCGGGTTTTGGATTAGTCACCATCCTTGTTTGGCCAAGAGAGCTAAATTAAAAGCCTTGAGGTCCCTAAAACCCAATTCTCCATCTTCTTCTGACACATCTTTTCCCATGAAACCCAAGCCATTTTCTTTTCGTTTTCCTTCTGCCCCCACCAGAAATTCCTGACCATGGCGTTTAAATCCTTGCACAATGAGTCTAAAATCTTAAAACAACTCATGGTATACGCCGAGGTGGCTTGAGCAACTGCTTTAATTAGTATTTCTTTTCTAGCCCTCGATAGCAATTTACCCTTCCACCCCGCAATTCTTCTTCCCACTTGATCCTTAATACGATTGAAAGCCTTCTTTTTCCCTCTCCCCATTAATGGTGGCAGCCCTAGGTATTTTTCATGTTGTTTGATAATTTGCACCCCAAATATCTCCTTCACCCCTTCCTTCACTTCACTTCTAGTATTCTTACTGAAAAAGATAGATGTTTTCTCTTTATTCAACTTTTGCCCAAACTCCTTCTCATACTCCTTTAAGACTTAGCTCACCTGATTGGTCTCTTCCAAAGTTGCTCTACAAAAGATGATGCTATCGTCTGCAAAAAAATAGGTGGGAGATTTTGGGGGCTCCTCTACATACTGCTACTCCATTTATCCGTCTCGTACCATCTTATTTTTGAAGCATCTCTACCAATCCCTTTGCACACAACAAGAACAGGTACGGAGAGATAGGATCCCCTTGGTGAAGCCCCCTTGAAGGAATTATCTTTCCTTTTGGTTCTCCATTGATCAGAACGGAGTAGGACATCGTTTTCACACACATCATAATCAGCTGAATCCACTTTTCTTGAAAGCCCATCCTCCTCATCACCCCTTCCAAGTATCTCCATTCAACTCGGTTGTATGCCTTGCTCATATCAAGCTTGACTGCCATAAGTCCTTTTTTTTCCTTTCCGTTTCATATTTATGCAGTGCTTCGTCTCAAACACTACAAAAACATTATCTGTGATCTGTCTCCTTGGAACAAAAGCACTCTGAGCATCTCCTATGACCCTTGGTAGGATTTGTTTCAGTCTATTTGTAAGGACTTTAGACACTATCTTATAAATAACGTTGCAAAGGCTGATTGGTTTGAATTCCGTAATTTTCTGGGGACTTTTCACTTTAGGTATTAGGCAGAATTCTTGAAATTTACTATAAGTGAGAGCTTATGGTCATTTTGTTCATTGTCGTTAGGCTCTTGGAATTTCTAGAGAGAGAAATAGATTCAAAGAGAACCATGGTCTTCTTAGACTCAAAAGGTTCAGCATAATGTTTTTAATTTCCTATTTTCTTGGTAGACAAACAAATTTGTTGTGTGGAAGACCGGTTTCTAATGGGTTTGGGTTAGGTCATGAGTTTTTTATTTATTTATTTATTTATTTATTTTATGTGGCAATATTATGTTGGTTTTTTTAAAATATTAAAAGCGTTGCCACGTTACCTAAAAAGAGTCTCATCATTGCTCCGTTAAGCATATAGGTAAGGATGCTAACGATAGTTAACATAAGGATCAGTAATGCTCATTTTTTTTTAACTTTTGGGATTATTAGCACTCATTTGAAATTCCAAGAATCAAAAGTGCTCACTTGGTAAACTTTAGAGCATTCACATTGGTGGTGTGAAATTGCTAAAATGCTATTTTTAGTACCACAATATACAAAAAGTGAGCTACATTGGTGGTGGTATAGGTAAAAAATTAAACTCATTAGCTACAGTGCACAACCATCTATAACTATGCATTGTAGCTCAAATGGTAAAGCAACATAATATATTTTATGTGGTTGTGGTTGTAGTTTATTGCATTGAATATATTATTTTATTATGTTATTTATATTATTTTAATATTTTGAATGCTAAAATAAAACCATTGTGGTCCATTAATGTTGGGTGTTTCGTAAAGTGAGGTGGTAAAGTAGATAAAATAGCTTTTTGTGGTGCCAAAAAATTTAGTTTTTGGCACTACGAAAAACTACTTTATCTGTGGTACCAATGTAAATGCTCTAATAGTGTATCCATGTCTTCCTTGACATATATGTGGTTCCTTCGCCTTCTCCAACCTATTGTCAGAAGTTTCTAGTATTGTAGCCCTAGGCAGCTCTAACCTTAAAAAAATAATTTATTATATATAAAATTTATGATTTTTTTATATCCTTTAAAAAAATTGTGATCACTCTAAAATTTTTTAGGCCCAACATAATTAAATTTTGGTAAAAATTTGGCAACAAACTTGGTTGTAAATTAAGGCTACAATTTCACTTAATATTTTTTTATTAGAAGTGAATTTTGACAAATCTACCATTGAATTACATTTTCTTCTTATATCCTTCATATTTATAAAGTTTCAATAAAATCAAAGATCAATAGCAATGTCATCAATCAAATGTTTAAATTTCGAGTTTTTGTAGTCTAAAATTATATGTAAGAAATATGTTTATGGATCAAATAGTAAATAACATTCAAAAGACATGAAATTTGACATGTGTTTTAAAAATATAAAAAACATGCAATTCAACGGTTAGATTTTCAAAATATGTAACAATGTTAATTTGTTTAATGAGAGTTGTAGCCTAAGGCTACAACTAAGTTTGTAGTCGAACTTTTTCCTTAAACTTCAATCCCCTTAACAATATATTAAGTTCTTACAAACAAAAAGAAAAAGTTCAAAACAAATTTTATTGAACTAAAATTTCAAAAGAAACGTAGCTTGCAGAATTAATAATGAGACTATCATGTAATAATTTCAAAATAAGAAAACTCATAGAAGAAAATTGTAAGACTATGTATTTGCATGTGTGTTTTTTTTTAATTTTTTTTCAATATATAAAGTTTTTTTATTATTAAATTTTGTATAATTTATGTTTTTATAATAATCATCTTGAAAAAATTCGTGAAGCCACCGCTAAGTGTAATCCCATTATCATTGGAAGCCTCTCATCGCCACAAGACCACTGCTGAACAAGATTATCCTATAAAGTATAAAGTCTCCCTTTCTTTTGGATGAAAACTGAAAAAGCTGAGATTGATACAGGACCATCACTAAAGTGTTTTACAAAAGGCTGTCCTTCGAGTGACATTTAATTGGCCAAAAGTTATTACTAGAACTATAAATAATTCAAAATAATATAGCTTAGTTTTTAGTATTTGTTTTCAAAACTCCAATTTTCTTTACAAATTTCAAAGTCTCACTTTTGTTTAAGTATTATATTAATTTATTTATATAAATCTGTCATTGATATGATTCATATGATTAACTTATCACTTTCTGCAGAAATAAAGGTGAAAAAGCATAGCAACAACTTAAGTTTCATCTAAAAGATCAAGAGTGTAGTTCAAAAATCTTGATATTTTCAAGAGAAATGTCTAATATTAAAATTATTTATTCTTATTTTAAATTTAAAATTACAAAATTCATATATATATATATAATATTTTATCTGAATCACTTCTAAAGCTTCTTGTCATACAACGATGAAATACCAATCTTATAGTCCAAACATATTGCTAAATTATCAAGGTGTTTTAACATTATTTTATTTTATTTAAAAAAAAAAAACTGTCTCTCTCTCTCATTACACTTGTAGCTATTAATTTAAGTTGAGCTTATAGAAGTTTGTCGAATATTTGTTAATTAAAAAACCACATATAATAGAAAGCCAACTTGCCATATACATTTTATTTCATTTTTGGGCCATAGTAATCATTTGCTTATTTTACTTTTAATTTAAAAAAAAAAAAGTTTTTTGGGAAAGAATAGAGGGTGACAAGATTTTTTTTATTATTAGATACATTATAGAATTTAAATAATGATATTTACTCTATGATCATTATTGTTAATTATCAAACTAAGATGCTGATTAATTTTTTATACAAATAAATATTTCTTATTTGATAACAAAATATTTTACCAATTAAACTAATTACAACTTACCAAAACTGAAGAGTCAAGACAAAAGTCAATTGCCCTATGCATTATTTTTCTCTCTCACAGAGATTTGGCTATATAGAATCCACCTAAAAGATCAAAAAGAGGAAATGACATAAAAGTAGTAAACAAAAAAAGGCAGCAAAGGGGAAAGTCAAATTAAGAAAAACAAAGAAACGTCAATTTGTCAAGAAATTAAATAAACCGGGCAATAAGGTAATAATAATAAGACATGGCACCACACACACCCACTGCCGTACGCAACCAAAACAGCACTAGTCGCTCTCCCTAATCATTACTTTTGGCATTTAAACCCCCCGGATTCCCCTAATTAAAAACAAAAAACAAAATTAACAGCTAACACACAGCGAGTACAAAATTCCAACATACACAACCCGAGTGCGCCGAACCCAAAAAACTCACATTCATTAATTGCTGGACCCGTAACTTTCCCTCGCTTTCTTAGTTCAAATTTCAAAAACGACCCAACAACTCTCTCTCTCTCTCACACTAAAATTTTTTGCTCTCATTCGCTTATTATGACTTGAGTATTAAAAATCAAGAAGTATATAAGGCGAAATGAAAAATAGAAAAAAAAAAGGTGTAGAGGATAAGAGACAGGACATAGGTACTAGTAGCGAGTAATTATCAAAAAATCGATGGTATGCTGGTTGTGGAAGCGTGAGTGTGAGTTGGGATTAGTGTGTAGATCAGTGGTGGGGTTTCTTGACAGATCGGTTTCCAGAGCTATGGGTTGCTTCTTCGCTTGCTTTCGTGTCAAAGACGATCACCATCACCGCCATCGCCCTCACCTCGTCTCCTCCGATCCCACCAAGCCTACGGTCACTTCTCTCTCTCTCTCTCGCCCTCTGTTTGGTTCCCGAGAAAAATTAACAGAAGAAAATAAACGAAAATGTGTCTCTCTCTCTCGCTTTCTTTCTTTCTTTCTTGATGTAGTAGTAGGTCTGTCGTAGGTGCTGGTTCGTAGTGGTTTTTGAAGGTGGATTTTGATTTTCTTTGAGTTTCTTTTATTTTCATGAGCTTTCTTTCTTTCTTTCTTTCTTTCTAAGCAGCCAAACAGGGATTTTCTTGCGTCTTTTAGAAAATTTTAGCATTTCTTTATCCTCCGTGAGAAAATTGAGGGAAGAGAAAACAAGATTAAGTCTTTGAGCCTTGTATTTTTTTTTTCCCTTTGCGAATTAGGGTTCAGTTGACTGCGATTCAAGATTTCATGTTTTTGGTTCATTTTCTAAATAATTAAGCAGAACATTGGTTTCGTGAGTTACATTTAACAAAAAAAAAAAAGTTATTATTTGAACTTACCTTCTGTTTGGCTGCTGAGAAAAATCAAAGAAAAGAATACAAATGAATTTTGTCTGTTTTATGTCTATGTTGTTTTAGTTTATTGGTAACAAATAGCTTAATTTAATTTCAGAATACATTTTCTCAGTGTCCAAGCAGAGAATAAGTGAATTATGAGATTTCTTGCTCACTTTTCTTCCCTGTGTGTTATGATCAGGAAACTGTGATATCTCAAAATCGTTTGGCGTCTCTCTTTCTATCTGAAGGTATAAAAATTTCCTGTTGAGTTTTTTATTATATCGGTTCTAATTGTTTTAAGTACATCTATCTTTTTATTAATATCTAAAGCTGTGAATTTGTTAATTTTTTTGAAATTGGTTCTATTTTTTTTTATAGAGAAAGAGGATTCTCCGCACGCTGATAGGGAAGCTCATGGTTTCGGATCTCCAGAAAGTCACAAGGCACTCAAGGATGAGGTATACTGATCTTGGACATTACATGAAAGGTCCTAAAGATTGTGTTTTTTACAATTATGCTAATTCAGATTAAATTTTCTCTTTAAACTTTTAACAATAGTTTACATGAAGGTGTGTATAATTGTGTTCAATTTAAGTTTTAATCATTTTTATAGTGTTAAACCTTGAATAAGCATGGTTGAAGCTATGCGTAGAAGCAGAGAATTATGCCTCTGCTTAACACATGCTTATACATGCGTTTTTGCTATATTACTTTTAAACTTTTGGAAGAGATGGTAGTCTAATTTTGTTTTGAAGCACAACAAATTAAGTGAACCAAAGAATTTACTTTTTATTAATGACTAATTAAATTAATAACTATTTCCCATATGATGCGAAACACTGGTTATTCATTATAGATTGCTTATCAGGCTTTTGTTCTTTGTCCTTAATGGACTAATGTTTTTGGGTTGCATGCGGTTTTTTTTTTTTGGGTATGCATATAGGCATAAGTTGAAAATTTTGAAATGGGAATGCTAAATGGATAAGTAAAAATACAAGAAAGATTTGATATGAAATGAAGAAATTTGGTTTAATGATAGGATAGCTCCTATTGATTAAAAGATGAGGGGGACTGCTTGGTATGAGTTCAAGTTGAGAAAATGAAAAAAAGGCGGAGGAACCCAAAACAAAATTGGTAGATGCTGTAAACAAGGATATGTTAATTAAAGAGGTGATAGAAAGTATGATTTTGGATAGAATAGAATGACAAAAAATACATACAGTGACCTATATTCGTCTCCAACTCTTAGGAGGTTTCATAGCACCGTCCTTAAAGTTTTGGGACTGAAGCTTTATGAGTCACGTTGATGGAATTTATGAGGCACGTTGTTATTGATTTTACAAGTGGCATAAAAGCTGTGATCAGAACTGATTTTCTGGTGTTTGTATTCTGCAGCTAATTCTTGCTTCATTTTGGTTGTATAGATGGTTTGTAAGGCCTGCCATATTCTTTTTGATTAGATTATTTAATTTTTTTTCATCTTTGTAGGCGCTTTTTAGGGTGCTGGATTCTAGAACTATCCCCCTTCCCTATTTGTGATCTCAGCAGATTTGAATGTGTGATTGCAAACCTATTGGCTATTTCATCTGTCTACTACATGAGTTATCCTCAAAATACTAGAATCATCCTCATTCTTTTCAAATAGGGCATTGGTTACACTAATGGATAACTTTCTTTAGTCAAGGTTGTTGTTGACTGTTGACAAGTATCTTTTTGATTGTATGAAATATTTTGTGCAGGCCAGGTTTCTTAAAGCTTGTGGTACCTTAGCAGAGACCCCTACAGAAATTCGGAAAGCATCTGCAAAGTCAAAATTTTCACCTTCATATGATGGAGATTCAGAGCCTCCAAAATTCCATTCATGGCTTCCCAACACATCCATCAAGAAACTTCAGTTAGACAACCAGCCTGTGCAGGCCACTACTCCCATTAAACTTAGTGAAGAGTGGGGAAAGGGATCAGGTTTGCAAGAGCAGACACCTAGCAGGTTGTACTTCTCTCTATAATGATTATGTTTGTGAAACAATTGATATACTTTTAATTAATTATTGAGTACACCTGTCATGGGAAGGGAATTTTCCATATTTCAAAGCAAACCTGTCTGCTATTTGGTAGTATTAATTGTTTATATTTATGAAATGTGGACACCAATTATTTGGTAATACCCTGACAAGATTAATAGCTTCCTGACATTTGTCCAATGTCATCTCTCTCTTCTAGCTGTATATCCAGCATACATAACACTGGAAGGGTGTCTTTCAGCTCAACTGAAGGCAGTGGAACAGGAAGTGTTAATACAGCTGTCAGGTTTCATGCTAATCAGACTGAAAACATGGCAACATCAGTTTCACCTTGGATTTCAGCCACAGAAATTCAGTGCAGGAGCAAGTCTGTGCGTTTTCAATGTGATTTTGATGCATCTTCCTCATCATCTGAAAATGTTAGCCAAAATCAAAAGAAATCCGAATCACCAGGTAATCAGAGTGTGTCAAAGCCTTCACCTTATCCAACCCCACTTAAGCTGTCTGACGAGATGCAAACACCTGGAACCGTTTTTCCCACAAACTTTGACAATTTACCATATGGGAAGACCCGAATCAGGTCCCAGTATGTGTATTCAGTTATGAACCCAGTTGAGAGTGAGTCTCAGTGGAAGTTATTGAGGGAAGAAGATCCTAACTATCATCAACTTTCAGGTGAGCTGAGAGAATCTCTTGAGTTGCCCGAAACTACAACCCCTAGGCCAGAAGTGGGGGTAAAAGAAACTTTGTCTGGGAAAGAGTTGAAGGTGGAAGCAAGCCTGTCTGCTTGGTTGAAGCCACTGCCATCCATTCAGGATGAGAATAGTAAAAATTTTGACCCTGCTTCTACTAGAAAACCTCATTTTGGTAGAACTCCTGGGGACAGGCCAATCATTGGGCTTGTTGCTGCTCACTGGAATGATAATGAGCAATCTCATATTTCGCCAAAGTGGTGGGATGGGAATGGAATCCCAAATTCGACCAATAAATACAAGGAGGTATGTCTTGTGGCTTCTTTACTTTCAGCTTGAGGCCTTTGAAATGAAAAGCTTCATTTAAGGAATGCTGGTTGTTTTTGCAGGATCAGAAAGTGAGTTGGCATGCTACGCCATTTGAGGAGAGGTTAGAAAAGGCTTTGTCTGAAGAGAGTGTTATCACTCAAAGGTATGCTAGCTTCCTTCTTTGATGTGCACTGTGTCCTGTGTGACTGTAATTTAAAGTATACTGCTGGTAGCTTTTGAACGTAAATTGCAACGTAGTCAAAGGCAAAAGGTGACCTTAAGTTGCTTAGGCCTTGTATCATCTGGGGTGTAAGGTGTCAAAACAGCATTAGCTCTATTGTTGTGAGCTGCCAAATTCTAAATATTGTTAATATACATGTAGAACTTAAATCATATTTATCTATGTATAGAATATACTTATTTATATATAATTATTTATCTAATGTATAGAAATATTACAATCAAGTCTCTAACATGTGTTGCATCTTGCATGAAGTAATTAGGTCTATTAATTAATTTGAAAATAGGGCACAACTTAGGCTCTATTAAGTAATATGACAATAGGTTTTACAAAAACTTCAATAATTAATTAATCTAACCATACGTTTTACAACAAGCTTTTGTAAATTAATAATCCAACAATAGGTTCTACAACAAGCTTCTACAAATTGTAAATCAGAGAGAGAGAGAGAGAGAGAGAGAATAGAATAATGAAAGAAAAAAAACCAATGTGTTGTTTGTTATGGTCTTAAAAGCTGTGTTTAATTTTTTTGATAAAATAAAAGCCTTATTGTTCTGTTACTCACATACTTTGTTTTGTTGTGGTTGAACTTTTGCCTTACCGCCCTAAACATTGTTTAAGGCATTTGCCTTGCTTGCCTCAGTGCTCTAAAGACGCCTCACCTTATAGCCTTAGTGAGGCCGCTGGGTGAGCGTTTGGCTTGCTTTTAATTACCATGGTAAATTGTGATGATATGTATGGGGAGGGCATACCAATTCCTATTTTTGCATTATGTTAACTCCATATTCTATGTATAAGTCATCGTAAGGTTTCGCATTCTTAAATGTAGGTTTTGTATGATAACACTGATGTTTATGTTGTTGGCCTTTTACTTAATGAATGTACATACCACTATTATGCCAAGAGTTCAGCTTAACTTAAAGAACTTACGTTTTCTTGTTAGCTGATGTTATTAAAAATCTTCACGTATTACATTTTCTACATATGCATATGTTTTTGTTAAGAGCTGAGAGCTTAACAGTTACCAAAGCTTTCATCAGCTTCCTTTTCTGGTTTCCTGTTTAAAAAGTTCTGAAGTTTTTAATTTTTAAATTTTTTTTTTAACATCTTAAATTTGCTTCAAAGACAGTCTGATTATATAACTGTACAATTTACAGGAAGCCTGTCTACGGAAAACCAATAGCTTTTGATGAGAACGAGGAAAGTGATACGGCTCTTTCTCAGTTGCAATCTTCAACCCATCCTAAGTCAGTAGTTTCATTCTGATGAAAGATGGTGGTGGCGTTTCTCCATTGTGTTGTGAGTTTGGTTTGCAGCCAATATACTGCAATTAGTAGTGACTTCTAAAACCTAAATTGAAGTTTACATAGTTGAACTGAACAAGGGTATTGGTTTTGTATCCGGCCATTGATTCATTGTGCTGGTTCTGGAAATCTTATTTTTGTGGTTATAGACTTTTCAGCAGCATGGGAGCTGCTTGTAATGTACATAAGTAATGGAAATCCTCTGCATCAATGGCTCTTTGGTTCTGAATCGTTCTTAATTTTGTTTGCCCCTTTGAATTTAAGCATTATGAAGTTAGCTATTTACTATTAAGGGTCTTGTAGCTTTTGTCTGGCTATGTTGCCGTTTTTAAGATGATATTTTCTCTCATTCGAAGAGAATTTACTAATTGGTTACTGGTAGGGATGGCCATGGGTAGGGTATGGATTGGGTATACCCATACCCGACCCGAAAATTTTACCCATAAATACCCGATTATCAATACTCATTAATATTCATACCCGAATCTTACCCGAATATATTATTCATGGATATTCATACTCTACCCGAAACTCGAAACCCATTAAAATTTTTTTTTTTTTTTTTTAATTCAAAACATTTTAACATAGAAACTAACCAATCTTAAAAAAGAAAAAACTAATCAATAAAAAAATTTTATGGATTAGTTTGTATTTGCTTCTTTCTTTTTCTTTTTCTTTTTTTCCTGTTTTTTTCTTCTTTTTTTTTTTCTTTTTTTTTGAGATAGGGATAGAAATTTTATTAGATAAAAAATAAAATAAAATAAAATAACTTTGGAACATTCATAAGTGGTGCATCAAAATAACTCTGAAAATTTTCAGCTTCAAAAGTAGCACTCATTACAACTAGCTTCAGATCAGGTCATCCCTAAACTAAAATTTTAAAAATAAAATAAAATAAAGAAGCAACATTTTCCTCTGCCTCTTCAGTTGTTTGTTAGCAAATTCCAACTCCTAAAAGAAATCACAAAATACTACTATTTCCATGGTAGTGAAGATCAGCATGTAACATTGCATTCCTATCATGAACTCTTAACAGTGCAGGACCTGTCAAAACAAACATAAATAATATTAAAAATCTAATGTAGTGATTCAAGGATAATCAAGGATATCACATACATACGGAGTCCTACCTGCAAGGTCAAGAATGCTTATTAAGTTTGAAGCCTTAACACTGGCTCAAAATTCTAAACTTTCAAAGATAAAACTGCATAATCAAAATGTTTGTCAAAGGAATTCAACAATGCAAAAGTGAAGGAAAGTATATGACATGTTTCCAGCATCACAAGCTCAAAGAATTTTTCCTAAAAGAAAAAAAGAAAATGGATGAATGATAAAAGCAAATTGATAACCCTTTTCACTTAAGAATAGGAAACTGAGCTCCATAAACAGTGAACAGTTAAGTTTCTCAGGTACCATACAAAGCATATATTGATTGTTAGACAACAATCATACATCGATGCAACCCTCTAATTTGTGCAAACTACCAAGACAACCATGAGCCTATTGTACAAAACCAACAAAATAATACAGTGGACAACCAACAACAAGCTCATTTTTAGTTTGTTCCATGTTTAAAGTATGTATATCAGTTAGGAGAGGCAGAGAGAGTGTGACTGTGTGAGTGACGGTGAGAGAGGTTTAGGGGTTTTTTTTTTTTTGGGTCGGGTTTGGATAATATCCATACCCTACCTGAAAAATTCGGGTAATATCCATACCCTACCCGATTAGGCTCTACCCATGAAGAACCGGGTATTACCCGAAATATTTGGATCGGGTAGGATTGAATATTCATTACCCAATGGGTATGGCCATCCCTAGTTACTGGTAAATCACCTCTAAGATACAATAAAGCCTACAAATTCTATAAATAGCAATTCTAGAGAATTCTCAAGATTTTCTTGTGCTTTTTGTTAACTAGAATTCTGAATATGGAAAAACATGCATATGTAGAAAATGAAGAGGAACAATTGAAGAGTCATTACTTTCAAAATATGGTTTAAAACAGGTATTAGATAGTAATGACAATCAAACTCAAGTTAGGCACATTTGTTTGCATAATTTTGCAGAGAACAAAAACTTTGATTGACCTTGCTTACACTTCACCTGACTGAAACTTGAGCAAACCTTAAACTTCCTCAAACAAAAAAGTTTTATAGATTTTTGGTTGATAATTGCCCGAGTGGTCATCAAATTGGAGAATCAATCCAGCAAACTTTTGAAAATCAGATAATTGTAACTTTGTCTTTTTAAGTCAATTTCACCATTTCCAATGTGGGATTACCTCATGTTATATATAGTAATATAATAAAGAGAAAATTCATTCAGAAATCCAAATTAGATTCTATTACGTTAAGTGTCCTAATTGCATTCTAATTTGATTTCAAGTGTCTTTAGATTTTAAATTGGTTTTAATTTTATATAAAGTGTCATTTCATCTTTGTGCAATGCTAGAACCACAATTTATTGCACAATTTTTGCCACAACTTACCATGTGGCGAGTTGTGAGTAATAGAAGTGTGAACCTACATGATGAACTCAACATTTTTTCTTTACCACTCATAACTTGGCACGTGACAAGTTGTGGTCCTAACATTTTTCTTCGTTTGTAATCTTTGCATGAAAATGAATGAATCTAAACTTGTAAAACATTTTTTTTAAAATCTCAAATAGAATTTATTATACTTTTTATTTTTATATAAGATAGAAATTCTATTATAGTCTAATATAAGTGTATGTGTTTGTGAAGCTCTCACTTGAAGACTTGAACCCAGACCCTTGTACCCACCCCACAAACAATTATATTCATGTAATACTTTTAACCAATTTTAAAACTATTTTCTTCTCAATTTTTTTAAAAACTATTTTAAATGCATTTAAAACTGCTTCTAACTATTCTATTTAAATATCATTTGAAACTACTTTCAATTCATTTAAAACCAATTTAGATTTTCTTACCAAAAAATAAATATTATTAGTTCAAATATAAATTATTATTATACAAGATGAGAGGAGTTGAAGAAATGCATTGTTGTTGCTTGAGAATGTCATCAGAGTTATGGCTACTTATTGTTGTAATTTAAAGAATTTTAGTCATGCTCAAAACTGTTAGAATTGGAATGATATTAACAAGTGGCATTTGGTGCAACTAATTTCCTTGATTGATTTTATTCATTCTCTCTAAAAATATTGCCATTGATTTTTTTTTTGTATTTTCTTAAAAAAAAAAAAAAAAAAAAAACTTAGTTTGATAATATGGGTCGACCCGACCCGACCCGACTACCCGACTGGTCAGTTTGCCGCGGCTAACAAAATCTGGAGATACCTTCTTTATGTATCGTTGATATTTTAAAATAATAATAATAAAGAAGTAAAAGGCGAAAACCCTAGGGATATAAGTTGATAAATTTTCCGTGACTTGGTAGGGAAAGAAGAGTGGAGAGGTCGGGAAGGGAGAGAAAAGTAACGATGGAGAGAAGTGAAAATACTGGAAGCAGCAGTCACATGTGGATACGAAAACCTACCTGAACCTGAGGGGATATCATGATTTTATCCATTATTATAGTTTTCAATCTGAATTCTGATTTCCAATCACACTTGCTGCTCGTATTTCCTTCTTCTTCTTCCTCATCTTTTCCTCTCTCTCTCAAACCCTCGCTTTTCTTCTCCGGGCCTAGTGATGATGCTCTCACAGCTCTGAAGGTTCAATCTCTCTTTCGAATTTAAACCCCTTTTTATTTTCCTAATTTTGTGAATTCTGCATCTGTGTTCCTTTAAATTTTATTTACATTTAAATATTTCAAATTGGGTTCTCATATTTACATATTTTTTTGATTTAGTAATTGAAGAATTTCTTATTGCTGTTTGTTTTGTTATAAAAAAAAAAAACCTCTGTTTTTTTGTTGGGTTTGCAGCAAAATATTTGGCTAGTAGTTAAGTTTTGTCATATTCATGTTATATCTGTTTAGTGATAATGGATGAGAAAATTTTGTGATGCATCTATTTGGTTGAAATAGACTCCCAAATTCCAAACCAGTTTGTACTTTATATGGTAGTTGCTTCCAAAATAAAACTTTCTAGGACATTTTAGCCAAGACTTGATGTGGGCACAACTTGGATATCATATTGGTGAATCATAGATAGCCATTTTACAAGGGCATAGGATCTTATTTACAATATTTCTCATAGGACAGCTTTAACATTAACGGAAATGACTTGAATCAATTAGGAGGAGCTTTGACATTTGGTAGTAGAGCTAGTGATGAAGTTTTATGGGTCTAGATAACAAACTAGAAGCATAAAATAGGAAGAACTATATCAAATTGCTTAGATTGAGAAGAGCTCATCTCACTTCAATGAGTCTATAATCTTGATTAAGGTTTTGCGGCGGGATGAACATCAAGTCACCAAACTTATGGTTGTTTAAATTCTTTTTGAAAGGTTAATATAAGGGCTAAATGGACTTTACTTAAGGGTGAAATGCAAAATAAGTCAGGAGTTTCCTTACAGATAAAGTATCCTCAAGGCCTTAGTAACCTAATCAAGAATTATGGTTTTGAGTAAGCAGCTGGTCCTTGAAGTACAAAACTACAAAAGGTCTCATGTTTCACATAGTTACAAAATGTTCAAAACTACTTCATTTCATTTTGTGGGAGGAACTTCAAGCTTCGAAGTGGGGCTTCCGTAAGAATCAAACATATTTGGGAGGCCTCTTTGTCTTTGGTTTTGGATTAGAATCATGTGGTTTTGCATTAGAGTCTTCCCATCATTAATTAGTCTGTTTTTATGTGTTGAAATCATTTTGGTTGTTTTACCAAAAAAAAAAAAAAAAAAAAATTTGGTTGTGTTGCTTAATTGCTGTCAAAACAAGAGTTACTTACCATCTTGTCATTCGCCTTCACTTAAGTAATACTTAAAATCTCATTATATGATGCAATTTTGCAAACTTTCTTTTACCTTTTACTTTTTTGATTAAACAAATAGGGGAGGAGCTGTCCCGTCCTCCACCTTTCTAATAAAAAATTTAGCTTTGAATGTTAAAAACTTATTTCTTCATTCGTTCTGTTTAGGCCAAATTACTATTTTTATCCTTTAAACTACAGTTTAAGGTTAAATTGTGTTCATAAACAATCAATTGTGTCACTATAGTCCTTAAATATTTTGAAAATATTTCATTGTTTGTTTACTTATCATAAAAAAAATAGCCACAGTTATACAAGTCGTGTTTCCTTCAAACTACTTAGTTTTGTTAGTAGGAATCAAAGTAAACTATAGATTGAGTCACGTCTGTAAGCTAATCTCATAGGACGGGCAAGGGTAACATTGAGCCATTTTCAAAAATCTATGGGTTTAAATTTTAGTTTATAGTTCGGGTATGAAATTGAATTTTGATGCATAATTTAGGGTTCAAAATTTACCTTATATAAACTTTTTCTAGCTTTCATACTAAAAATTCGAAATGTTTTTTTTTTAATAATCTCTAGTGTAATTGTTAAAAACAAAGAGACAGAGAGAAAGAAAGAGAGGAACATGTCCCAAGTTTAATATTATGCAAAGTGTCAAATTCATTAGACTTAGCTTGCTACTAAAGAGGGTTAATAGACTCAATACTAGTCTCATCATAAGTGTGGTGCTTATGGGGAGTGGAAAGAGCAACGAATTGGTGATAATTAGTAATGGACAAAACCTGGTGAATCAGTATCACGAATAGACAAGCTAGAGGAAGCAATAGACCCTATGTGACTAACAAGCATATGAAACCATCAACAATATAAATGACAGGACTAGAAGTTTAAGAATGTTGTGGGAAAATAGTGAGGCATCAAAGGTCATAAGGTTGCAACAAGCAGAATCAATGAATTTGGAATTGCTACTTGAGCCTTGAGGGAACAGAAAAGGCAGCATATTAGTGCAGGACATAACTTAAGACGATCATGTTATTAGGCAAAGAGTGCAATGTCATCAGCATCTTTCAATGATGGATCTACATTTGTTCCCACAAAGTAGAGGTGTAGGCATAAAAATTTAAAATGGATTGACTTGATTCTTGGCGATCTAAGAAATTTTGGTCTTGATACCAAATTCCAAGGCAACATGGCAAGGAAGTCCCGAGCTACCTTGGCTATCTCAAGCCCTGGTAAGAGATTGTTGATAGAAGGAGCATGAATGTTGTTCCAATCTTCAAGCCTGGCATCAAAAGCATCATCAGATTCATTTGTCTTTTGAATTGGCTGGGATATTGCATCAGTGACATAACACCACAAATTTTATACTTTTGAGGAACATAACCATTTTGGACCCATGAATGGTAATTGGACCCATCCAGACTAATAGTGATGGGATGGTGACATCATTGGGCTGGGCCATGGTTAAGAAAACTTTGATTCTTTATGTAGAAGCAGAGAAGTTAGGATGCAACCAAGTCGTATGGCCTATATTTGAACAAGGAATTAATTCGTGGAATTGATTTTACAGAAGATGAAGATTTGTGAACTGAAGCAATGTGGACAGTAAGTGTGTTCAAGATTGCACAACGGTGAAGATGTGACTCTGATTCTATGATATTGCTCCTCCTTGTTTACGTCGCTCTTGTACAGATGCAAAGACTGAGAAACTGAGAAAATAGTGGCAGCACAGGCAATAGCAAGACATGACACTAGGCCAACAGCAATGCTGCACTGCTATGTCTGCTCAGAAACTTGAAGAAGAAGCTGACTGGTGTGGGCTACAATGGAATTTTTACGTTTTTCAGTAGATTCATACAGGTTTGGGAATAAGGAAACCACCTGTTTTGGTGGGGGTGATTAGTGTTATGTGCTAATGTGGTGCTCACATGCATCAAATGCCCAAAAATTATTCACGCGAAAAGTTTTAACTGGAGATGCTAATCTAAGATTACCACAAAATTCCTAGGAATATTCTCCAAATTTCATGAACCGAAAGGCCCCGAGGAACTACTATTATATCATCCACTACCTCCAAGAAGAATGATATAAGAACTGTTAAGTTAAAGGTTATAAAACACAACAATATACAATATTATAGAATTAATAACAAGTAAATGATATAAAATTAAATCACTTATACATTTTAAACTTAAGTTTTCCAGAAATCTATACAATTGGACAACTTTCTACTACATTTTTTTCTCCCATCTTGTCTTTATCTACAACTTTCCTACTGCACATTGCTTGCACCTATCTCTGGCCAATCACACTTGTTATTGTACAAGTTTACCCCACTCAAAAAAAATAGGCTTAAAAAAAATAAGTGCCCAAATCTTGCACAATTCTCATCCTTTTTCATTCCCTTCTTAAAATGCTGTATTGTTGTTTAGCAACACTATATCATGTCATCACTTGCTACTAAAAGGGTTCTCATGCATCATTTTCTTTCTTGGTGGAGCAAAATAGTCAAGTAGAAAGGGTTCTCGGTAAATGCTAGATGCTAATAATCAAAGAAGATCAGTTTTACACTTCTAATGCATAACTGAACAGTAAAGTTCAGTGTCTAGACGATGAAGCAGAGGGATTTCAAGATGGATGCTTGATTAACAGGAACATCAAAAGGGATTAGCAGACTACATTCACTACATTAACAACACTATTTCCCTTCAAAATACTCTTATTTGAAATGACGCCATGCAAGCTTCACTTCCCACATTATTTGAAATACTCTTATTTCTCCTCTTTTTTTGTTTTTTTGTTTTTTTTTTTGTTTTTGTTTTTGTTTCCCTTCCCTTTAAGTAAAAGACATCCAGACCTTTCTAACCTGAGAAGCATCCTTCAATTATTTAGCTCAAACTAGGCAGAACTTGAGGAGACTCTTCCTACATCATAACTGGAGCACTACACACAAAACTTGAGTCAAATAGAAGGGAATGAATGTATCATAAACTTTGTAGGAATTAAGGAAATTTTACTTTTTCCTATAATTTGGAAAATATCCAGGTGCAAATACCTTTGGTGAGGTACTTCTACCATCTCCATCAAGCCAGTGTTTAAAAGATATATCCTGGAAAAAGCTCAACCCTCCTTGCAAGCTCATCCTTCAATAGCAGCATCCATCTGCAACAAATAAATGAAATGAAAATAAATAAATCTATACAATTAGAAGTGCCAACTACATGAAGAATATTTATAGGAGAATGCTTTACATTATAAAACTCATGCATCTCAGCTTATAGAACATATTTACATAAATTTATTAAGCAAAAAAGAAGTTATTGAAAATTAGTTTCTGTTCTTTGTATTTTAAAAGCAAACTTTTTGATCAACATTCAATGGAAGATCCCATAATGTTGACTCTAACGATTTAACCTTTTGTGTATACTATAGTATAAATGGTTCTCTCTGTTAGCTTGTCCTCAAATAAATAAATAAAAACTTGCAAGGAACAAAGGATAATTAAATAAAGTTGATAACCAAATTTATAGTACAATTAGAGGTCTTAGAATTGAGAAATAGCCTTCCATTTAGAGAGAACAAATACAGTAGATAAGTTTTATACAAATTTTTAAAGCTTTTATAGTTTGGTATTAACTGAGTTGAACAAGCAATGTGACCAAGGTTTAAAAATATAAGCCATCAGCAAATCCTGAATTGGCAACACATATCACAAGAAAAAAAAATCCAGAAGACCAAATAAAAATTAAATATAAGCAAGTAGGCAGAATGGAGATCATGGATAGCAATATTACCTTCATGATGCCTGCCAAGAGATTGGTAGCTCAATGGCATATCTTGCTCTCCATTATTAGGAGAAAGAGGGTTTGAATCCCCCTCCCCTCACTGTTGTAACTATTGAATTATCAAGAAAAAAAAACTTCAGGATGTCTTACAAAAATACAGATGAATCTCTGAATTATAGAGAAAAGAACCTGTAGCAACAGATGAATCTCAGCCAACTGAAGCAGCCACATCAAAAAGGTCCTCAGAGCCAATTTAGTCATCCAACAAAACTATATTTATCTGATGTAAAACCTCTATCAAGCATGTCATTTTATAATTCCACAGCAAGAGGGTATATCATAATTTTTCAGAAAAAAATAACTATGGGTTGAGTCAGCCAGGGAGGGAGTAAAGTAATTTCATGTAAAAATCATTATTTCTAAAAGAAAAGCAAAGGCGAAAGGAAAAAATTCTAACGGTTTAACATTGGGAACTAGATATAATCAAATAGCTTATAAATGAAATTGAACTCTTACGTATAGTTGAGTTATCAAAATAATATTTTATTTATAAAAAATAAAAATAAAAACGGATATTAGATATCAATCAATAACATTTATTTTATGATAGTTTTTTCTTTATCATAGGGTTAACACATAAATGGAGAAGCCATCAAATAAGAGAACAAAGTTTCATGGGTGAAGAATATTAACGTCGCTAAAATTTATTGGACGGCGTAAACGTGGGTTTAAATTTTAAAGTCTTGGTAGTTGACTTGACTGATGATGAGCCCATAAAGTCTGCTTGGCTCTGTGCTACGCTACTCCTACTGCTAGGTTTTAGCTATTCTTCCCCAATTTTCAAATTGCCATGGCTGCCACTACAACTCTTTCCGAACCCTTCTCTTCATCTTCCTACCGAGCCCCCGACGACTATGAGTACGATGTGTTCCTGAGTTTCAGCGGCGAAGACACTCGCTATCACTTCACCAGTCACCTCTACCACGCTTTGACAGAGGCTGGATTCCGCATCTTCAGAGACAACGAAGAGATCCGAAAAGGAGAAAAACTTTCTTCCGAGCTTTTGCAAGCTATACAAGGGTCCAAAATCTCCGTCATCGTCTTCTCCAAAAACTACGCGTCTTCCAGGTGGTGTTTGGAGGAGCTGGTGAAGATCATGGAGTGCAGAAGAACAGTGAGGCAGCTGGTTTTGCCTATATTCTATGATGTTGATCCCTCCGATGTTCGCCACCAGACGGGTAGTTTTGAACAAGCATTTGTGGAACATGAAAAGCGTTACTTTTTGGATAAAGACATTGTACGCAGGTGGAGGGCAGCTCTCAATGAAGCTGCTATTTTGGCCGGGTGGGATGTCCGTGACAGGTAAATGTCTAATATTATTATTAACCCAACTCCCTACCTTTTTTTTCTTTTTTTGAGAGGAACTCCCTAACTTAGTAACGATTCAATCAAAATGCGTGTTCTTATGAACATACAAAACAAAAGTCAATTTAAATAGGTGGTGGTAAACATAAAAATAATATTATAATTTATATTCAGCAAAAAAGAATATATATATATATATATATATATTATAATTTATAAATACTAACATTAATTAATTATGTAATTTATCCTATCTTCAATTGCAGGTAAATTACACCAACTTTCATTAAGATTTATTGAAATGACATTTCTTATTCATTTTTATAAATTGTACTTTCCATTAGGGTTTCTATTTAACTCAAACAAATAAATCTATTCAATTTCACAATGTTAGATTTTTCTCCATGATTTATGTAGAAATATATATAAATTGAATACTTCATTAAAAGATAGAAGACATTGATTTAATTATTGCATTTACAAAAACCTTCAAGAGATATTATCATATATCTTATTGGGTCAGCCCGAAATCCCAAAAAGTTTAGAGCAAAGCCCACTAGGAACCTAGCCCGTAGTCACCCAAGACTGATGCACCGAAATCCAAACTTCACACAAAATGCGCAAGTTAGTACTTTCCAAAACTTCTTCTTCCCAACCCATACACACGCACACTCTGTCTCTCTCTGTAACTGAGGTGTAGCAAAGATGCAAGCCATATCAGGCATACAGTGTTTGTTTTGTCCGATTTATCTTCATTTTTCTAATGAGTTTTTTTAATTTGTTTATAGTTATTTTATAAAATTAATTAATTATTGTTTCTGGCCCCCCAAAGATCTAATGGATAGAAAAACACAATTCATCAATAAATTTATTGCTCTAACCTAATTAATTTGAGAAAATATATATTATGATTAATGCATAGCCACAAACCTTATATTATTTCCTTCAATACTTTCTTTCTCTTTCCTAATTAATTTATCCCTGACCTTGCATAAGTGCCCATTCCTAATGTTGTTGGGTTGCAGATTTTCTTTAGCATGGTCATGGCCTTATTCTTATTTAAGTATTGGTTATTCAATAAAGATTATCAAATTGTAAAGATTATGATAAGATTAAACTATCCAAAATCTGTTTAGTGAATAGAATTTTTTGTAATTCAAATTCCAGTCCCTACCGTATGACAAGACAATAGTAAGGCTTGAAGTTCTTACAATGTTAAATATCTCTCTCAGACTCTCTCTAAACCTCTCTAAACTTTTAAGGAGAGACGAAAAACCAATGCGTACATGTTCCACACCTAGGAATTGTCAGTAAACTAAAGATTTTTTATTTTTAATTTTTCTTCGAGGAAACAAATCATTAAAGATTTTGATAGATATTCTACAACTCAAGTACGGTTTAGCAACCATGTAATCAGTGCACCTTCACGTATTACCAGAGAAGAAAAAGCTATGATAAAGAAAATCCATGACTCTTTTTGTTTTTGAGAAGAAAATCTGCAACTCAACAACGTTAGGAATAGGCACTTATGCTATGTTGGAGATAAATTAATTATCACTATTAATCCTAATTACTCACTATTATTCCCAACTACTCAAAATATTTTCCAGGCATGAAGCCAAGACTATTCGGGAAATCATTCATGGAATTTTATCACAATTGGACAACAAATACTTATTTGTAGCACTCTACCCAGTTGGAGTAAAGGCTCGCACGAAAGACATGAATTCACTATTATGTGTTGGAGCTAATGATGTTCGCATGGTAGGAATTTTGGGGATGGGCGGAACGGGAAAAACAACCATTGCTAAAGCCCTTTATAACGAATTTTATCTTCATTTTGAAGGTAGAAGCTTTCTTGGAAATGTTAGGGAAACTTCCAAGCAACATGATCTGGTTCATCTACAAAAACTTCTTCTTTCTGACACCTTGAGCTTGAAGACAAGCGAGATAATGGTAAGTAGTGTTGATAGGGGAATCGTTATGATACAAAATAGACTTTGTCATAAAGGGGTACTTGTTATGGTTGATGATGTAGACCAGTTGGAGCAATTGAATGCCATAGCTGGAGGTCATTTTTGGTTTGGTCCGGGAAGTAGAATTATTATAACAACTAGAGATAAGCAGTTGCTAAAAAATCTTGAAGTGGATGGAGTATATACAGCTAAACAAATGGGTGACAGTGAATCTCTTGAGCTCTTTAGTTGGAATGCCTTTAAAAACAACCATCCAACTAAAGAATTTGAGGACATATCAAGAAGTGTAGTTGCTTACTCAGGAGGATTGCCATTGGCTCTTGAAGTTTTAGGTTCTTTATTGTCCAGTAGTAGCATGCAAGAATGGAAGAGTGCATTGAAGAAATTAAAAAGGATTCCCAATGATCAAGTTCAAAAGAAACTTAGAATAAGCTTTGATGCACTAAGCGATAATACAGTGAAGGATATATTCCTTGATATATCCTGTTTCCTTATCAGAATGGACAAAAACTATGTTGAAAAAATATTGGATGGCTGTGGTTTTTTTTGCAGAGATTGGAATTAGAGTCCTCATTCAGCGGTGTCTTCTTACAGTTGGTGCGAGAAACAAGCTTATGATGCATGATTTGCTTCGAGACATGGGAAGAGAAATTGTTCGTGAAAATTACCCCAAGGTACCTGGTAAACGTAGTAGATTATGGCTACATGAGGACGTAATGGACATACTGACAATGCATGAGGTAAGAATTTCCTCTTGAAAAAAGATTAATAGTAAAACAGAACTATGTTTATATACTAACAATGATATGCCCCGAGAGTGTAATCCCCTTCATTTCTAATCAATTGCGACACTTGTTTACTTTTCTAACATCGTTCTATTGTTTTTGAGCTTCTTGGCATGGTTTACATTATTCTATTAAGAAAGTGTCTGATAGATGCCAATAAGAATACATTGGTTTGGTTCAAATGTTGATGAAGGGATTAGAAAAATGGGACATTTTTCTTGCTATAGTACGAGGTTCTGTGATACATGCTATTTTGCTAAGTCTGTATTTCTTTTTTTCTTTTTTCTTTTTTTAAAACTCTCGACTTCCACATAACCAATTTGCTTACACAGTTCTTGTTTTAATTAGGGAATGCAAGGAGTTGAAGGACTCGCTTTAAAATTGTCAAGAAGTGATGAGAATTTCAATACAATAAGAAGTCAACTGAATTTCAATACAAAAACATTTAAAAAGATGCAGAGGCTGAGATTACTCCAACTTGATTACGCACAACTCACTGGGGATTATAAATATCTTTGCAAAGAGTTACGGTGGCTCCGTTGGCATGGATTCCCTCTAAAGTTTATACCAAAAAACTTTTATCCAGGAAAGATAGTTGCAATTGACTTGCGATATAGCAAACTCAGAGAAGTTTGGAAAGATCCCAAGGTATAATTTAACCTTAACCATCAAGCCAAATTTTTTTTTATCTTCTACATGCTAATATTGTGTTTTCCTTATTTTCTCTCTCTTTACCAGTTGCTTAATAAGTTGGAAGTCCTAAATCTTAGTCATTCACATGATCTAACCCGGACCCCTGACTTTTCAAGACTACCCAATCTTAAAAAATTAATACTCAAAGATTGTGCCAGTTTGTCTCTGGTTCACCAATCTATTGGAGATCTTCATAATCTTGTTTTGGTAAATTTGAAAGGTTGCAAAAACCTTAGAAGACTGTCGAGGAGTCTCTATAAGTTGAAGTCTCTTAAAACTCTCATTCTTTCTGATTGTTCTAAAATTGATTTGGCTGACGACTTGGGGGAGATGGAATCCTTGACTACTCTTCTGGCAGACAACACTGCCACAAGACAAGTTCCATTTACCATAGGACAATTGGAGAACCTCGAACATTTATCTTTGGGTGGGTGCAAAGGATCACAACCTAAGTCATTGTCTTCATACGTTCGGTCTTGGATATCACCAAGTAAAAGTCCCAAGTCAGTTAATATATTGCCGGGTTCACTACAAGGCTTATCCTCGCTAAAAGAATTATGTCTCAGTGACTGCGATCTATCAGATGACAAAATTCTGAAAGATCTTGGGAGTTTATGTTCTCTTCAATCTTTAGATCTACAAAGGAATAAGTTCCAAGTCCTACCATCAAGCCTTGGTGGTCTTTCGAAGCTTCGTAGGCTAATTTTGGATTATTGCATAGAACTTCAATCAATAGCAGATTTACCTACAAGTTTGAATAGTCTGCATGCAACAAACTACACGAAGTTGGAAAGAATGCCAAATGTATCGAAGATCTCAAATATGCAAACTTTGTTCCTTGCTAATTGCCACAAATTAGTCGAGATTCCAGGTTTATATAAACTGTTGAAGTACTTTGGAACCCTTCACATGGAAGGGTGCGACAATATGACAAGTTCTTTCAAGCAAAGCATCCTACAAGTTTCCTCTCTCTCTCTCTCTCTCTCTCTCTCTCTCTCTCTCTCTCAATACCCCTCCCCCCTCCCCCCAAAACCCCAATCCCCCTTCGTTTTTATGAATGAATATCTTCTTCTTCATTTTTTTTTCAAGTGTAGCTTTGATAAATCATGCTCCTCATGGAACAGGAATGCACTATGAGTAGAGTTGGTAACATGTTTAGCATATTTTTCCCTGGTGATGATATTCCTGATTGCTTCATGTATAAGGCAGAAGGGCCCTCAATGTGTTTCGAAGTGCCTCGTTTTATTGATCTTAATGTGGCAAGGTTTGTGGTATGCACTGTTTATTCACCACATCCAAGCAATGACAATATAGTATCTCAAAATCTTCTTAGCATTTCAATTGTCAATTGTACGGAGAATATTAGTCAGACCTCTAGGCAAATAACAGCTGATGTTGTAATCTCCCCCGAAGATCACCTATGGTTGGGCAATGTTTCTAAAGGTGAGTTCAATTTGGAGGGTGGTGATAAAGTAGACGTTACCATAGATTTTGGGGCTGAATTCATTGTTAAGAAGATAGGGGTCAGCCTATTATATGATGGGCTTCTTGATGGAAAAATGATTCCTTATGCCTCTACATCAAATGAGGATGTTAAAGCTCAAGCCTGGCCTACGAAGTTTAAGAGAGGACTTCATGATGAGTGAGGCAGGACCAAGTCATGGTTGGCCTGAAGATGAACCACAACCTAAAAGACTGAAAAATGATTAATTATACCTCTACATCAAATGAGGATGTTGAAGCTCAGGCCTGGCCGATAAAGTTTAAGAGAGGATTTCATGATGAGGAGGCAGGACCGAGCCATTGTTGGCTTGAAGATGAACCAAATCCATAAAGATTGAAGTGTGAAGATAATACCAAGATGAGTGCAAGAAGAAAACATATGGGATTTGGAAGTCAACGGCAATTCATTATTCTTTTTAGTATCGCAGTTACGTTCAATGTATTTCTATTAGGCCCTCTTCATCTCATTTGAAGATACACATTTTATTTCCAATGATTTGTCATCTATACACGAGCAATTTGTAACACCATTCCTTTGAATTTGTAATAAGATGTCTTTGATGTTCTTTATGCTAATAACCAAGAGATATGTTTTGCCATTTCCCTTTTCATTGAAAAATTTGGAAATGCATTTTTTTTTTAAAAATATCTATTGTTAGAAGTGCTAAAAACAAATTGACAGAGACAGAAAAAGAAAAAAAGAGGAAGAAATGAAGATCATGTCCCAAGTGTGAGTTCTTATGCATAGCATCAATTTCATCAAACATAACTTGCTACCAAAGAGGGTCAATACTAGCCTCATGAGTGGTAAGAGCAAAGAACTAGTGATAATTAGTATGGGATGAAATCTGGTGAATCGATATCAAGAATAGACAAGCTAGAGAAAGCAATAGACCAAATGTGACTAACAAGCATATGAGACCATCAACCCTATAAATGACAAGATAGAAGTTACTTATTTTTACAACCTAAAATACACATCATATATACCCAAGAATATATATACCTAAAAATAGTTTTTACTTATTTAAATAATTATTGTATCCCTGTAGTGTTGTGTCCTAGTATTTCAAGAATTGACAGATCGTTGTGTCTCATGTCATGTAGTACCCCGTATTGTGTCAGTACTTATGCCTCATAAGTGGCAAGATGTTGACATAATAATGTCGTGACAAAGTGCTGATGTAGCAGGATGTGACTACTAGTGTGGCTCCGATATTGATGTTACTGATGACGTTGCCTATGGCTAATATGGCAAAATGTCGTTAACTTAGACACATGGTCAAACCAGATTTGCTGTGCTCACTGATCATGTGGGGTGCGTGAAGGAGACTATTGGTGTGTAGAGAGAGGCGTGTGGATCCACTCAATTGCAGAGACTTCTTAGAGGTGTGTGAGGACTCGTGAGGGCTTAGAATCAACTCCGGCTTGAGTCGTGTGGCAGATCTTTGAATGAGGAACTCTGATTCGTGGAGGTTTATAATGTAGCTCAAGGTATGTATCAAGGTTTGGGCTATAAGGAAGGATGTGACTTTGATACCATGATAGCGCTACACCTTGTTTATGTAGCTCTTATCTCATATAAACTCTTCAATGAGTACTTTGTAAAGTGGAACAAAGTGAACAAGAAAAACGTAGCATTTTGAGCTTTGTATGTCATAAAGTAGACAAACAACATTAACCACCTGAGTTTTCAACTCTGCAATGCTTTAACATAGAGACATCCAACAAAAAACTCTTCTTCATTCTCTTAATATGTGCTAAAAGTTTTGACGTTACAGTTTCCCCAATGACACTCAGTTAGGGATTCAATCCTCCACTCTTTGCCATGCTATATAACAATGTTTGCGTGCTTACAATTTTACATGTGTGACAGTTACACTCAGGCTGGACCCTGGAGACTAGCTCTCCCTCTATAGCTATCCAGCCGAATCCTCATTTTTGTTCTCTATATTTAACTTTTGATAAAAGTGAGAACCAAAGAAATTAGACCACCCCCACCACATCCCCAAAACATTAAAGGAGAGGTTCAACCAAATCAGAACGCCTACGAGAACCAGAAAATCTTTCATTTCCAATTGAAATTATTTACTCCATTGGAGTTAAAATTATCAACAAATCTCCAAGAACACTTTAGAGTTAACACTTATTTAAAACCCAAAAAAAAGTTTTTTGGGTAGAGCAACAAATTGAGAATATATAAATAAATAAAAATAAAAAAAGGTAACTGGATAAAAGGTCATCAAAATATTGCTAGTGATCAAGAACAATAGTTGAAGTGACTCAAAGGATGAAGAAGTCGTACTATTTCCACGTAGTTGTACATAGTGATGGTGAACTTCAGTCCTTGTTGAGCAAGTCTACAAATCAAAGCAAATAGCAGAGAGAGAGAGAGAGAGAGAGAGGGTATCAGATACAAAGACACTGAGAAAATAGTGGCAATAGGGGTAGAGTACATCAGGCAACATGACACCAACAGCAATGCTGCACTACTCTATCTGCTCAAAAACTTGAAGAAGAAGCTGATTGGGGTGGGCTACATTGGAATTTTGGCGTTTTTCAGTAGATTCCTATGGGTTTAGGAATAAGAAAACCACCTGTTTTGGTGGTGGTGATTAGTTTCTCATGTTATGTGCTAATGTGGTGCCCACATGCTTCAAATGCCCAAAAAAGACTCACGCAAAATGTTTTAACCAAATACTGTAATCTAAGATTACCACATGAAAATCTTAGGTATATTCTCCAAATTCCATGAACCGAAAAGATCCACAACTCCAAAAAGAATGATATAAGAACAGTTAAATTAAATGTTATAAAACACAATAATGTACAATATTATAAAATTAATAACAAGTAAATGATATGAAATTAAATCGCTTATGCGTTTTAAACTTAGTTTTTCAGAAATCTATACAATTGAACAACTTTCAATTAGATTTTTTCCTCCCATCCTGACTTTATCTACAACTTTCCTAATGCACATTGCTTGCACCTACCTCAGGCCAATCAGACTTGTTATTGTAAAAGTTTAACCCCACTCAAAAACTATAGGCTTTAAAAATAAAATAAAAAAAAATAAAAAAATAAAATAAAAAAAAAGGAACCCAACTCTTGCACAATTCTCATCCTTTTTCATTCCTGTCTTAAAATTCTGAATTGTTGTTTACCAATGATATCTCATGTAATCACTTGCTACTATAACGGTTCTCATGTCATCATTTTTTCCCTGGTGGAGCAAATTAGTCAAGTATAAAGGGTTCTCAGCAGATGCTAGATGCTAATTTGAATAAGCAAAGAACAACAGTTTTACTGCATAAGTGAACAGTAAAGTTCAGTGTCAAGACGATGAAACAGAGGGATTTTCATTACGGACACTTGATTAACAACAACATCAAAAGGGGTTAGCAGACTACATTCACTACATTAACAACACTATTTCCCTTTAAAATTCTTATTAACTGACATGATGCCATGCAAGCTTCACTACTTACATTAAAGAAGGGATAGTAAACAAATGATTTTCTCCTCTTTTTTTTTTTTTTTTTTTTTTTTATTGGTTTCCCTTCTCTTTAAGTAAAGCACTAGACCTTTCTCAACCGAGAACCATCCTTCAATTATTTAAATCAAACTAGGCAGAACTTGAGGAGCCTCTTCCTACATCATAACTGGAGCACTACAACACAAAACCTGATTCAAATAGAAGGGAATGAATGGATCATAAGCTCTGCAGGCTATGCAGGAATTGAGGTACTTATACCACCTCCAAATAAAGACAATATATACAGGTACAAGTACCTTTGTTGAGATACTTCAACCATCTCCATCAAGCCAGTGTTTAAAGGATATATCCTGGAAAAAGCTCAACCATCCTTGCAATCTCATCCTTCAATATTAGCATCAATCTGCAACAAATAAATAAAATGAAAATAAATAAATCTATACAATTACAATTGCTAACCACATGAAGAATATTTATAAGAGCATGCTTTAAATTCTAGAATTCATGCATATCAGCTTATAGCACATATTTTCATAAATTTTCTAAGCAAAAAAAGAAGAAGTTCTTGAAAATTAGCTGCTGTTATTTGTATTCTAAAAGCAAACTTTTTGATCAACATTCAATGGAAGATCCCATAAAGTTGATTCTAACAATTTAACCTTTTGTGTAAGCTATAGTATACAGTGCATATATGGTTCTCTCTGTTAGCTCATCCTCAAAAAAAAAAAAAAACAAAAAACAAAAAACAAAACAAAAACAAAAGGTAAATTAAATAAAGTTGATAACCAAAATTATAGTGCTAAATTAGAGGTCTTAGGATTGAGAAACAGCCTTCCATTTAGAGAGAACAAATACAGTAGATATGTTTTATACAATTTACATCTCAACTGATGCAGTTTAAGCTTTTATAGTTTGGTATTAACTGAGTTGAACAAGCAATGTGACCAAGGTTTAAAAATATAAGCCATCAAAAATCCTGAATTGACAACATAATATCACAAGAAAAAATCCAGAAGACCAAATAAAAATTAAATATAAGCAAGTAGTCAGAATGGAGATCATAGATAACAATATTACCTTCAAGATGTCTGCTAAGAGATTTGTAGCTTAGTGGCATAGCTTGCTCTCCTCAATAGATAACAATATTACCTTCAGGATACCTTACAAAAATACAGATGAATCTCTGAATTATAAGGAAAAAGAACCTGTACCATCAGTTCAATCTCAATCCACTGAAGCAGCCATGTCAGAAAGGTCCTCAGAGCCAGATGTGCCCACAAATGGATCATTTTCCATATAACCTTTTAACAGCAATAAGCTCTCACCATCTACTTTCAGACCTGGGTCGTGTTCTTCAGACAAAGGGGCACAGATTGCCTTAGCTGGTATCAACCCGAGATCTCTCATCTCAATTAAGAGATTAACAGCTGAATTAGAATTGTGTGATCTGCAAAGAAAAATACATAACCTAAAGTAGTTTCATTCTGATGAAAGATGGTGGTGGTGTTTCTCCATTGCGTTGTGAGTTTGGTTTGCAGCCAATATACTGCCAATTAATTAGTAGTGACTTCTAAAACCTAAATTGAAGTTTACATCGTTGAACTGAACAGGGGTATTGATTTTGTATCCGGCCATTGATTCATTGTGTTGGTTCTGGAAATCTTATTTTTGTGGTTATAGACTTCTCAGCAGCCTGGGGGCTGCTTGTAATGTACATAAGTAATGGAAATCCTCTGCATCAATGGCTCTTTGGTTCTGAATCGTTCTTAATTTTGTTTGCCCCTTTGAATTTAAGCATTATCAAGTTAGCTATTTACCATTAAGGGTCTTGTAGCTTTTGTCTGGCTATGTTGCCGTTTTTAAGATGATATTTGCTCTCATTCGAAGAGAGTTTACTAATTGGTTACTGGTAAATCAACTCTAAGATACAATAAAGCCAACGAATTCTATAAAGGATTTTGCTAACATGTGCCCTAAGGCACACAATAATTAATCATTTTTAGAAATTTTTTTTTTGAAAATTGCAAAAGTATTGGCAATTTTTTTAATTTTTGAGAATTTTTTTTCAAAAATGGATGGCTTAATGTGTATCCTTAGGGCGCACATTAACCGGATCCTTCTATAAATAGCAATTCTAGAGAATTTTCAAGATTTTCTTGTGTTTTTTGTTAATTAGAATTCTGAATATGGACAAACATGCATATATAGAAAATGAAGAGGAACAACTGAAGAGTCATTACTTTCAAAATAGGGTTTAAAGCAGTTATTAGATGGTAACTAGTTGTATACCCGCGCCTTGCGCGTAATAATTTTTTTAGGATGGTCTCATTAAATATTTTATTAATACTATAATTTTAGTTATTAACCAATGATTTTTCATTAGTTTTTAATAAAAATCTTAAATATACCTTTTTTTACCTTTATACACACACACACATATATAGTGAATCTTTACATATACATTTAAGAAAACTCTATATATTCCACTTTTTTGGATGAGTAAAATTATAGACTACTACTCCATAATGATAGTGGCTAATTAATTTTATATATTTTTATTTGTAATCTCATTTGTAACGATTCTTACCATTATCATATATTTACTAACTGATGATTTGCATAACAAAGACGATAAATGAGAGGTAGCATTGTTCATTAGATTTTCGAAAGTAATAGTGGATGAAAATTTTATATATATATATATATATATATATATTATAAATAAGGTTAAATAAAATGTCAAAAAATGAATTTTTAAAATTTTAAAATTTATTTCTTATGTAATTTCTACTATTATCAGAGAACATCTCTTTTTTAGTTATGATTAATATGGTTTCCATATTTAGAGTTTGATTAGTTTTAAATTTAAATTTAGTACTATGATTGTATTTAATTGTTGATTGTTGATTTAATTTTTTAAGTGAATTTAACGATTTATGTTACTACACTGTAAAGTTTTTAATGTTCTCCACACGGTAATTTCTATTTTATTTTTTACTTCTCCTTACAACCTCTTTGTTTTCCAATCAACGATTACTAATTGATGTTTTTATTTTTTTTTATTTTTTTATCCTTTATCTACTCTTTATTACTTTGTATTGGTTTTTTTCTATACTCTCTCTCTCTCTCTCTCTCTCTCCATTGGCAACCTATCGTTTTCCAAAATTTGATGATGATTCTATAACATTAAATATGCATTATTTTTTTTTTTTTAATTTAGTTTTTTTAACTTGATTTGTGTTGTATTTCATTCTTCCTTTGATGCATTTGGTGTGAGAATGAGTGTTTCCCTAGCATTACTCCACTTAATGTGGACAATTTTATTTATTTAATTTAGGCAAAATATTATATTTTAAAAATTTTAAAATAAAAAAGGAGTGAAAATATAAATAATTTAATGATATATATGGGGGATGTGGCTGAATTTAAATGTTAAATAAAATGATATGAGAAAAAAAATAAAAATAAAATACATAACAATAAATACTAACTTATCCAAATAATTCTATGTAATATAATAATAGTACATTCTTATATACTATTTTTAATTATTTATAATGCAATATAATAATATTTAACAATCAAAGTCATAAAAAATAAAAATAAAAACTTAAAACACAAAACACAAAACTAAATCCCATCAACCAAAATAGAGTTCTAAAGAATACAAAACTTTATCAAGCTAAAATAGAGATGCAAGAAAAATAAAAATAAAAATCCACCAAAAAATTGAGGGAGATAGAGTGGAAAATAATCACTTTTTTGTGGAAAAATAAAATTATGTAAAGAATGGAAGAGTGAATGACAAATTTTTTTTTCCTCCTCGCAGAGTTTGATGTTAAGAGATCGATAAATTTTTTTTTTCTCCTTCCCTTTTTCTCTGTCGCAGTATCGCTGGGGTTTTTTTTAGAGAGAGAAAATGGTAAGAAGACTCTGATGAGAAGATGCTAGGGTTTTTTTAGTTGTGACATTTTTTTTTTAAAATATATACACCATCACTGTTAAACAGTATTACCCATGCAAATCAACATAAAGTATTGCTTTTTAAAGTTACGTCACTTTTCCTATTTGTTGTCACTCCTTAACGGTAGGAACTCACTTTCTCTCAGCTTCTGCTATTATATATACTAGCTTTTAACCCGTGCAAATGCATGGGATTTTTATTTAAAATTTTTTATAATTTTGTTGTTGTATTTTTATAGCATCTCAAAAGTATTTTTCTTTTTTATTTAACATCATCAAAAGTAAATCAAATCATAGTTCATCATAGTAATACATATTAGCACACTTTAAATATGGGGAAAAAATTAAACTTACAGTAGTGAAAAAACAAATACCTTTCTTCATAACATCAGACAAATTTAGATTCATAGCTCAAAATAACATTTATAATCCTAAAATAAATCAAAAGTCAAATAGTTTAATCCCTTGTTTATGGACTTCATGCTTTCTCTCTTGAAAGACTTATGGGTCTAATGTTGTGAGCATCCAAGCCATTGATGGTCTTTTTGCATACCTGGACATATCAGAAGTTTCAAAAAAAATATGTTAAATTGATTCCAAACAAATAACACATACAAATGCAAAATTAGTTCTACCATTTTCTTGCCCACTTATCCAATATGACAATAGGTAAATTATCACGTTTTATATTTCCCAAATATCATCATGATTTTAATTGCCTCATTTGCAACAAACAAATGTCCTAACACCTCCAACAAACCAATTTCCTAACACCCAAACACAAACCCACAACTACCCAAAGTATACCAACCACAAACCAACATAAATTCATTTGAAAAATGTTAATAATAATAATCAAAGAAAAACTAACCTTAGGACTATAACCGACTTAAGTAACATCTAGGATTGTTTTGGAAAGTTGAACACAAATAGATAAACCAAGATTTTGAATCATGAATTTAACAAAAAACCAAAGACATGAATTTAAAAAATGCTCATTACCAAAAATAAATAAATAAACAATAAAAGAAATCACAAATTAGAATTCAGACTTTCAAAATACAATAATTAAAAATACTCAATTGAATTCTACAAAGTTAATGATTGTTCACAGAGATGAAAAAATTACCAAATTATGCAACTTTGTTTTTCTTCACTAATAGCTAACATGTCCTCTTAGTTAAACTTAACTATTAAGTTTCATTCGTTGACTAAACTCACTTGATGTATGATCTTAATAACCTCAGCATTAGTAAATAACACTGAATAAAGTTACAGCAAAGTACCATACACACTCCCTCTCACTTATATTTCAAAGATGATTTGACTTAAATCCAATTATTGTAGCCAAATCCAAATCTAACTCCAATACATAAATCCAAACATATCCAACCAAATGACTAAACATAAAAATAAAGTTATGGCATAATTTAAAAACGAATTAAAAAAACCTTTACCTATAGCAGTTTTGGTTACATGACATATTCTCTTCTTGTCTCCTCAACTTATTGAAATTTCATGATATTTAAATATCAGAAGTAATCTACTATTAGCAAAGTAAACGTAGAGATATGTTGCTGAATTACATGCTCTTTCTAATGATAACTCCATCATTGCCCAACCTTTCATTAAGCTTTGACCTATATCACATTAAGAGTAAATCCCTCTCTCCTACCCTCAGTTTCACAATGATTATAAAATTAACACAATTATCATATAATAAGAAGTATATTATTGATTCCATACAAACAAAAAGAAACTATAAAATAAACTGATACAAACCCGAAGGAGAAAGAAGCCAATGATTTGAAATATTGACCATGGCCAATGTAGATAGTGAACACTTTAGGTAATCAGGTCATTTAGGTACTATTGGGAGAGTTATACACATCATAAACCTTAAATTATAAACAATAAAAATAAATTTTAGAATAAAAAACAACAACAGAATTTTATGAAACAATTTGTGAGCATATTGCAAAAATGTAGTTACCATTACCATTATTGGAATCTTTCTAACATGGAGACCATCAATTACATACAGTTGGGTCAATGATTGGGTAGGAAATGGCAGAGTTTTTTGGAGGACTACCAACGCATACTTATTTATCTTCAAAAGGCTAAAAGTGAGTGATTTGTATGACTCAATCTGTAATGACCTTTCTCTTCTAATACCAATGAATAACAGATACAGCAGCTTACTTGTCTTCCAAAACAGCAAGCATCATTATTTGATTTAAAAAATCTGATGTTCGATAACACAGTATTATCCATCAGAGAGATTATATAAGCCATTCATATACTGAATGTGATAGGCAAAGAATGTTCATTAGTTTAGATAACTATAATTAAAATGGGCATAAGAAAAATGTTATCTTTTACCTTCAATGACTAATACATTCAAAGAACTTGAATTTGATGAGAACAGCAACAAACCCCAAAAAAATAAATCATACCAATAATAAACACGCCTATAAGACATTTATCAAACAGGTAATATGTACATAGTACAAATCTTTTTTTTTTTTGGTGATGATTGCAAGCATTAGCAAAGTATCCACGACCTTCCTTCTTCGGAATTCACGAAGCTACTCCAAAGAGAAATTGTTAAACAATGGTATACCACCCTACACACGTATTTACTTTCTTAAAAATAAAAAATATATATATATATATAAAATAAAAAATAAAAATAAAAAAGAGAGGAGAAGAAGCATAAGACAACAAAAAGAAATAAAATCTAACTTATATAGAACACAACCTCCACTGCATCCTTAAATATTGCAAGAGGCACATAACCCCATTTTCGTATCCTATCATCTAATGAGAAAAAGATTAACAAATGTAAATGTAACCAAGCCTGTTATTGGATGTAACTATCAAACTAATGATTAAAAAAAAGAAACTGTCAAACTAATAGTTCAATAGAGACAAATAGAAATGCTTATCACTGATATTGACCAATGCCAAATTCTAGTTGGTTCATTAGTCCAATTGTGGGTCACATATTTTTTTAAAGCTTCACATCAAGACTCCTAGAAATTCCTGAATCAGTTGTAGATATTTCATCAGTCACACTTCTGCATTTGTGAATAATAATAATAACACCATCAAAACTAATTGAACTTTTACTTTGCTACATTTTTTTCACCAACTTAATACCCAAACAGATTCTCAACTAAAATAGAATACAACATGAAAAATCTATAAAAATCCAATACGTCATCCAATATAGCCACTTGTAATAAGCACTCTAAAGAGCAATTATACAACAAAAGACTATTAAATTACATAACTCATCCTCATTAGGAATATACCTACTTTTCTTTATACACAAATGCAAGTGCAAGTTCTGTAATAAATTAAAACAAACAAAAAAATCAATAACAAAAATATAAATTGACCTTCTTATATTAGAAGGAAACTCCCACTCCTTTTCTGTGATAACATACAAAGCCTAAGAGGCTTGAGAGAACTGATATTGAAACGACTTCATGTTTCAAATTGCAGAAATATTTGTAGATTTCATAAGGTTTTTTTGGCCCCATGTAAAACATATGATCATGAAAATTTTCTCCTATCAGTTTTATTAATTAATTCTTTAAACTATAAAACTTATACAAAAAATGCAATAAAGATGCATTGGTATGGAAAATTTCTTATAAAAGTATTGTTTATACATAAAAGCTTTCTAATTTTACACGAACTATCATAATTTTAATTATAATTGTAAAAAAAAAAAATAATAAAAAGTGAATATTCTACATTGTATGAATACTATATTCGAAAAGTTATTATAACATATTATAATTCCAAAGGTTGAAAAAGAGCACTTGAGTTAATTATTTCAATGATTGTTTTGGCCTTTTCCATCAAACAATAGATAATAATTTTTCACCAAGGACAATAAAAGACCCTATTTAACTTCAGGTGAGTTGGTGGCTTCTTTTAATTTCAATGACAATTAAGGACTGTTCATAAGATTTGAGTTTCAAGTTTAACACTTTTACTACTGCTTTGGTATCAGTTTATGGATTTTTGGCTTTCTTTCTTGGCTGTGGTGAGCACTTTTGTATACCTAACTATTTTTAGTGAAACTGCAAAGAGGACAATCTATATAGTTGCAGCCGTTATTTCTGATTGCTTAAAAAATAAATCATAGCAGTTTTAAATTGCAGCAGAGAAAAATAAAATAAATACTGCAAAAGAAGCCTAAGAAAACATTGAAAATATGGGTTGAAATGTCAACAACACACCATTTAACCAAATCTTTGTCATTTATTTCTATGTTTCTATCTTAAAGAAGGCAGTAAATAATCAAAGAAAACAATAATTTCAATTAGATCAACTATATCTATGACGTTATATAGCAATTTGTTATTCTTTTCCTCTCCCTTTTAATTGAACTTATAGATTGACTAACATTAGTACATTACTTTTAAAATCTTGTACTGTTAACCATTACTTTGTTCGACTTAGTGAATGGTTATAAACATCAGAAAAATGATAATGTATAACCATCAGACTATATATATATATATATATATATATATATATATTAACGTCTAATGATTTGTTGAAATAAGAAAACTATGCATATGACATCAGTCACATCTACAGTATCAAGCTTCCCCAATATGCCCCCATTCATTCTCAGATGTTCCATCACCACATAGAGAAAATCATCCTTTCCCTAAATTAAATAAACATATCCATAATAAAACAAACAACATCAAAATCTAAAATCTACAAACCGTAACAGAAAATCCCAAAGCATCAAAGAAAATATCTAAATCTATGCCTATCCAACCAAAACACCCAAAAACTAAGTCATATTTCTTACCCAGATCTAAGAAAGGGGAAAAAAATTACCGGCGGCAGTTTCGGCGATCTGATGATGGCAGGTAAATGGCCTGATCGACAGAAATAATGGCACATAGATTTCTCTTCCTCAATCTCAATTCCTGTGTGTGCCTGTGGCATTGTTAATCAAAAAGTCAGAAGAAGAAGGAAGAATTTTTGAAAGGAACCGGGAAAAGATTCTCTTTTTTCTCAAAACAAAAGCAAATATCTACTAATATTTTGATTGAAAACCCTAAAACCCAAAACAAAAATGAATCAAATCTAAACCTATCCAACAAAAAAACTCAATTAAAAGTAAAATTTCATACCCAGATCTTAAAAATGGAAAAAAAATTTACCGGTGCCGGTTCCGACGATTCGGGTGGTTGATACATGACCTAACGGTTTCTTTTTGTGCTTGCTGTCCGATGGTCTAAGTCTGGCCAGGGAATGGACAATGGCCGGCCTTCGATCTTTCGCTCTTTCTCTTTGGGTCCGACGAACAACTCTGTTCTCTCTCTTTCTCCGTATACGGGCAGGCCTTCTGAATGTAATTTACCCAGCAGTCAGTGTTGTATTTATACTCAAAGACCATGTTGTTTTAACGCGGTAATAGGAAGCCTCTCCAAACAATGCATCGGACGATTTGTTAAAGATTAAACTGTATACGTGTCTAAACACTATTCTGATTTGTCACTACCTCCTTAATTGTAGGAACTCACTTTCTCTCAATTTCTGCTATTATATATAGTATTAGATATATATAGATATAGATATAGATAGATAGATATAGATATAGATATAGAATATAGATATAGATGACAATCAAATCCAAGTTAAGTCACATTTGTTTGCTTAATTTTGCAGAAAACAAAAACTTTGATTGACCTTGCGGCTTGCTTACACTTCACCTGGCTGAAACTTGAGCAAACCTTAAACTTCCTCAAACAAAAAAGTTTGATAGATTTTTGGTTGATAATTGCTCGAGTGGTCATCAAATTGGAGAATCAATCCAGCAAACTTTTGAAAATTAGATAATTGTAACTTTGTCTTTTTAAGTCAATTTCACCATTTCCAATGTGGGATTACCTCATGTTATATATGGTAATATAATAAAGAGAAAATTCATTCAAAAATCTAAATTAGATTCTACTAATTATATTCCAATATTATGTCAAGTGTCCTAATTGCATTCTAATTTGATTTCAAGTGTCTTTAGATTTTAAATTGGTTTTAATTTCATACAAGTGTCATTTCATCTTTGAGCAATGCTAGAACCACAATTTATTGCACAATTTTTGCCACAACTTACCATGTGGTGAGTTGTGAGTGATAGAAGTGTAGACTTATGATTAACCCAACATTTTTTATCTATCACTCATAACTGGCCATGTGTCAAGTTGTGAAAAAAGTTGTGATCCTAGCATTTTCCTTTCTAAACTTTGTGTTAAGTGTCTTTGCATGAAAATAAGTGAATCTAAACTTGTAAAACATTTTAAAAAAAATCTCAAATAGAATTTAATATACTTTTTTATTTTTATACAAGATAGAAATTTTATTCTAGCCTAATCTAAATGTATATGTTTGTGAAACTCTCACTTGAAGACTTGAACTCAAACCCTTACCCCCCACCCCATAAGCAATTATACTCATGTAATACTTTTAACCAATTTTAAAACTATTTTCTTCTCAAATTTTTTTAAAAACTATTTTAAATGCATTTAAAACTACTTCTAACTATTCTATTTAAATATCATTTGAAACTACTTTCAATTCATTTTAAACCAATTTCGATTTTCTTACCCAAAAAAAACTTATTATTAGTTCAAAAATTACTTATTATTATACAAGATGACAGGAGTTGAAGAAATGCAATATTGTTGCTGATAAATGCCACGAGTTATGACCACTTATTGTTGTAATTTAAAAAAATAATAATAAAAAAGTAATTTTTTTTAATATCTTATGAATTTTTTAATGTATTTTTTTTTTTAAAACTAAAACTACATCATTTTTTTGGTATTTAACGGCAAATCATCTAATTTTTATAGTAATGATATCATTTGTGAACTTTGATTTGTGTAAACTTAAGTGTCTACATATTAATATTATTTAACTTTTATTTTTGAGTATTTTGTTATTTTAAAATTTAGTAATTTTTTTTTTCATTTATTATTATTTTGCACGTGAAAATTAGAGATGGACTCGTGACCCGACCTTATCCAACCCGTTTTAGATAAGTTGTTTTTGACCCGAGTTCAATCCGTTTGCTAAGAGAGGAGTCTCGTGCAAATATTAAAAAGAAAAAGAAAAAGAAAAAAAAAAAGTGAAAACCCTAAGGATATAAGTTGATAGTTTTTCCGTGACTTGGTAGGGGAAGAAGAGCGGAGGGGTCGGGAAGGGAAGGGAGAGAAAATCAGTAATGATGGAGAGAAGTGAAAATACTAGAAGCAGCAGTCACATGTGGATACGAAAACCTACCTGAACCTGAGGGGATATCATGATTTTATATCCATTATAGTTTTCAATCTGAATTCTGATTTCCAATCACACTTGCTGCTCGTATTTCCTTCTTCTTCTTCCTCATCTTTTCCTCTCTCTCTCAAACCCTCGCTTTTCTTCTCCGGGCCTAGTGATGATGTTCTCACAGCTCTGAAGGCTCTCTTTCGAATTTAAACCCCTTTTTATTTTCCTAATTTTGTGAATTCTGCATCTGTGCTCCTTTAAATTTTATTTACTTTTAACTATTTCAAATTGGGTTCTCATATTTACATATTTTTTCCATTTAGTAATTGAAGAATTCTTATTGCTGTTTGTTTTGTTATAACAAAACCTCTGTTTTTTTGTTGGGTTTGCAGCAAAATATTTGGCTAGTAGTTGAGTTTTGTCATATTCATGTTATATCTGTTTAGTGATAATGGATGGGAAAATTTTGTGAAGCATCTAGTTGGTTGAAATAGACTCCCAAATTCCAAACCAGTTTGTACTTTATATTGTAGTTGCTTCCAAAATAAAACTTTCTAGGACATTTTAGCCAAGACTTGATGTGGGCACAACTTTGATATCATATTGGTGAATCATAGATGGCCATTTTACAAGGGCATAGGATCTTATTTACAAAATTTCTTATAGGACAGCTTTAACATTAACGGAAATGACTTGAATCAATTAGGAGGAGCTTTGACAGTTGGTAGCAGAGCTAGTGATGAAGTTTTATGGGTCTAGATAACAAACTAGAAGCATAAAATAGGAAGAAATACATCAAATTGCTTAGATTGAGAAGAGCTCATCTCACTTCAATGAGTCTATAATCTTGATTAAGGTTTTGCGGCAGGATGAACATCAAGTCACCAAACTTCTGGTTGCTTAAATTCTTTTTGAAAGGTTAATTTAAGGAGTCCAAATCTTCTGTCACACTCTTCCTGCTCCATTATATACTCCACAAATAAAAACATGACACATGTCTATCTAATTTATTTTTCCCTAAATTTATGCCTTCTATTATTTCAATTATCTAAATATGATGGGTTATTTATTTATTTATTTTAAGAAATTGAAATAATAGAAGACATAAATTTAGGGAAAAATAAATTAAATAGACATGTGTCATGTTTTTATTTGTGGAGTATATAGTGGAGCATGAAGAGTGAGATAGAAGATTTAGACTCCTGGAGGCCTCTTTGTCTTTGGTTTTGGATTAGAATCATGTGGTTTTGCATTAGAGTCTTCCCATCATTAATTAGTCTGTTTATATGTGTTGAAATCTTTTTGGTTGTTTTATTAAAAAAAAAAAAAAAAGAAAGAAATTTTTTTGGTTGTGTTGCTTAATTGCTGTCAAAACAAGGGTTACTTACCATCTTGTCATTCACCTTCACATACCTTATTTTTACTATTAAAAGATAACTTTTCCAGTAATACTTAAAATCTCATTATATGATGCAATTTTGCAAACTTTCTTTACCTTTTATGTTTTTGATAAAACAAATTGGAGAGGAGCTGTCCCATCCTCTACCTTTCTAATAAAAAATTTAGCTTTGAATGAGAAAAACTTAATTCTTCATTCGTTCTGTTTAGGCCAAATTACTATTTTTATCCTTTGAACTACAGTTTAAGGTTAAATTGTGTTCATAAACAATCAATTGTGTCATTAAAGTCCTTAAATTTTTTGAAAATATTTCGTTGTCTGTTTACTTATAATAAAAAAATAGCCACAATTATACAAGTCGTGTTTCCTTCAAACTATTTAGTTTTGTTAGTAGGAATCAAAGTTAACTATAGATTGACTCACGTCTGTAAGCTAATCTCATAGGCATCGCTTCATTTCCAAAAGGAGAGAACGGGCAAGGGCAACATTGAACCATTTTCAAATATTTATGGGTCTAAATTTTAGTTGATAGTTCGGGTATGAAATTGAATTTTGATGCATAATTTAGGGTTCAAAATTTACCTTATATAAACTTTTTTTAGCTTTTACCATAGAGCCACACTCTTTCTCCTCCAAATTTTCCCTTTCTCCTGGGTTGAATCATAGTCATTATTCTCAGAACTGGAGTGGCAGTATTTGGCTGCATTGGCTGACGATGACAGATTGTCTTGAAGATGCAAAAAATTAAGCAAACTTCTTCTAGTTTTGAATTATTTTGATTTCCTGATTTATCAAATAAAAATGAAATGAATTTTATTTCATGTTCATTTTGATGTTAAACTAATGAGGCGTTTGGTATGGGATGGTGTTTTAGGATTTTTGGAAATGTTAAAAGATTCCATGATATTTTTATGTTTGGTTGCAAATCAAATGTCTACGGATATTTGGATCCTCTAAACCAAACAGCCCTTAATGGGGTTGATAATCTTTTTTTAGTTTAAGAATGGATGGGGGGCTTCATAATAGATCAAATTCTATATATTTTTTGCTCTTAATAATTACCGAGGGAGTAAAAAAAAGTCCGGAATCAAAATTAAAGGATTTAAAATTCAAACACAAAGGTCTATCCTTACTTCTCTTTGTCCAACTTTACATTGGCAAGACTTGGTTCAACTCACAGTAGTAGGTTTCTTAATCAAATTCAAGCACATGATTGCATTGACCAATAAGATACAAACAATATTATCTTTTTTAAAGAAAATTAAATTTAATCCCAATATGTGTTTGAATTTGTATTAATTTGAAGGACAAAACTTAGGCACATACTTTAAGTGCTGTTTCTTAGGTTCTCCTCTTAAGATTTAGCCATATGATTATTTAATTAAAAAATACACTTCCATCTTATAAGAAAAAATCAACATGGCAAAATCTTAAAAAGAGAACCTAAGAAACAATAATTAAGTACTGTATCTAAGTCTTGCTCTAATTTTAATTGTGGAATTAAATGTATTGCAATTAAGGAATTGCACTTATGTTTTATTTATCTTGGATTTTTAATCATAAGTTCACTTACATGTATACCTCTGATTTGAAGGGCGTTTCTATGATACCCAATGTTTTGATACATCCGTAGGTAAGATACCCAACATGAAGTTACTGATTGTTCAAAGTGATGTGAATTACCATTGAATGTTACCTAAAAAAATGGGTTCAGGTTATTATGTGATTTGACAGATTCTACACTCAAATTTGATGTAAAAATTATCTTATTTAACCTTATCACAATCTAACATGAAATAAAAGAAAAACAGTTAAAACTCATCTTTATAATTATAAAGACAAAAATACTATTTTGGTCTTTATATTTTGAGGTCAGTTAATTTGGTCACTACATTTTAGTAGCAATTAATTTGGTCTATGTTATTTTCAACTTATAATCAATTTAGTCGCTATCTTTAATTCACTAACGAAAAATACTTACATGACAAACAGTGTGCACTGTTGGCACACTTAAAAATTGTGGCATATAAAATAATATTAAAAATTACCAAATCAGCATTTTAATAATTAATAAAAATTCACTTAAGAAAAAACATTAAAAAAAACTACAATTCTAAATTGATTTTTTTAAAGGAAAAAAAATGAATAAAAAAAAAAAAAAAAAAACTCAAAATTAAACACATCAAGATTTGAGAAAGACCCGACAAACTTTGTTGGTGTTTGGATCTCAAGAAATGCAAAGGATCTGGGTTACCAACAATTGAACAAAGAGAATCAAACCAATTTAACATTTGATATACTTATAAATCACTGAAACGTTTGGATACAAATGGACATAGGTTCTTTACTTTCAAATATGAGGAGGTGATGAAGTCTGCAGCAGATTTCGTGGAACCCAAGCCATGGCCAAGCTTTACACAGCCAAACCCCATGGCTGCCGCCAGCGACCACCGCGAGCCACAAATGGATGGCTAGCGGTCACTCTCTCTTTTCCTTGACAAGGGGTTTCTCTCTCTTAAGCCCGATTCTCTCTCTTTTGATTTTCCTTTGATGTGTGCTTTGTTGAGATTGTTTGTGACTTTGTGTTTCTGGAATGGGGTTTTGATTTAGCTTCCAATTAAAATGGGTTTGGAAATGAGGTGGTCTTGGTGGTGGCAGTTTGTTGAAGAAAGTTGGGTTTTGGAATAGATTAGTGTAAGAAAGGCGAAGACATGTTGGGTCTTTTAATTGCATTTTTTTCATAGTTGCTGGAAATGGGAAGTGGAGAAATCTCTAACTAACCTGTCAAGAAAAAGAGAATGAAGGACACTGTACAACGACAAAGATTAACACTTAATAAACCCATTTTGAAAGCCTCCAAGTCAGACCGAGACAAATCAATCTCCAAATCAAAACAAATCATGTCGGAAAAATTCTGATTCACTTTCACTTCCTGGGTCTTTTGCAAACCTACGATTTTTGTGTGTTTGGATGGCAAGAAAATGAAAGAAAATCATAATTTATTTTTATTTTTTGTTAAAAAAATCAGTTTAAAATTGTGAGTTTTTTTTTTCTTTTTCTGACGTGGCTTTTTATTAATTATTAAAATGCTGATTTGGTAATTTTTAATATTATTATATGCCACATAAGCTTTAAGTGTGCTAATAATGCATACCGTTTGCAACGTAGGCATTTTCCATTAGTAAATTAAATTGATATCTACCAAAATGTGTGGACCAAATTGACTATGGGTATATATAGATCTCTATATATTAAGAGGATTCAAAAAGTTAGTTATGACTTTAAAAAATGTCAAAAATACCCCTAATATAATTAGATAATCCTTATTCTTAAAAAAAAAATTAGGGTTAAAATTGTAATTCAACTAAATTTTAGAACAAAAAAAAAAAAAAAAAAAACTACTTGAGAAACTTTTTTCCTAAAAATTAGCATACTCTTTATTTAAATATATTTTAAGCATGTTTAATACATTTTTTTTTTTCTAAAACCTACGCACACTAAATCCAGTAGTTTACTTCATTTGAAATCCTAAATTTTAATGGCTGCTAATTTGTCCGGGTGGGATCTGAGAAACACTGCAGACGGGTATGATGGTCTAGACCCAAATCTTTTACATCTTTTTATTAAAAGATCTCCAAACTACCCAGAATATTAGTTTTCAATCCAAAATATTCATCAGTCTTAATTAATTTTCTAATCTTAATATCTTATTAACCCAACTCCCTAATCAAATTGCAAGTTCTTATGAACTTACAAAAGTCAACGTAAATTGGTGGGGTGTATATTTATCAGTACTTGCATAGAAATTGAAGGAAACGCGAATGCATTTGTCAATACATGGTTACTTTTGTACAGATATCATATAATTATGTTGAGCATATGAATTTGTATAAACCTATATAATAAGAGAGATGCTACGTCTACAATAATTTTACAACATTTTTACAACAAATCACAGATGGTAAGTTGTTATTGGTTCAAATTTGAAACTAACACTAAGATTACTTTTTTGCCCCAACAATAATAACCAGTAACAACTTGCCACTTAGGATTTGTTGTAAAAATGTTGTAAAATTGTTATAGACATATCATTTCTTATATAATAATGGGATTTGGGTTCGATGCTCACGTTTTTATACATACTCGTGCTCACATCATCATATGGTTATGGTATCTAAAATTTGGCTTCAAAGTTTGCCAAGCGGAACATTTTAAATGCAAGCATGTTAGGGATAATGGCACCAAAACTAGTATGCTCTATTGAAAAATTTATTACATTCCAGTGCTTAATTGTATAATGTCACTATTCCTAACTGCTCAAAATAATTTTCAGACATGAAGCCAAGTTTATTAGAAAAATAGTTGAAGCAATTTCAAGAGAACTGAACAGCACATACTTATTTGTAGCAGTCTACCCAGTTGGAATAGATGATCGTGTGAAAGACATGACTTCATTGTTATGTGTTCGAGCTGATGATGTTCGCATGGTAGGAATTTTGGGAATGGGCGGAATGGGAAAAACAACCCTTGCTAAAGCCATTTATAACCAATTTTATCATAGTTTTGAAGGTAGAAGTTTTCTTGCAAATGTAAGGGAAAATTCTAAGCAAACTATTGGTCTGGTTCATCTGCAAAAACAACTTCTTTCTGAAACCTTGAAGTTGAAGATAAGCAAGATAGAGATAAATAATGTTGATAGTGGAATCGTTATGATACAAGAAAGACTTCGTCATAAAAGGGTACTTGTTATAGTTGATGATGTAGACCAGCAGGAGCAACTGAATGCCATAGCTAGAAGTCGTGAATGGTTTGGTGCAGGAAGTAGAATTATTATAACAACTAGAGATGAACAGTTGTTGAAGAATCTTGAAGTGGATGGAGTATATATTGCTAAAGAAATGGATGATAGTGAATCTCTTGAGCTCTTTAGTTGGCATGCCTTTAGAAACAGTTATCCCACTGAAGATTATATGGACATATCAAGAAGTGTAGTTGCTTACTCGGGAGGATTGCCTCTGGCACTTGAAGTTTTGGGTTCTTTTTTGTTCGAAAGGAGCATGCCTGAATGGAAGAGTGCATTGGAGAAATTAGAAAGGATTCCCCAAGATAAAGTTCAAGAAAAACTTAGAATAAGCTTTGATGCGCTAGGCGATAGTACTGTGAAGGATATATTCCTTGATATATCCTGTTTCTTTATTGGAATGGACAAAAACTATGTTGTACAAATATTGGATGGCTGTGGTTTTTTTGCAGTGATTGGAATTGGTGTCCTCATTCAGCGGTGTCTTCTTACAGTTGGTGAAAGAAACAAGATTATGATGCATGATTTGCTTCGAGACATGGGAAGAGAAATTGTTCGAGAAAATCACCCCAAGGAACCTGGGAAATGTAGTAGAGTATGGCTACATGAGGATGTATTTGACATTTTGACAAATCAAGAGGTAAGAAATTCCTTTAGTGAACAGATTAAAGTAAAACAGAACTTTATTTATGTACATGCGTTACAAGTGAAACAAATGCATGCTACCTCATACCAATCATATTCCACGACGGTGTAATCGCTTTCATTTCTAAATTCTAATCAATTGTGACACTCACACTTGTTTACTTTTCTAACATAATTCTATTGTTTTTGTACTTGGTTACCTTATATCATTAAGCAAGGATCTGATAGATGCAATAATCAATAAGAATGCATTGGCAGGTTCAAATGATGTGGGGATTAGAAAAATGGGACATTTACCTTGTTATAGTATGAGGTTGTGTGGTACAATCATGTTTATGCGCAAGTTTGTGTTTATTATACTTCTTCTTTTTAAAATTTTTTTAAGATAAAAAATCTCTCAACTTCCATATAACCAATTTGCTTACACAGTTCTTGTTTCAAACAGGGAACAATAGCCGTTGAAGGAATCAGTTTAAAATTTCCAAGATTTAGTCAGGTGGATTTCAGTACAAAAGCATTTATGGAGATGAAGAGGCTGAGATTACTCCAACTTGATCACGTACTGCTCACTGGAGACTATAAATATCTTTCCAAAGAGTTAAGGTGGCTCCGTTGGCATGGATTTCCTCTAAAGTTCATGCCAAACAATTTTTATCCAAGACAGCTAGTTGCAATTGACTTGCGATATAGCAATCTCAGAGAAGTTTGGAAAGATCCCAAGGTATAATGTAACTTTAACCATCAATCCATAACTGTCAATGTTCTAGGTGCTAATGTTGTGCTTTCTTTCTTTTTGCATTTGTTTAGCAGTTGCTCGAGAATTTGAAAGTCCTAAATCTCAGTCATTCCCATTATCTAACCCAGACCCCTGACTTTTCAAGACTTCCTAATCTAGAAAAATTAATACTCAAAGATTGCACCAGCTTGTTTGAGGTTCACGAATCCATTGGAGATCTTCATTATCTTGTTTTGGTAAATTTGAAAGGTTGCAAAAGCCTTAAAAGTCTGCCAATGAGTTTCTATAAGTTGAGGTCTCTTGAAACTCTCATTCTTTCTGGTTCTAAAATTGACAATTTGGCGGACAGCTTGGGGAATATGGAATCCTTGACTACTCTACTTGCAGACAACACTGCTATAAGACAAGTGCCAGTTACCATAGTGAGACTTAAGAACCTCAAATATTTATCTCTACTTGGGTGTAAAGGATCATCATCTAAGTCATTGTCTTCACAATTTTGGTCTTGGATATCACCAAGGAAAAGTCCCATGTCAGTCAATCTATTGCCTGCCTCACTACAAGGCTTGTACTCACTAAAAGAATTATATCTCAGTGACTGCAATTTATCAGATGACACAATTCCTAAAGATCTTGGGAGTCTATGTTCTCTTCAAACTTTAGATCTAAAAAGCAATAATTTCCATGCCCTACGATCAAGCCTTGGTGGTCTTTCAAAGCTTCAAACACTCTATTTGGATGGTTGCACAGAACTTCAATCAATTCCAGATTTACCAACTAGTTTGAATAGTCTGTATGCAACAAATTGCATAGCTTTGGAAAGAATGCCAAATCTATCGAATATCTCAAGCATGCATAATTTATTCGTTACTAATTGCCACAGATTAGTTGAGATTCCAGGTTTGGATAAGATGTTGAAGTCCTTTGCTGTCTTTCACATGGAAGGGTGCAACAATATAACAAGTACTTTCAAGCAAAGCATCCTACAGGTTTCCTCCCTCTCTCTCTCTCTTGATACCATTTTTTTTTATATGAAAAAACATCTTTTCTTCAAGTATAGCTTATATAATTCAAGCTCCTCATGGAACAGGAATTGGCTATAAGTGGATTTGGTAACATGTTTGGCATATTCCTTCCTGGCAGTGATATTCCTGATTGGTTCACGTATCAGGATGAAGGGCCCTCGGTATGTTTTGAAGTGCCTAGTATTATTTATTGTAATTTGGATGGGTTTGTGGTATGCATTGTTTATTCATCATGTCCTAACAATGACATGATAGAATCCCCAGATATTCCGAGCATTTCAGTTATCAATTATACCAAGAATATTATCCAAACCTCTAGGCCAGCAACAATTGATGTAGAAATCTCCCCCGAAGATCACATGTGGCAGAGCAACATTTCTAAACGTAAATTCAATTTGGAGGATGGTGATGAAGTAGAGGTTATTGTAGATTTTGGGGCTAGATTCATTGTTAAGAAGATAGGGGTCAGCCTAATATATGACGGGGTTCTTGATGGAACAATGTTTCATTATGCCTCTACATCAAATGAGGATACCATTGTTGTTAGTGACAATGAGGATGTTAAAGATCAGGCCTGGCCGATGCAGTTTGAGAGAGGACTTCATGATGAGGAGGCAGGACCAAGTCATGGTTGGCTCGAAGATAAACCACAACCTAAAATATTGAAGTGTGAAGATAATACCGAGATGAGTGTAGCTGAGGAATAAAGATAGAAAGCTCAAATTTAAACTTATTGTCATTTGTAGTAGGTAAAAAGCACAATAAAAAGAAGAACACATAATGGACTCGCAAGTCAATTGCGTTTCATGATTTTTTTTGGTATCAAAGTCACGTTCAATGTATTTTTATTAGGTCCTCTTTATCTCAATCGAAGATAAACATTTTTTTGCTAATCATTTGTCATCTATACATGCGTGAGCTATTTGTAACACCATGTCTATTTTTCTCCTTGAATTTGTAACAAGATGTCCATGACGTTCCTTTTGCTAATAACTAAGAGATATTTTTAGCCATTTTCCTTTTTCATGGTAAAACTTGGAAATGCATTTTTTTTTTTTTTAAATCTCTAGTGTTAAAAGTTTGAGAGAGAGAGAGAGAGGAACAACATGTCCCAAGTGTAGTATGATGAAAGCATCAAATTCATCACACATAGCTTGCCACCAAGGAAGTTCAACACTAGCCTCATGATAAGTGTGATGCTTATAAGGAGTGGAAAGAGCAATGTATTAGTGATAACTAGTCGCAGAACAGCGTGTTGTGCATGATAATCTTTTAAAGGTGGTGCGTGAAAGCAGAGACTATTACTCTATAATGATAGTGGTAAATTAGTTTTATCTTCTTCTTCTTCTTCTTCTTTTTTTCTTTTTTTTTTTTTTTTTTCACGATCTTATTTGTAACATTTCTTATCATTATCATATTTTATTGGCTAATCATTTGCATAACAAAGATATTAAATGAGAAGTAGAACCATACATTCGATTTTTAAAAGTCACGGTGTATGAATATTATAAACATTTAAGGAGATATATATAAAGGTTTAATGAAATGTTAAAAAATGGGATTATAAAAATTGTTAATTTGATTTCTTATGTAATTTAATCTAATACTATATATAATAGCAGAAGCCTTAAGGAGGTGTTGTCACGTTAGGAAAAAAAAACCCCTTTAAAAACTGACACATGTAGAGTTAATTCTTTAAAATCTTGCGCAGTGCGTCTAGAAGACTCACTTTCAGGAGGTGTTATATGCTGTACCCGGCATACATGCCGGGTACCTCACATAGAGGGGGCCCCACTAAAAATTGCACTTTCAGACAACAACCCGCTTATCAAAAAAAAAATGAAAAAGAAAAAATGAAAAAGAAAACGTAAATCTTTATAAAAACACCAGCTGCTTATCCCAAAAAAAAAAAGAAAAAAGAAAAAAAGAAAAAAGCAAACCCTAAAACCCAAACCATATTTCCCGATCAAAATTCGGACTCCCTCAAACTTGCGATTCTTCGCTGCACCTCCATATACACACAGATCGGACTAGCGTGTTCCAACCCATCAAACAGACAAAAAAAAAAAAAAAAACCTCTACAATAGTGAAAACCTCTGTTCGTGCTCTGCAACAACTGGCGATTCAGAAGATAATTCAGAAGGTAGGCATGTTTTTTCCTCTCTTTTGGTTTTCTATTCAATTACCGTTTCCAGGGTTTTGAAAATTACCGTGGAGTGTAGATTTATTGATGATTTCTCTCAAACTGAAATCGATTTGGTGCTGAAGAACATAGATTTATGTGTTGCCAAAATAGATTTATGTTGTTTTTAATTTTTTGTTGAAATATTTTCCCCTTTTAATATTTTCGTTTCCCATGTCTCTTCTCTACCATTGTTGTTAAGGTTTTTGTAGTATATATTTAAAGTTTTTCGTTTGTAGTTGCTTTGTTTTTCATTTGTAGGGATTTTTTTTCCCCTTTTTTGGTTTTCTATTCAATTACCGTTTATAGGGTTTTGAAAAGGCTACCTTTTCCCTTAATTTCCAATTTATTTTTACAATTCCTTGAGTTCTGTTTGTTCAATTGTTATATTTTGTTTGGCAGTTTTTTGTTACGTTTGTGCTTTTTTAGGTTCACCCCTAAAATTTGAATTAATTTATGCTTTGTGCAGATCTATGTTTTGTTGAATCGTTCTTAAGAGAAAAAAAATTTGAAAAAAACACCGTTCAGGCCATTTACCTGCCATCATCAATCGCTGAAACTGCCACCGGTTATTTTTTTCCCCTTTCTTATATTTGGGTATTTAATATGACTTAGTTTTTGGGTATTTTGGTTGGATAGGTATAGATTTAGATATTTGCTTTGATGTTTTGGGATTTTTTGTTACGGTTTGTAGATTTCAGATTTTGATGTTGTTTGTTTGGTTCTTTCCTTCTTGCCCTGACTCACTTTTTCTCTCTAGCTTTCCATCTCTGTTTCTTTCCCAAAAAAGTTGTGATTATATATGCTTTGTTATTTGTTATTTTTCTTTAAAGAGTATAACTCAAGGGATTATTCAATTTGCATAATTAGAAACAATGAGGTTTCTGATTGGTTGTTGAGAAAATGGAGGATTAAGTGAGGGAATGATGAGGGAAATTGGATTTTGTTTGTGGTTCAATTGGGGACTGGTTGAATGAGCAAAGTTTGAGTTTTTGGTTTTGTTAGAAACTAAACAGTAAAAAATGTGTGAAGGGTTATTAATTTAATGCTTCATTTGTTGCTGGAATTGTACTGGAAAAGAAATAAATGTGAACAATATTAGTGCTTTTACTATTGTTCTTATTTTAAATTTTATGCTTGGTATTTGATGCGACCTCTTTTTTTTTTTTTTTTTAATTCAAATACTTATCTTCTCTGTTGCCTACATTCACATAAAATGGAATTTCCTCACCCATCTATCATCCGCTTCTCTCATCTATATCTCCAGTCACGCTTCACTGCTCCTCTATTTTCTCTTTCTTTTTTTTTTTTGCAGATCAGGCATAGATTGTTTCATTAGCTTTCAACCCAGCAATTCAATATGCAAGGTAATTGATGAGGATAGTTTCTCTGTTTCATAGACTTAGAAACTCATAAATTTTTCTCTCATCTATATCTCCACTGCTTCTCTCTCAAACTCTAAAACACACAAAGGCTGAAACTAATCACGTATTAGAGGGCTTTAATCTCTTTTCTCTCCTTTTTTTTTTTCAATATGCAAACAAGGTATTTGATGAGGATAATTCAAGCGTGAGAGCAAGTTCCAACGATAGGCTGATGAGAAAGAAGGAAGCAATCAGAAGTAGAGAGAAATTTTTTTAGTCCATATACTTTGTGGAAGAGAATTACCTCCATAGCTGCTTCGCTCATACTAGAGAGGTATAACTCTGTAAATTTTTTATGCTGTCGTCTTTTTCATTGGATTCGTGATTGTCGTCTTTAGCAAACCCTAAGAAGCTCGCTATTTTCCTCAACAACCACACCAGGAATTTAAGAAGAAAAAAGGCGCTGATTGTTTGGTAGTTTTTGTCCAATATTGTATGGTTGTGAGAGAAAAAAATAAAAGATGATATAAATAATTAAATAAGAAAGATCTTGGAAGAGAGAAAGAGAAAGAGAAGTGCTGGGAAGAAATGTTTAGTATATAGTGGGTGGTCGTGGTCTTTTTTGGGGTTTCTTATTGCTGGCTTAACTCACTCAACAACTTTTCCTTTTGTCTGCCTTTTTGTCTGCCTTTTTGTTTGCTTGCACCCAAAATTTTGGTGCAGCTTTTGGGTAGTACTGTAGCTGAGGGTCTCATCATTCTTCGAGTTTTCAACTTTTTTTTTTTAATGGAGATCAAATTGACACTCTACTCTCGTAAACTTGGATCAAGTCCCCTTTTGGATGCATCTATTCTACCATAAGAAAATGTTTCTGCCATCCCCTATTTAATAACAAAGAAACTGCCTAACCATGTCCCTAATCTTAAGCAATTTTTGGGGTTTTATGAATGTTTTTTGCATTTTAGGTTTTAGCAAATGAGAATAATAATATTTTGCAGAGAGGGTGATGCTATTTTTAAATTGATTATCAGTGATTTTTGGTTTAACTTTAGTTTAAATTAATGAAATTAAAATCAATGAAGATCAAAGGCTTAGTAAAAAATTAATGTCTGTTCTGTGAAAGTCTTTTATTGTTGTTTGGATTATTTTTTGTTTTTTTTCATGCCCATGTGGCTTGTGCTGTGACCGATGGAATTCAGAGAATTTAGTTGAATTCAAGGTGACAACCCTCCTAAAAATTATTAGACAAGAAGAGAATAGTTTTTTATGGAGTAATATTTGTTGCCTCTTATTGCTTGAGCAATAGCTTAAATACAACTATGACAAATTCATTTAAAATTGAATACAATTTCAATTTGTATTTTTGGATGCAGCACATCATGCTTAGAAATCCTAATTTACTTAGGTTTAGAAACCCTATTCAGTACTGCTAGAAATAATTCTTGATGCTGGTTGGGTCATGTAATTAATTGGACGTGGACATAAAAGAAATCCATTTATGAATGAGGAGTAGGAGGAATACATGTTGCGTACACACCTTTTTTTAGGTTTTAATTCATTCAACTGACTACCTACTATTTTAGTTTACTTTTAATTCTTTTTTCTTCAATCCTTATATGATGGTTGTTGTTGAAAGGTAGAGAGAGTTATTTTCTATTATTATTATTTTTTTTTTTGGTTATTTGTTGGTTTATAAATTCTATTCAGTTCTTTTATGTGTTTCTATACAGTTTTGTAGGCTCTATTCAGTACTGTTAGTGGAAGCAATTGGACTTGCTCAGTGATTTTGCTGAAGGAGCTTACAGGTATTGATATAAATTATTATTATTTAAAAAATTTCATCAATTATTAATATATAATGAATCAATGGATGCTGCTAAAAGAGAATTAGATGTCAAATTATAGAATAAATTTCATGGGTTTGGTTGTGTTGAGGATGTAGGGTTAATTTGAGAGGTATTTTTTGTTTTTATTTTTGTACCCAACAGATACCACATTACATTAACAGTAAACACAAGGAAAGGTAGGAAACCCATAAACACCACTCCATGGTAAATTATTGCTTAACATACGTGGTGAAGATCTTTTTGGAAAAAATTATTGCTTTATGTAGATTGGAATTTTAAGCCATTTTTACTTAACGTAAACCTCCTTGACCAACGCAATCATTAAACCTACATTAGTATCTGTAGGAGCATTTCTAGGTTGTTTGTTCCAATCATGATTCTAGGCAGTATTTGTACATCCCACTCTTGAAATTTAATATTAATTTAGACCAATTATTATGCTTTTCATAGGTTAAAAGAGGAGACAGAAAAGATGATTCAGGGTAGTTTTTGGGATGAATCGGAGGATTGTGACTTTTCATGTCCCTTTGATGTCCATAGATTTACAAGCCATGTATAGTAAGTTTATAATTTATTATTAATGTTATTGAAAGTGTCAAAGTTTATAATTTTTAGTCCAAATTTTGTAGTTTGTTATTGTGATTTTTATGTTATTTTGGTCATTATTTTAATTTATGAAAGGATCTAAGAATATATTATGCTCTCAATAATAGTTTTTTACCCCTATTGTTTTAGGGACTCTATATACTTGAGACTCTTTGATGTTTGAAGTTTCCGAGCAAGGTATGCTTTCAGTTTTTGATATTAATTTTTGGAGTGCATGTTTTCATTTGGATTTTCTACATTGATAATGTTTGCAACCTCTTTATCAAAGAAAAGTTATTCTTAGGGAAAAATGTCAACAAAAACTTAATAGTTGAATAAATTTATTTTTAAAAATTACTGATTTTATCAAAATTTGTTGTAACTTCAGTTATATATATTTTTCCCTAAAGGATTTTAAAAAATAAGCAGATATGGGGCTTCATTGTTTCAAATTAGCTTTTTACCTATCTTAAATTCTTAATCGTGTATAAGGCAATAATCAATGAAGTAGGAGCCTATGTTGCCAAAAATATCTGTGTCATGTATCTTTCTATTTTGAAAGAACGACATTCTCTTTATTTAGCCTTCACGACTACCATTTTAGTTTGAGTAAACTTAACAATTTTAAATATGATCATTAGGTTCATATTCTTTTGTATATTAACCTTAACAAATTATATTTACTCTATTTTCAAAAACATGTAATGTAATTGAAAAATGACTCCTTAAAATCCTGCCACTCATGAGTTAAAAAGCAATAAATTATGTTGTTTGGCAATGCTACACACCGTTTAAAATATATTTGCCCCCATATTTGCCCATTTTTGCAAACTAGGAAGGATGCAAATGAAGCTGACTATTCTGAATGCCTAATGTATTAGGCAAGCAATACAAATGTTTTAATGCTGTTGTGGTTTTGCTTTGTTATTATTCTGTTTCATCATTGATAGCTATAAAGATTCTTTTTTTTTTTTTTTGTTTTTGTTTTTGTTTTTGTTTTGGTGGCATATTGAGTTCCTTTTGGGTTTTCATTGTTGATGGGAAATCAACTTTTTCCTTTTTATTTTATGAGAAGAGTTTTTGAGAAATTCACATTTTTTTAATTACTGAAATTCAACATATTACCTACAGCCATCCAAAATTCATACTTTTAAGAAACAATAATATGTATTTGTACAATTAATGATCATCTATTCTTCATGGATAGGATTAATTGTCTTTTGTCAAGTGGAATGTTCAACGACAATTGCTGCTCTTCAATTGTTTTCTTTTCACATTTAAGTGTCAAAGGAACTTTTAAAAAAATACATGAGAATATAGACATTATCCATCACCATCAACTTTAACATACCCCTGTTTTGTCCTCTATATTTTTGTGAATTTTAAACTTGGGCAAGTTGGTACAGGTATACATTAAGGAATTTATTAGGAAATGCATATGTGTAGACTTTTGGTGGAGAAGCACTGATATTAAGAGTGGATATTTAACACTTCTAAGATGCATCAGAGAAACTCAATAAATCTTCATGTAATGCCAAACATATCAAAAAAATATATATTTCTAATCCAATATTAATAGCTTTTTCTTCTGTAAAATCTTCTAAGGTTAATGAGCCATGTTCTTTCCTCTCTTAGGGCATTCATTTATAAGTAAGCATTTATAATCACAAGTAGATTGTTTGCTTCCCACCAAGAGAGTTTTCTGAAATAAGTGAAAATGCTACCACATGCTGGTATAAATTAATTTTTTTGTAGTCTGACTCTTTTATATCCTTTTGTAGGGGACTTCATATGAAGTTGTTGATTGCTCCCATGGTAAGCAACTCTGGGAACTGTGTAAAGAGAAGTATGAACCACTATGGCTTAAAGGGGGAAACCACTGTGATTTGGAGCTCAGATTGAGCACAAGATTCTTTCTTCAATATCTGTGCTTAATTTTGGTAGAATCTTACTTTAGCCACTTATAGTAAAGAATTAAGAAATCATTTTTGTAACTGAACATGCATTTGAATAGAAACTAAAGTGTTCATATATGATATCTCAGCAAAATCTCAAAATTAGTATTTTCTTTGTCCTTTAATATACAGCTAATAATTTGGTTTATAAACAATATGTTTTGTGTAGTTTTTGTGTTGGTATGTATGTCATGTGTTAAAAAAATGCATATATGTTTAGACTTCAATAGGATTTTTCCTTTTTCTTTTTTAGTTAGTATGGTTTAGTAGGAGTTGTGAAATTGAATTAACCATCTATTGAATGGATAGAGTATGGAGAATATGTGTCTTAAATTAATGAGGCTGAGAAAATTTGTGTCCTAAGGTAGCTTAAACAAAACATAGATTCTTATCAAACTTTGTGGTCTATATGCATTTATGATTTTTTTTTTTAGTTTCTTATCAAGCTTCTTAGATACATTTACTTTGTGCAGTATATAAATGTTGGGGTTGAACGAAATCTACAAAGGTCTATATTCATTCCTTACGAAAGGGACATGATAGGCAAAAAATAAGAAGGGGAAAAAAAATTTGGCCGATTGGAAGGTAGCAAGAACAAATCTCACATCATTCAAATTCTTCGTTTCTTTTTGTCTCTCACTCTCTGTCTCAAAAGGGGGATATTTATTCATCTACCTTAAAAGAACAACTGAGATATGAAATGAGCACATAACTACACAAAAAGCAATGTAGAGACACATTGGAATTCAGAAGAAAAAAAAATTAGCTGATGTTGAATCAGCATCTTCAAGTGCACTTGGTTGGATTGTTTTAGATTTAGATATTTGAGTTAGATTTGGTTTTAATTATGGTATTGGATTTAAAATAAATTTTGTATTGGGTATTTGTATTAGATTTGGTTTTGTTTTAAATAATTGGGTTAAATTAGTTTTTGGTATCTACCTATGGTGTGTGTTAGATTTGTAAATGAAGATATGTGTTGGGTGTTTAGTATGTGGTAAAAGTGTATTTAAATATAATTAAAAAAAAATTATTTCTAATAAATGTAAATAAAAAGGTTCCTGCACATAATGCGGGTTAAAAGCTAGTTTCTATTATTACTAGAGAACATCTCATTTTTTAGTTATGATAGGATTGATTAGAGTTCGATTAATTTTGTATGACTGTATTTCTTTTTATTTTTTTGAGAAAGATGTATGATTGTATTTAGTTGTTGATTATTGATTTAATTATGTGAATGTAACAATTGATTTTATTGCATTATAAAGTTTTTAATGTTCTCAATACAATCATTTCTATTTTATTTTTTACTCACCCTGAGAGCCTCTTTGATTTTCAATTAACGGTTACTAATTGACATTTAATTTCTTTTATTTTTATTTTTTCTTTCTTCATCTACTATATATAACTTTGTATTGTATTTTTTTTTCTTCTCCATAAACGTCTCTCTCTCTCCCCCCCCCCCCCCCCCCCCTCTGTTGTCAACTTATTATTTTCTAAAATTTGATAATGATTCTAATGCGCATTGTAACGTTTATTCATCTATTTTTCATTCAATTTTTTTGTCCTCAAATTAAATTAGTATATTCATAACTATTAGTTTGTTTGTGTTATGTTTGGTTTGATATCCTGCTTAATTTTTTTTTTTTTAATTTTAATTTAGTGTTTCTAAATTGGTATGTGTTTTGTATTTCATTTTTCCTTTGATGCATTGTAACTTTTCATGAGGATACTTTATAAGAAAAATTTATTTATTTGAATTTAATTAAAATTGTGAGGGGATAAAAGCCCAAACCTACGTATTGGGCCTGGGGCCTTGTTTGAAGATTACTGTGTGTCCGAAGAGGGAGATTTGGTTGAGGTAGAGTCCATCTAGAAGAAAGAAACCCGGGAATGGGGGAAGAGTACAATCCGAAGAGGTCACCCATTGTCCGAAGAGGTCTTACTCCTCGGATACGAATAGTCTTGATCAAACAAGCATGTGGAAGGTCCGAATGACCTTCCTAGCAATCCCGATGATAGAGATAAGCTCTGGATGTATCTGGTGATGATAAGGACGAAGAAATATCTCAAGAAAAAGCTGCTACCACCGTATTTAATGCACTGCAGCAACTTTTCTGGCTGCATTTATGTGGAGAAGACGAACAGTGCAACCTCAGCTACCGCCACTCACAAAAAGCTAAAGAAGATACTTGATGTGACCTATACTCAAGTATGTACACGGATGAATAACAAGTGGACGACGGGGATGATGAAGGAGGATGTTATATAAAGAAGATGGGCCCCTGATAAAGGGGGAGAGAGGAAAAAAGAAAGACGGGAGAAAAAATAATTTTACTGTAGCTCTGAGAGTTGTAATCACTTCTCATTCAATAAAACATCTCTTCGAACGTTCATCTATTCAGTTTTTCAAGCATGATCTTATGTCAATTCATTCTTAAATACCACCGTTAATTACTGTTTAATTCACATCCAGCTCAGTTCTTTCACCCACTCTCTACAAATTCATTGTTCTGGGTTTGTTGGGCTCATAATCCAAACCCTTTGGGCTTGGGCTGCAAAAACTGACCCTACAAAAATATTATGTGTTTATTTTTTTTTTAAGAATAAATAATTTAATGATATGGAGGATATGGTTGAATTTAAAATAAGATGAGAAAAAAAAAATATAACAATAAACACCAAATTATCAAAGTCATGCTATGTAATAAAATAACATTATATTCTTATATACTATCTTTGTAATGTAATAGGATAATATTTAACAATTAAAGAGAACAAAAAAGATAATAACTTTAAACAAAACTAAATCATATCAACCTAAAGTAAAGTTCTAAAAAACACAAAAATTTATCAACCTAAAATAAAGACGCAAGAAAAATTAAAAATTCATCAAAAAATGAAAAAAAAAAATATATATATATATATATATATATATATAGAGAGAGAGAGAGAGAGAGAGAGAGAGCATATTTTTGTGTGGGAAAACTATGCATAGAATGAGAGAGAAAATTAGGAAAACTATGCTTAGAATGAGAGCAAATGAAAAATGGCAAAAAACACATTTTTGTTCCTACATTTTCACGCGATTCCCCACTTTGGTCCTTATCTTTTATTTTCACCGCTTTTAGTCCCTAAAATCAAAAAATCGATCTCATTTTCGTCCCTACCGTCAGTGCCCCAACGGCAAAGTCCTAGGTGGTAGACGGAACATCCTATTAACTGACGTGGCGCTGATGTGGTACTGATGTGGCGATTAAAATATTATTAAAAAATATTATTTGGCATTTTTATATGCCACGTCAGCATTTTAATTTTTTTTTAAAGCCACATCAGAAAAAAAATTAAAAAAAAAATTAAATTTAAAGAAAAACCTTAAATCTAATTAATTTAAAATTTTCTTTTCTTAATATTCATGTTCTTCAACTTGTTCTTGGTGTTCTTCACATACCAAACCCAACAACAAGAACTCAAACGCATATCAGAAAAGCACAAACAAAAAAAGAAAAAAAAATTAAATTAAATACTAACAGGAAATTTTCTTCATGTATTTTCCAAATCCAAGAAGCAACCAAACCAATATCTAGCAAACCCCAAATCCAAATTCAAGAAACAAACCCATAAACATAGTAACTAACCCAATCTCTAGCAAACCCATGAACCCAGAAATTTCCTTGGGAAACAAACACACAAAAAACCCATAAAATCAAAAAACTCCACATCCTCATGAAAAAACAAAAACAAAAAAACCCAGAACGCATCGGTCATCGAGTCTTTCATGAGTTCCGATCTCTCAAATTTTTGGCCACCACCTCCTTCCCAGCAGTAACAACCTCAACTCCATCACCAGATATCTTCTGCAGCTTCGACCTCAACACCCACGCCCGTGCCCATCGTCTCTCAATCACAGCCCTCCGTTGCTTTCTTCAACCAGGAAACGCTCCAACAACGCCTCCAAGCTTTAATCGAAGGTGCTCGCGAGAGCTGGACCTACGCTATCTTTTGGCAGAGCTCCTACGACTATTCCAACGGCGCCTCTGTTTTGGGTTGGGGTAATGGGTACTACAAAGGCGAGGACGATAAGTCCAAATCCAAAGCCAAGAACAAAGCTTCGTCGTCTGTGGAATTGGGATCCACAGAGGTGATTTTTCAGAGCTCGGATTTTGATGAATAAAGTCAGGGTTTTGTTCAATTTCAATAGCCTGGAAATGGGTTCTAATGAATAAAGTCAGCGTTTTTGGATTTTATTTTCTGAGTTTGAGAAAATTGTGATTTTGAGATTTTTAATTTTTGGATTTGGGGTTTGCTAGAGATTGGTTTGGTTGCTTCTTGGATTTGGGAAGTACATGAAGAAAATTTTCTGTTAGTATTTAATTTTTTTTTTTTCTTTTTTTGTTTGTGCTTTTCTGATATGCTTTTGAGTTCTTGTTGCTAGGTTTGGTATGTGAAGAACACCAAGAACAAGTTGAAGAACATGAATATTAAGAAAAGAAAATTTTAAATTAATTAGATTTAAGGTTTTTCTTTAAATTTAATTTTTTTTTTAAATATTTTTTCTGATGTGGCTTTAAAAAAAATTAAAATGCTGACGTGGCATATAAAAATATCAAATAATATTTTTTAATAATATTTTAATCGCCACATCAGTGCCACATCAGCACCACGTCAGCTAATAGGATGTTCCGTCTGCCACCTAGGACTTTGCCGTTAGAGCACTGACGGTAGGGACAAAAATGAGATCGATTTTTTGATTTTAGGGACTAAAAGCGGTGAAAATAAAAGATAGGGACCAAAATGGGAATCGTGTAAAAATGTAGGGACAAAAATGGGTTTTTCACCATGAAAAATTTATAGTAAGATGAAGAGAATAAGAAGAGTCAAAATAAATGAAGATAATTAGATAGAAGAAGAGTGATATTAAGGTAGAGAATAATAGGGGGATGAAAAGATAAAAGAGAGAGAGAGAGAGAGAAAATGTAACAATAAGTTGAGAAATTAATAATAAGAAAAAGAGTTTTTTTTTTTTTTTACAAGATAAAATTTTTACTCTAGCCTAATGTAAATGTATATGTGTGTGAACCTCTCTCCTTAAAACTTGAACCTTGGCCCTTACCCCCCACACCCTACAAGCATTTATATTTATGGAGTGACAAAGAGTTAAAAATAAAAGAGAGATGATTATTAAATAATGGAGTTTTTAATTTACCTTAAATGAGTAAATGTTAAAATAAATATAGGAAAACTTGGAAAGAAATGATAATGACATGGCTGCACAGGGATGGACCAAGGACTTGGAATTAAAGGGTTAGCTTTGTTGTTGTTGCATGTGGTGGCTCCAACCTCCAACTTTGTTGTTTAGCAGCTAATTTTTTTTTTTTTTTTTTTTTTTTAGGTGTCTTTGATGCGTACTGTTAGATAATGACAAAATTATTTTGTTAAATTTTTTTAATAGGGTCGAGTTGTTTATTTTTGATAAAATTGGTTAATTGGGCTTAATTTTTTTTAATATTTTTGCTATTGGTAATTTTCATTGCTGGGCTAATTTTCCTGGTCTTGAATATTTTGTTTTATATTTTAAATTTATAAATTTATAAATTTTTTATAACTTTTGAAAGGAGGAAAATGCTCGAGTTACAAATGTTTTATAAATTGCTGATGTGGTTAGTAGTTATTCTTATGTCAAAAAGTTATGTAAATGGTGTGCCCATATATGAACTAATAAGAATTTGCTATTTCAACAACTTGTAAAATTATTGTAGAAAATTTTGTGACTACAACATTACTCTCAAAATAATTAATGATATTATTAAGGGGGGCAAAGGATAACTTTACTAAACAAGATTGCTAAAATTAATACTAATAATTTAAAAGAAAAAATAAAAAAATTGGGAGGAGGAGGCATTGCCCCCCATTATTTAAGAGTGACTCTGTACCTGTGGCCGCTTATACGACTCAACTTCAACTTTTAGATATATAAGCTTTTACATACATACATACATACATACATACATATATATATATATATATATATAGATTAGTAATGGATTTTCCTCAAAAAAAGAAGAGCAAAAAAAAAAAAGTAATGGACAGAATCTGGTGAATCAATATCACAAATAGACAAGCTAGAGGAAGCAATAGACCCTATGTGACTAAACCATCAATAATATAAATGACAAGACTAGAAGTTTGAGAATGTTTTGTGGGAAAAATAAATAGTGAGGCATTAGAGCCGGAGGTCATATAGTTGCAACAAGCAAAATCAATGAATTTGGAATTGCTACTTGAGGGAACAGAAAAGGCAGCATAACTGCCCGTGTAGGCTCAAAATCATTCCGAAGAGCCATAATGAAATTCATGAACTTATGAAGATCATGGTATTAGGCAAAGAGAGTGATGTCATCAGCATCTTTCAATGATGGATCTACATTTTCCAATTGTTCCCGCAAAGTAGAGGTGTAAGCATAAAAATCGAAAATGGATTGACTTGATTCTTGGCTCAATATCTAACAAATTTTGGTTGATCTTGATATGGAATCCCAAAGCGACATGGCAAGGAAGTCCCCAGCTGCCTCGGTAAGAGATTGTTAATTTAAGGAGCATGAATGTTGTTCCAATCTTCAAGTTTGGCAGCAAAAGCATCATCAGATTCATCTGTCTTTCAAATTGGCTAGGATATTGAATCGGTCACAAAACGCCACAATTTTCTACATTTGATTTTAGGAACATAATCATGTTTTGGAGTTCGAACTGTTGGAAATATTTTAGTGAATAAACAAGTTTTGATACAAAAACAATATCCCAAATAATTAGCAAGAATGTAAATAAGCAATGATAATATAAATTTAAGTAAAATTAGGAACAATCTCACAGTGCTATAGAATCACGCTGCGAAAGCGTTGTCTTTAAAGGTTGATTCGTGCCACCCAAAGTAAAACTTGGTGCGATTGGTTCTCTTGGCCAAACAACCCCCCAGGATTAGACTATAGCGTCGACCTTTGTGATGTACGCACTTCCACTCACAAAAGGTTTAAGAACAACCCTCTATTGCCTTTCCTTAGAACAAATATTCTTGTAGAAAAATATGTGGGAGAGAAAGATAGTAGAATTGTGTATATCTAAAACATAATGTAGTCAAAAGACCCCTTTTAGAAAAATATGTTATAACGAGTATTATATAGGCTACTTGGGAAGATAATAGTCTATAGTTATTAGTTACTAATAACCCTTAAAAGCCCAACGGCTATATTATCAATAATTGCCCAACGGCTATTTTTCTCATAATTTCCCAACGGCTATTTTACTCATAATTGTCCAACGGCTATTTTACTCATAATTGCCTAACGGCTATTTTACTCATAAATTTCCAACAGCTAGAAAATCAATAAGAATAAAAGTGTTTGGAACACACACCCACACCAACAATCCCCCACATGTTACAAACACAAAATAGGAAAGGCACGCAACTAAAGAAAGCATGCATCAATATGGTACCAGAAGGTTTTAACCATACATAGGATAAATAAGTAGGAACTAAAAGACAATGGTGGAGTTAAAACTCTTTTAACCAAGCTATTAGTAAACCAAACTTACCACCCACATAACTTTCTTTATCAAGGTTGTTCTTAAGCGGGTTGGCGCCTTATCCAGGCCATGCGCCACTGGGTTTCATGAGAGCTCTAGAGACCTACCCAAAAAGTCTCATAGGAAGCGGCACAACTTCCACTCACACATAGGTGGCATCCATCAGGAGTGCGTGCAGAACACCCCATCCCAACAGGTAGGGATATGGATCCATTAAGAGCCTAAAACTCAACCTCCAATAATCTGCAACTTAGTCGGTGGCATCCATCAGGAGTGCGTGCAGATACACCCCATCCCAACAGGTAGGGATATGGATCCATTAAGAGCCTAAAGCTCAACCTCACCAAATTCTGCAACTTAGCACTGTCTCACACCATAGGGATGGACTCATCACTAATCTCCTTATCGAGATAGCGGAAAACACATAACAAATGACAGTGCCCGTGGACCACTAATGACCTCTACCCATTTAACCTCTTGTGTGGAATCACCCATCATAGAGGTTGGGCATTAGTCATAGTGTCACAACTTGGGTATCAGTCCAATCCCCCTAGATGTCTCACTCACCAGCCTTCTTGCTAGTGGTTTGGTCAAAGGATTGGCCAAGTTCCTTTTAGACCTCACAAAGTCCAATGACATAACATCATTATCAATAAGCTGCCTCAGCCTCAATTGGATATGTTGACTTTTCCCATTTCACAAAGTCCAATGACATAACATCATTATCAATAAGCTGCCTTAGCCTCAATTGGATATGTCGACTTTTCCCATTATAAACTTTGCTCTTAACACGTGTTATGGCAGTCTGGCAATCACAAGGAAAGCAAACAGAGACAATAGAGTTAGTAAAATGAGGCATATCAATTAATATACTCCTAAGCCATACAGCTCCGGACCTAGCCTTCTCTAAGGCCACTAACTCTGTTTCCATATTAGATCTCACTATACAAGTCTTCTTAGTTGACTTCCAAGAGACAGCCCCTCCAGCTAGTGTAAACACATATCCACTAGTGGGCTTCACCTCATCTGTATCAGAGATCCAGTTAACATCACAGTATCCTTCTAAAATAGTAGGATAGCCACAATATGACAAACCAAAATCAAAAGTCCCCTTAATAATTTAGATATTGCATCCCAATACTCAATACTAGGATTATGAGTGTATCTACTCAATCTACCAATAGCATATGCAATATCAGGACGAGTACAATTTGTCAAAAACATTAAACTACCAATAATTTGTGCATATTTATCTTATGAAACACTATCACCACGATTTTTAACCAAGTGCACCTTTAAGTCATACATAATAGACATAGGTCACATATCAAAGTGTTTAATTTTTTTTTTTCATATAATTAGATTGTGATAGTACATTGCAATCATTATCCCTAGGGATCTTGATGCCTAAAATGACATTTGCCTCAACCAAAATTCTCACATCAAATTTAGAGGTAAGAAAACATTTAGTATCATGCACAACATTATGGCTAGTTCCAAATATAAGTAAGTTATCAACATATAAACAAATAATGACACCTTCATTATTATTTAACTTATTATATGACCATAAGTCACAAATCCATGTGTAAGCATCATATATCAAAATTTTCATATCATTGTATAGGTGCTTGTTTTAATCCATACACGGATTTAACCAATTTACAAACTTTACTTTATTGTCTAAGAACAACACAACCCTCGGATTGCTCCATATAATTTTTTTTTTTTTTTTTTAATTCACCTATTAGAAAAATAGTTTTAACATCCATATGATGTATAATAGGTTTGTAAATAGATACAATGACAAACAACATTCTTGTAGATGCAATTCTAATAATCGAAGAATAAGTATAAAATAATCAACATGATATATTTTTTTTCTTATAGCCTTTAGCTACTGAGCATGCCTTATACTTATCTATGATCACATTCAGTTATAAGTTTCTTTTGAAAACCCGCTTGCAACCATACAAATTTTGTTTTAAACACCCACTTGCAACCAATAGGCTTAACCTTAGGTGGAAGCAGTGTGATTAGACATAATCTAATAATTGTTTAAAAGCTTCCAACAATAATGGTGCATAAACAAATTTAATTGCATAATAACTTACATGTTCATCTTCAACAATATAGGTAAGAAAATTGTTACCGTAACTCTTTTTCTCCCTAGTTCGCTTACTTCTTCTCAATTCTTGCACATCACAACAAGATCATTAGAAGTATCAATAGGTTCATGAAACATATTTTCCTTATTTTTCAAAGGAAACTCATACTTAAAGAAAGTATTTTTAAGATTTAACAATAGTATTAAATTCTAAATACATCACTATTGATGAAGATAATTCTATATCATGAACTATAACAAACATAACCAATAAACACACAATCACATATTTAAGAAAAAGTTTCCTCCTTTTAGGTTCATGTAGCATGACCTTAGGCAAGTACCCCCACACTTTGAGGTATTCTCCTTTTAGATTTGGGTAACATCTTAGCCAACTACCCCCACAATTCGAGGTATACCAAGTTAGGCTTATGCCATTCTCAACTTCATTTTTTATATTTTATAAAAATTTCCAATACCTCATCTTTGGTTCCTAATACATAAAGTTAAATAAATATAGAATGGTCATCAACAAAGATTACATAAAATCTTTTACCATCTCTAGTCATTGTGTATTTTAAATCATCCAAATTATTATGTACCAAACTAAGGAGTTTGGTTCCTCTTGTTATGGGTTTGTAAGGTCTTTTTGTTTCAAATTCATAAAAACCTATCCACCATTTCAAAACAACACATATAGCCAATAAAAATATGTATATGTATATGTGTGTGTGAGTATATATATATATTTTTAATATCACTCTTGCACTTGGTGGATAAAAGGAATATTTATTCCCACCAAGTCTTATCCACTAGCCCAAAATACTAGTTGGATCATTTTTATTTTTTAATATATATAAAGAAAATTTTAATTATTTTCCATAATTTCTCATTTCATATATTTGTGTCAAGAGATGTAAAAATAATAGTTTTTTGTACATAGAGCCAATAGCCTCTAGCTACTAAAAACCACTCTTAGGAACGTCCAAAATTTTACAAGAATAAGACACTTAATATTTTGTAAAATTTGACATCATTATACCACAATTGTATAATACAAACGTTTAATCATCCACCTTTTCTTTTTCACATGACCATAAATGATTACTAGAATATTTTAGCAAGGAAAATAAAATTTAATTAAATTATAGTATCATGTATCTTCATTATACAAAAGGAGTACCAAGTGTTGATACAGCACTATTGATTCCACTTAACAATAGAAATGCCTTCACCATAAGTCTACACCAATTTTTTTTTTTTTTCTCTTTCAAAATTCTACCAAAAAATAAAATTTTATCTCATTTCTCACAAAAATTATTGCTAACATTTTTTTTTTTTTTTTTTTGAATTCCAAAAAACATTTCTCAAAACACATATGTTTTTCTTCAATCTCATGTTCCTCAAATTTCAATAGACATAAAACAATCACAAAATATAATACGCATATAGTATCACATAATCGCAATTGTAATAGTTGATATCCACATATCAAGACAACGTTACATAATATTATTCACATATTAATTTAGATTAGAGAATCAAAATCACATTTGGATGGACGTCATTTATTTTTCTAAAATATTAGTCCACCCAATTGTTTAGATAAACCATAGCAAAATAAACTCCACAAAAGATATAAGTAATTATATCTAAGAATATAACTACTATAATTTTTTCTTTATAAACATAATATCATATCACAATATAAAATTTCATGATCAATAACTTGTTTATCCATTTTGAAGCATGAAATCAACCTTTAAGATTGTTGGAAATATTTTAGTGAATAAACAAGTTTTGATACAAAAAACAATATCTCAAATAATTATCAAGAATGTCAATAAGCAATAATAAAATAAATTTAAGTAAATTTAGGAACAATCTCACAGTGCTATAGAATCACGCTGCGAAAGCGTTGTCCTTAAAGGTTGATTCGTGCCACCCAAAGTAAAACTTGGTGCGATTGGTTCTCTTGGCCAAACAACCCTCCAGGATTAGACTATAGCGTCGACCTTTGTGATGTACGCACTTCCACTCATAAAAGGTTTAAGAACAACCCTCTATTGCCTTTCCTTAGAACAAATATTCTTGTAGAAAAATATGTGGGAGAGAAAGATAGTAGAATTGTGTATATCTAAAATATAATGTAGTCAAAAGACCCCTTTAGAAAAATATGTTATAACGAGTATTATATAGGCTACTTGGGAAGATAATAGTCTATAGTTATTAGTTACTAATAACCCTTAAAAGCCCAACGGCTATATTATCAATAATTGCCCAACGGCTATTTTTCTCATAATTTCCCAACGGCTATTTTTCTCATAATTGTCCAACGGCTATTTTACTCATAATTGCCTAACGGCTATTTTACTCATAAATTTCCAACAGCTAGAAAATCAATAAGAATAAAAGTGTTTGGAACACGAATCCACACCAACACGAACCCATCCAGAATAACAGTTGTGGGGGAGAAAAGCCCAACCAAGCGCATTGGGCCCAAGGCCCTATCTGAGGACCACTGTTGTCCGAAGAGATGAAAAAGCTCGGTTAGAGGCCCTGAGAAAGGGGCATGTTTGGAGAAGAGCATGGCCGTGATCCGAGGAGATGTTCAATGGGCCGAGGAGTCCAATAGCCTCGGATCCGAAGAGTCTTGGTCTGACATGCAACCCTTTGCAGCCCAAGTGATCCTCCTGACAGATGTAATGACGGGAATGAACCTCGGACACGAATGAAGATAACTGGAGCAGAGAAATATCTAAGAGACAGACTTCAACCACCGCATTAAATGCACTGCACCTACTTCTCTGGCCGCATTAATGTGGAGAAGACCCCTGAACAGTATCAGCCCAGCTACCACCACTCACACAAGGCTAAAGAACACCTCTGATGGGACAGGCACTCAAGTGGATGTCCGGATGATGAACAAGTGGACGATCAAGATGAAGTGAGGGGATACTATATAAGAAGGAAAGCCCTCTGATAGGAGGGGGATCGAAAAATCAGAAAGAGAAAGAGTGTATCACATTACTGTAGCTCCAACAATTGTAACCCAAGTTCATCAATGAAAAACACCTCTTCGGACGTGGCACTTACATCCGTCCGAGCACATATTAATACAAATTCTCCCACTAGCATTGCTGTTTAATACTGTTATTTCATTATTAGCCTAGCTCTTTCACCCACTCTCTACAAATTTATTGTTTTGGGTTCAGTGAGCTCAAAATCCATACCTTCTTGGGCTTGGGCTGCAAAAATTGACCCTACAACAGTGATAGGATGGGTGACATCATTGGGCTAGGCCATGGAAAAAAAAAAACTTCGATTCTGTTTTGGGTTTGCAATCGAATGCATGGAACGGAGTCTTAATTCGGGCAATGAACTGGGTCACAGTTTGAATTGCAATTAGTACTTGGTTTGGGTATGGTTCAAATATATGAGTGGATGCTGATATCAGGCTATCATGTTTGTTGACATGGCAGGATATTACTCCACCTTGTTTATGTAGCTCTTGTGTACTTTATAAAGTGAAGCGAAGTGAAAAAGAAAATAATAGGTTGTCTGGTAGAGCATCTTAAATACATGTTTTCAGTTTTTAAACAATATTACACGTATTTTTATACACTTTTTCACTCACACGTATTTTAAAAAATTACAAACAACATTACTCGAACTCCTCTATCAACATGACACAACATTAACCACTTGTAGTTTTCAACTCTACAGTATTTCAAACTTTAACATGGTAAATTCACAGCCTTGAGGAGTAAATCCAACCAAAAACTCTTCTTCATTCTCCTATGTGCTGGAACCCTCCACTCTACTTCACCCAAGTACCGAATGACATCAGTTTTTAGTTGCCATGCAACAATGAACCCGATCCTTCAGAATTGTGAATTATTCTTAAAAATGGGTCCAAATGTGTCTACCATGTATCCATGAAATACTTCCCAACGCCTCAGCTAAGGGCGATTAGCCAAGGACCATGCACTTTTTGCATTGTAACAAGCCATAATATGAATTTTTGATCCATTAAATTCTAGTAGGTGATTTATATGCTCACAGTTTGGAAGAATATTGACTTACTCAATATACTATTAGTATCTTGCAGGATTCTCAAACCAAACATTTGTAATTGAACACTGTTAGGTTCTAAAGATTTAGAAATTTATGTATTTAGAACTCTAATGTGTAATGTTGACAAACCATGATCAAAACAGGTTGTTTAGTCTTGTTTAGACTTGCTCAAAGTCGGTTATTTTATGTAAAGTTGGAATCAAGCTGATGTAGAAGTTATTGTGCATTTCAGCTTGGCTCGATCAATCGAAGCTTAGGCCCGATCAATCGAAGATCGGGCAGAATGCGTTTTTCTGTAGAATTCCAGTTCAGCCCAAACACTACTTAAACGTCTTGGGGTTCAAGTAAAACACTCCTATATGTAAGGGAAACCCTAAAATGTTTTTGAGAGCTTTTAGAGAGATTAAAGTGCCGTCTTGTGCCTCTTTTTATTTTTAGGGTTTTGTACCCAAAGGCTCTCTAAAGGTTGTTGCTCATATTGCTGTTTGTGTGAATCTCTTGTGAGATCTGAGAGGAGCTTTCCTTCACACAAGTTTAGGATTATCAAGGAGGAGATTTCTTCAAGAACTTGATGATTATTCAGTTGTTGTACTAAAGAGCTTAAAGATACACAAGCGGGAGTGCTTGTACTTGCTGGAGAATCCAAGAAAGAAGGAGTCCATGGTCTCGGAGCTTGCACGTGGTCGTGTCAGTAAGTTTCTACTGGTGGGTAGCAATAGAATGTTAGTGGTCTAAATTCTATTGTAAAACTTCAATTCTTTCTATTGTGGATTCAAGTTTACCTTGAGGATAGCTAGGTTAAATCCTCCCCAGGTTTTTTACCGGTTTGGTTTTCCTAGGTGATCATATCTTTGTGTTATTTATATTTCCACTGCTATACATGATATGATTATATGATTGTGTTAATCTAGATCTTAAATTTGGACTAAGTAATCACTTGGCTAATTTACTAGGTTAATCCGGTTGTGTTTTAAGAGGTCTAAAAACATACAAACACAGTAGATACCCACCTTCAATTTGCTTAGGCTTTCTCAGAAAAACAACATAGCCAGTAGGACATTGTCCAAATTTTGTCAATTAGCATACCGACCCACAATTTGCAAAAAATTAATTAATTTTTTAAGTCCCAACGATTCAATCATCATTCAATTTCCCTCATCCCCCTAAATAAATGAACATAGTTTATTGCATACAAAGTCGAACAATATCAATTGTCAAAAAAAAAAAGAAAAAAAAAAGCAACAACATGGTCACCTTCAATTGAACTCAACTCTTTCCCTCAATTCTTCAAGTATTAGAAGCTAGATGTTCAAGTCCCCAAGTATGGAAACTAGCCAATCAAATCTTCAAGTAGCCACCATTAGAACCTCTTTTCACACAGATCATTTTGCCTAAGTTCAATTCACGTTCAAGTCTTCAAATACTGAAACCAAGTTGAAATTATATAAAGTTATCAATGGAGCTCCATCTTTTACTAATGCTCATCATCAGTTTGCCAAATATTGATTGCTCGAATCCTCAAAAGTCAAAAGCTACAAACTTAAAGAAAGCTATCGAAAAATTCTCAAATAAAGAAGAGGTTCGAAGGCCTACCAGAACCAGAAAATCTTTCATTTCCACTCGAAATTATATATTCCATTGGAGCTAAAATTATCAACAAATCTCCATGAACACTTAAAGAGTTAACACTTGTTTGAAACCCAAGAAAAACATTTTTGGGTAAAGCAACAAATTGAGAATATAAACAAGAATAGAAACCAAACAAAGCAAGAAATTAATAGTTGTCTGTACCTTATCATTATTCATGAAATAAACAAGAGCAGCACAAGGAACAAAAGTTCATGTATTTCCAATTTCATCAATCAGAGACAATTTAAGAGCAAATAAAATGAGAATGAGGTTCCATTTCTTCATATTTCCAAGAATTCAAAATAAACAATTAATGCAGTAAAAAAAAAAGGCGACTGGATAAAAACTCATCAAAATATTGCTAGTGATCAAGAACAATAGTTGAAGTGATTCAGAGGATGAAGAAGCTATACCATTTCCACCTAGCAGTACATGATGATGGTGAACTTCAGTCCTTGTTGAGCAAGTCTGGAAATCAAAGCAAATAGCAGATAAATAATGACATAATATCAGAACAAAAGCCATAACTAACATTGAGAGAGAGAGAGAGGGTATCAGATGCAAAGAATGAGAAACTGAGAAAATAGTGGCAGCACACGCAATGGCAACACATCACACCAACAGCAATGCTGCACTGCTGTCTGCTCAGAAACTTGAAGAAGAAGCTGACTGGTGTGGGCTACAAAGGAATTTTTATGTCTTTCAGTAGATTCCTACAGGTTTGGGAATAAGGAAACCACCTGTTCTGGTGGGGGTGATTAGTTTCTCATGTTATGTGCTAATGTGGTGCTCACATGCATCAAATGCCCAAAAATTATTCACACGAAAAGTTTTAACCGGAGACGGTAATCTGAGATAATCACATGAAATTCCTAGGAATATTCTCCAAATTTCATGAACCAAAAGGCCCCTAGGAACCATTAGATTATTACATCATCCACTACCTCCAAGAAGAATGATATGTTATAAAACACAACAATATACAATATTATAGAATTGATAACAAGTAAATTATATAAAATTATATCACTTATACGTTGTAAACTTAAGTTTTCCGGAAATCTATACATTTGCACAACTTTCTACTAGAGTTTTTTCTCCCATCCTGTCGTTATCTACAACTTTCCTAATGCACATTGCTTGCACCTATCTCAGGTCAATCAGACTTGTTATTGTACAAGTTTACCCCACTCAAAAACTATAGGCTTAAAAAAAAGAAGTGCCCAAATCTTGCACAATTCTCATCCTTTTTTTATTCCCTTCTTAAAATGCTGTATTGTTGTTGTTTAGCAACACTATCTCATGTCATCACTTGCTACTAAAAGGGTTCTCATGCATCATTTTCTTTCCTGGTGGAGCAAAATAGTCAAGCAGAAAGGGTTCTCGATAGATACTAGATGCTAATCTGAATAAATAAAGAACAACAGTTTTACACTTTTAATGCATAACTGAACAATAAAGTTAAGTGTCCAGACGATGAAGCAGAGGGAGTTTCATGATGGATGCTTGATTAACACTTAACAGGAACATCAAAAGGGATTAGCAGACTACATTCACTACATTAACAACACTGTTTCCCTTCAAAATACTTGTTATTTGAAATGACGCCTGCAAACTTCACTTCCCACATTAAAGAGGGGATAGGAAACAAATGGTTTTCTCCTTCTTCTTTAAGTAAAAGACATTCAGACCTTTCTAACCTGAGAAGCATCCTTCAATTATTTAGCTCAAACTAGGCAGAACTTGAGGTGCCTCTTCCTACATCATAACTGGAGCACTACACACAAACTTGAGCCAAATAGAAGGGGAATGAATGTTTCTTAAACTCTGCAGGAATTGAGGAAATTTAACTTTTTCCTATAATTTGGAAAATATACAGGTTGCAAATACCTTTGGTGAGGTACTTCTACTATCTCCATCAAGCCAGTGCTTAAAAGATATATCCTGGATAAAGCTCAACCCTCCTTGCAGGCTCATCCTTCAATAGTAGCAGCATCCATCTGCAATAAATAAATGAACTGAAAATAAATAAATCTATACAATTAGAAGTGCCAACTACATGAAGAATATTTATAAGAGCATGCTTTACATTCTAAAACTCATGCATCTCAGCTTATAGAACATATTTTCATAAATTTATTAAGCAAAAAAGAAGAAGTTATTGAAAATTAGTTTCTGTTCTTTGTATTTTAGAAGCAAACTTTTTGATCAACATTCAATGGAAGATCCCATAATGTTGACTCTAACGATTTAACCTTTTGTGTATACTATAGTATAAATGATTCTCTCTGTTAGCTTGTCCTCAAATAAATAAATAAAAACTTGCAAGGAACAAAGGGTAATTAAATAAAGTTGATAACCAAATTTATAGTACAATTAGAGGTCTTAGGATTGAGAAATAGCCTTCCATTTAGAGAGAACAAATACAGTAGATAAGTTTTATACAATTTACATCTCAACCGATGCAGTTTAAGCTTTTATAGTTTGGTATTAACTGAGTTGAACAAGCAATGTGACCAAGGTTTAAAAATATAAGCCATATGCAAATCCTGAATTGGCAACACATATCACAAGAAAAAAAAATCCAGAAGACCAAATAAAAATTAAATATAAGCAAGTAGGCAGAATGGAGATCATGGATAGCAATATTACCTTCATGATGTCTGCCAAGAGATTTGTAGCTTAGTGGCATATCCCGCTCTCCATTATTAGGAGAAAGAGGGTTTGAATCCCCCTCCACTCACTGTTGTAACTATTGAATTATCAAGAAAAAAAAAACTTCAGGATGTCTTACAAAAATACAGATGAATCTCTGAATTATAGAGAAAAGAACCAACTGAAGCAGCCACATCAGAAAGGTCCTCAGAGCCAATTTAGTCATCCAACAAAACTATATTTATCTGGTGTAAAACCTCTATCAAGCATGTCATTATATAATTCCACAGCAAGAGGGTATATTATAATTTTTCAGAAAAAATAACTATGGGTTGAGTCAGCCAGGGAGTAAAGTAATTTCATGTAAAAATCACTATTTCTAAAAGAAAAGCAAAGACGAAAGGAAAAAATTCTAACGGTTTAAGGGTGCGTTTGGATACCGTTTATATTGTTGAAAACTAAAAATTAAAAACTGTAAATAATAAAAAAGTTACTGTTCACGCGTGGGTTACTGTTCATTTACCTTAATGCACTGGTCAAAAAAAAAAAAAAAGCCAAAAACGCAGAAACGCAAGACGCATCAACCCAATCCAAACATATACTAACATTGGGAACTAGATATAATCAAATAGCTTATAAATGAAATTAAACTCTTACTTATAGTTGAGTTATCAAAATAATATTTTATTTATATATAAGAAAAGATATTCGATATCAATCAATAACATTTATTTTATGATTTTTTTCCTTTATCATAAGATTAACACATAAATGAAGAACCCATAAAATGAGATAACAAAGTTTCGTGGGTGAAGAATATTTAACGTCCCTAAAATTATTTTGGACGGCGTAAAAGTGGAGGTGTTATATGCTGTACCCGGCATATGCGAGAAAGTCTATAGTGTTTCTGGAATACCAGCTCAGCCTCAGAGTTGGTATTTCTTGTCCAATAAATAGCTGACATCTGTCCAAGATAAGCCACCTCAGTTTACTCCACTAACCCCAATAAAAAGACAATCTTGCCCCCTGAAAATAAATCAGCCCCCGCCCACTGTTACTCCATAAACCCAAATAAAAAGACAGTCTTGCCCCTGAAAATAAATCAAACCGCGCCACATTTGTTTCTGTCTCTCAGGTGCTCCCTTTCCCTCTCTTTTTTCTCTCTCAAGTGCTCCTTCTCCTTTCTTTCTCTCAACTCCGAATTTTACTGCCAAACACAGCCAGTTCTTTCTCTCAACCAGGATTTTGCTACCAAAGATAGCCACTGCCGAGCATTGCAGTGGCTATGAGAAAGTTCATTGTAAAGTTCATTTCTATAAGTTCACAATGATCTCAAATGTATGTGAATTTTTCTTTACTTATTGATATGAACCCATTCTTTTAACATTGGTATAATGGAATGGAAGTTGCTGAACAATTCCAACTTATTAATATGAGTTCAGGCTTATAACATTGGTAAAATGGAAATGAAAGTAGCTGAACAAGATGGCCACACCATTCATAACTAACATTCACCTTTAATGCTATGAGAAAATTTGTTTTGATGAAAATGATTTGCTCATCTCATTCATTGAATCAAATCTGTACAAATATACACCAAAAGAACCAGATCAACTCTGTAGCTAACTTAACAGATTGCTACACGTGTGAACAAGGACTAACAAACATAACACTCTTACACGTGCTTGACTTACTAAGCTAACTATACTTATATACAAACTACATATCATTTACTATACAATTACAACTAAGCTACACTTCTGCTCTGTCGTTTAGAAAGATTTATACTATTCTTGAGCTTCTTCAATTTTGTAACACAAGACACAATCCCTTGATGCTCATCCAATCCTTCAATCTGCATATCATCTACTCTTGCATACTATTGCACTGTTTGATTGCCTTGCCTGCTCTGGTGCTTGTGTGTGCTGCTCTGGTGCACTAGCTGCTGCACTATGTTGCAGCCTGAGCTACTCTGGTGTGGCAGCTGATGTTGCACCTGTTGTAGCTAATGTTTTATTATCATGCCTTTGACAAATGCTAAAAACATTATGACACAAAAAGGTATTGTTAGCATGAACACAAGATAACATAATAACATATATCATCCACGATGACAACTGCAAGGTAAGTCATCTGCCTTCAAAACTAAAACTTCTCATTTAGGTGCATGATAACTAACAGTTCATACAGTACTTAATACACTTAATCAACCTATATGCCTAACTAATGTACATCAGAAACTAATAACTTGGCCATTTCAAATAAGTTTTTCATTTTGTCATGAATAAAGCCAATTAGGGAAGAACAAAAGAAAAAACTTGCCAAACCATTGGATTGCCCATATCTTGATCAAAACAATTTGGGACCTATGACACTGACTCCACATTGCCAAATGAAATTAAAACACAAGCTTCATTAGGGAGAGAACAGGGCAGCTCATTCATATCTAATATAGAGAACATGCGTAGCTGCTACAAATTTCCAATAAATCCAATAATATCAAAAACAAATTCAAAGAAAGAGAACAATTTTTCATCCACTAAATTTGGGAATAATTAAAGCAACAATGCCAAATTCAAAGAGATACAGATCAGTTTCAGTATCCTAATCTTTGTTTCATAAAAGCTGGAGATATATATCAGAAATAAATATCTTGTTCAAGATATCAAATATACAACATGTTTCAGGTTCTAGTATTCCTATCTATCTTCTTTCCACACTAAACTGTTCCTTTGCTTTTTTTTTTATCTTCTTCTTCTTCTTCTTTTTTTTTTTCTTCCTTTAAAAAAAAAATTGTGATAAGTGAATAAAATCCATCTGTAGTTGCAAAAAAAACAAGAAGAAAATGAAAAAGAAGATGCGAAAATGTACTGAAAAGAAACAGAGAGAATGGGAAAATTACCCTTTTGGGTCGTTGGGCGTCGGAATCGGGGAGTGAGAAAATGGCCCGGGTTCTCCAAACCGACGGTGATGCTAGAAAAAGAGTAAAGAGAAAAAGAGAGCTCAGCAAAAACGAAGCAATGACGCACCAACCGGTCACAGAAGAGGTAGCGACGGCAGCACAATCAAAGAAATACACAGGGCTCATCCGAGACACTCGAGTCCCGACAAGAAATGTCAAGAATACTCCTAGTCCTAGGGAGAGATAGTATAAGCATCGAAAGCAAAGAATTTGGGCAACAATATGCCAAGGGTCCCATGCCGCTGTACCGTAGAACATGACTACAACAACCTCTTCTCAGACACCCAAAATCGCTCTCCAAAGACACAAAATTTTGCTTCTTTTAACCCAATTCCTTGAAACCCAATTCTCAAAAACTCAAAATAATCAAAGCTATACACTTGAAACCCACAATTCTGAACTCCAAACTACTTTCCCAAGAAAACCCAGTTCTTCAATGACAATATTCAACACACAAATCAATCTAATTCCAATAAGGTTCGCAACGAGAAAATGGAAGAGGCAATTGTGGATGGAAGGGAGTTCGGGCATGAGAGACAGAGATTAATGTTTGATTTCTGGAATTGGATTTGAAAGGAACGAAGGAGAGAGTGAAAGAGTTAAAGTGGCAGGGGTTCAAAAAATATGAGGGTTTCATTTTGGGAATTTTTTTTTTTTTTTGAAGCTGGGTTTCATTTTGGGAATTGAATTTGAAAAAGGAGGAGAGACAGAGATTAAACAGTGGGCGGGGGCTGATTTATTTTCAGGGGGCAATATTGTCTTTTTATTTGGGTTAGTGGAGTAAACTGAGGTGGCTTATCTTGGACAGATGTCAGCTATTTATTGGACAAGAAACACCAAATCTGAGGCTGAGCTGGTATTCCGGAAACACTATAGACTTTCTCGGCATATGCCGGGTACCTCACATAGTGGGGGCCCCACAGCATATAAAAATTGGTAAAAGTTGGTTTAAATTTTAAAGCCTTGGTAGGACTTGACTTGACTGATGATGAGCCCATAAAGTCTGCTTGGCTCTGTGCTACACTACTCCTACTGCTAGGTTTTAGCTATTCTTCCCCAATTTCCAAATTGCCATGGCTGCCACTACAACTCTTTCCAAACCCTTCTCTTCGTCTTCCTACCGAGCCTCCGACGACTATGAGTACTATGTCTTCCTGAGTTTCAGTAACGACACTCGCAAGAACTTCACCGATCACCTCTACCACGCTTTGACAAAGGCTGGATTCCGCACCTTCAGAGAAGATCTTTCTTCCGAGATTTTACAAGCAATACAAGGGTCCAGAATATTCCTCATCGTCTTGTCCAAAAACTACGCGTCTTCCACGTGGTGTTTGGAGGAGCTCGTGGAGATCTTGCGGTGCCGTAGAAGGTCAAATCAGAAGGTTGTCCCTATATTCTATGATGTTAGTCCCTCCGATGTGCGCAATCAGAGGGGTAGTTATGAACAAGCGTTTGTGGAACATGAAAAGCGTTACTTGTTGGATAAAGACAAGGTATTCAGGTGGAGGGGAGCTCTCACTCAAGCTGCTAATATTTCCGGGTTGAATCTGGAAAGCACTGCAGACGGGTAAATGTCTAATTTTATTATTAACCCAACTCTCTACCTTTTTTTTTTTTTTTTTTTTTTTTTTTTTTTTTTTTTTTTTTTTTTTTTTTTCTCTTTTTAAAGAGGAACTCCCTAACTTTGTAACGATTCAATCAAAATGCGTGTTCTTATGAACATACAAAACAAAAGTCAATTTAAATATTTTTTTTTTTTTTTGAGAAGTTAAAATAGGGTTTTTATGGTCATATTATACTCCGGGCAGGGAGTCAGTGGCCTCGGAGGGAGCAGTCTGTAGTCGGTAGTTCCTCTGTACCCTCTGCGTGAGAGTCACCTTATTTGAGTTCACCCCGCACCAAGTGTGCCTACCAACGAAAACCTACTGACAACGGAACTCGAACATAAGTGTGTTAGACGAAGCATCCGAATCCAAGCCCCGTTGACAAAGTCAATTTAAATAGGTGGTGGTAAACATTATAATAATTTTATAATTTGTAAGGACTAACGTTAATTACTCTTTTATCCGATTTATTTTAATTTTTCTAATGAGTTTTTTATTTTTTTTTATATAATTATTTTGTAAAATTAATTAATTATTGAAGAGACGGCGCAGTTCTAGGCCGGGGCAACGTCCCCCAAAGATCTCATGGATAGAAAAACACAATTCATCATTAAAATTTATTGCTCTAACCCAATTAATTTGAGAAAATATATAGGGATAGGCACTTGTGCTATGTTGGGGACAAATTAATTATCACTATTAATCCTAATTACTTACTATTATTCCTAACTGCTCAAAATATTTTCCAGGCATGAAGCCGAGTATATTCGGAATCTCATTCTTTATGTTTCACCTAAGAATATCTTCTCCAAACCCTTCCCTTCATCCTCATTTTCATCTTCTTCTTCCAACCAACCCCCCGAAGACTATGAGTACGATGTGTTCCTGAGTTTCAGCGGCGAAGACACTCGCAAGAACTTCACCGATCACCTCTACTACGCTTTGACAGAGGCTGGAATCCACACCTTCAGAGACGACGAAGAGATCCGAAAAGGAGAAGATCTTTCTTCCGAGATTTTACAAGCAATACAAGGGTCCAGAATATTCCTCATCGTCTTTTCCAAAAACTACGCGTCTTCCAGGTGGTGTTTGGATGAGCTCGTGGAGATCATGGAGTGCCGTAGAAGATCAAATCAGAGGGTTGTCCCTATATTCTATGATGTTAGTCCCTCCGATGTGCGCCACCAGAGGGGTAGTTATGAACAAGCGTTTGTGGAACATGAAAAGCGTTACTTGTTGGATAAAGACAAGGTATTCAGGTGGAGGGGAGCTCTCACTCAAGCTGCTAATTTGTCCGGGGAGAATGTCCATAACAGGTAAATGTCTAATATTATTATTAACCCAACTCCCTACCTCCTCCTTTTTTTCTTTTTTTTTGAGAGAGGAACTCCCTAACTTAGTAACGATTCAATCAAAATGCGTGTTCTTATGAACATACAAAACAAAAGTCAATTTAAATAGGTGGTGGTAAACATAATAATAATATTATTATTATAATTTATAAGGACTAACGTTAATTAATTAGGTAATTTATCCTATCTTCAATTGCAGGTAAATTACACCAACTTTCATTAAGATTTATTGAAATGACATTTTCTATTCATTTATATAAATTGCACTTTCCATTAGGGTTTCTGTTTAACTCAAATAAATAAATCTATTCAATTTCACAATATTAGATTTTTACTCATTCGTAGAAACCGTAAGTGAGAGTGTCCTTTATACAAACTCAAGAAAAAAAAAAGGGTTATTTTCTCCATGATTTATGTAGAAATATATATAAATTGAATACTTCATTAAAAGATAGAAGACATTGATTTAATTATTGCATTTACAAAAACCTTCAAGAGATATTATCATTTTTATAATTTTATACAAACGTATTATCATATATCTTATTGGGTCAGCCCGAAATCCCAAAAAGTTTAGAGCAAAGCCCACTAGGAACCCAGCCCGTAGTCACCCAAGACTGATGGACCGAAATCCAAACTTCACACAAAACGCGCAAGTTAGCACTTTCCAAAACTTCTTCTTCCCAACCCATACACACACACTCTCTTTCTCTGTAACTGAGGTGTAGCAAAGATGCAAGCCATATCCAGGCGTATAGTGTTTGTTTTGTCCGATTTATCTTCATTTTTCTAATGAGTTTTTTTAATTTGTTTATAGTTATTTTGTAAAATTAATTAATTATTGAAGGGACGGCACAATTTTGGGCCGGGGGCAACGCTCCCCAAAGATCTAATGGATAGAAAAACACAATTCATCAATAAATTTATTGCTCTAACCTAATTAATTTGAGAAAATATATATTATGATTAATGCATAGCCACAAACCTTATATTATTTCCTTCAATACTTTCTTTCTCTTTCCTAATTAATTTATCCCTAACCTTGCATAAGTGCCTATTCCTAATGTTGTTGAGTTGCAGATTTTCTTTGGCATGGTCATGGCCTTATTCTTATTTAAGTATTGGTTATTCAATAAAAATTATCAAATTGTAAGGATTATGATAAGATTAAACTATCCAAAATCTGTTTAGTGAATAGAATTTTTTGTAATTCAAATTCCAGTCCCTACTGTATGACAAGACAATAGTAAGGCTTGAAGTTCTTACAATGTTAAATATCTCTCTCGGACTCTTTCTAAACTTCTCTAAACTTTTAAGGAGAGACGAAAAACCAATGTTTACATGTTCCACGCCTAGGAATTGTCAGTAAATCACTAAAGATTTTTTATTTATAATTTTTCTTTGAGGAAACAAATCATTAAAGATTTTGATAGATATTCTGCAACTCACGTACGGTTTAGCAACCATATAGTCAGTGCACCTTCACGTATTACCAGAGAAGAAAAAGCTATGATAAAGAAAATCCACGACTCTTTTTGTTTTTGAGAAGAAAATCTGCAACTCAACAACGTTAGGAATAGGCACTTGTGCTAGGTTGGGGATAAAATAATTATCACTATTAATCCTAATTACTCACTATTATTCCTAACTGCTCAAAATAATTTCAAGGCATGAAGCCGAGTTTATTCGGAAAATCATTCAAGAAATTTCATCAATACTGGACAACAACTACTTATTTGTAGCACTCTACCTAGTTGGAGTAGAGGCTCGCATGAAAGACATGACTTCACTCTTTTGTGTTGGAGCTAATGATGTTCTCATGCTAGGAATTTTGGGAATGGGCGGAATTGGAAAAACAACCATTGCTAAAGCCATTTATAACGAATTTTACCATCATTTTGAAGGTAGAAGCTTTCTTGGAAATGTTAGGGAAACTTCCAAGCAACACGGTCTAGTTCATCTACAAAAACAACTTCTTTCTAAAACCTTGAGGACAAGAAAGATAGAGGTAAGTAGTGTTGATAGCGGAATCGTTGTGATACAAGAAAGATTTCGTCATAAAAGGGTACTAGTTATAGTCGATGATGTAGACCAGTTGGAGCATCTGAATGCCTTAGCTGGAAGTCGTGACTGGTTTGGTTTGGGAAGTAGAATTATTATAACAACTAGAGATGAGCAGTTGCTAGAGAATCTTCAAGTGGATGGCGTATATAGAGCTAAACAAATGGGTGACAGTGAATCTCTTGAGCTCTTTAGTTGGCATGCCTTCAGAAACAACTATCCAACTGAAGATTATATGGATATATCAAAAAGTGTAGTTGCTTATTCAGGAGGATTGCCACTAGCTCTTGAAGTTTTGGGTTCTTTTTTATTCAACAGGAGCATGCAAGAATGGAACTGTGCATTGGAGAAATTAAAATGGATTCCTCATGATAAAGTTCAAGAAAAACTAAGAATAAGCTTTGATGCACTAAGCGATGATACATATAAGGATACATTCCTTGATATATCCTGTTTCTTTATCGGAATGGACAAAAACTATGTTGTACAAATATTGGATGGCTGTGGTTTTTTTGCCAAAATTGGAACCAGTGTCCTCATTCAGCAGTGTCTACTTACAGTTGATGAGAGAAACAAGCTTATGATGCATGATTTGCTTCGAGACATGGGAAGAGAAATTGTTCGTGAAAATTACCCCAAGGAACCTGGTAAACGTAATAGATTATGGCAACAAGAGGAAGTAATTGACATACTGACACTACATAAGGTAAGAACTTCCTCTAGGAAAAAGATTAATGGTAAAACAGAACTTTGTTTATGTACATGTGTTAACAAGGGAAACAAATGCATGACCTCATAACAATGATATGCCACGAGAGTGTAATCTCCTTCATTTCTAATCAATAGAGACACTTGTTTACTTTTCTAACATCATTCTATTGTTTTTGAGCTTCTTGGCATGGTTTACATTATTCGATTAAGAAAGTGTGATAGATGCCAATAAGAATACATTGGTTTGGTGCAAATGTTGATGAAGGGATTAGAAAAATGGGACATTTTTCTTTCTATAGTACGAGGTTCTATGGTACATGCATGTTTTGCTAAGTCTGTGTTTCTTTTTTTCTTTTTTCTTTTTTTAAATCTCTCAACTTCCACATAACCAATTTGCTTACACAGTTCTTGTTTTAATTAGGGAATGGAAGGAGTTGAAGGACTCGCTTTCAAATTGCCAAGAAGTGAGGTGAATTTCAATACAGAAAGAAGTGAGGTGAATTTCAATACAAAATCATTTATAAAGATGGAGAGGTTGAGATTACTCCAACTTGATTATGCACAATTCACTGGGGATTATGAATATCTTTCCAAAGAGCTACGGTGGCTCCGTTGGCATGGATTCCCTCTAAAGTTTATACCAAACAACTTTTATCCAAGAAAGATAGTTGCAATTGACTTGCGATATAGCAATCTTAGAGAAGTTTGGAAAGATCCCAAGGTATAATTTAACCTTAACCATCAAGCCATAATTGTTTATCTTCTACGTGCTAATATTGTGCTTTCCTTATTTTCTCTCTCTTTACCAGTTGCTCCATAAGTTGGAAGTCCTAAATCTCGGTCATTCACATGATCTAACCCAAACCCCTGACTTTTCAAGACTCCCCAATCTTAAAAAATTAATACTCAAAGATTGTACCAGTTTGTTTGAGCTTCACCAATCTATTGGAGATCTTCATTATCTTGTTTTGGTAAATTTGAAAGGTTGCAAAAACCTTAGAAGTCTACCAAGGAGTTTCTATAAGTTGAAATCTCTTGAAACTCTCATTCTTTCTGATTGTTCTAAAATTGACAATTTGGCTGACGACTTGGGGGAGATGAAATGCTTGACTACTATTCGGATAGACAACACTGCCATAAGAATAGTTCCATCTACCATAAACCGACTGAAGAAACTCAAACATTTCTCTCTACATGGGTGCAAAGGATCACAACCTAAGACATGGTCTTCATACTTTTGGTCTTTGATATCACCAAGTAAAATTCCCAAGTCTGTCAATATATTGTTGGATTCAGTACAAGGCTTGTCCTTGCTAAAAGAATTATGTCTCAGTGACTGCAATCTATCAGATGACACAATTCCGAAAGGTCTTGGGAGTTTATGTGCTCTTCAATCTCTAGATCTACAAGGCAATAAGTTCCATGCCCTACCATCAAGCCTTGGTGGTCTTTCAAGGCTTCGTAGCCTCATTTTGGATTGTTGCAGAAAACTTCAATCAATACTAGATTTACCTACAAGTTTGAATAGTCTGCATGCAAGAAACTGCACGGCTTTGGAAATAATGCCAAATGTATCGAAGATCTCAAGCATGGAAACTTTGTTCCTTACTAATTGCCACAAATTAGTTGAGATTCCAGGTTTGGATAAAATGTTGAAGTACTTTGGAATCCTTCACATGGAAGGGTGCAACAATATTACAAGTACTTTCAAGCAAAGCATCCTAAAGGTTTCCTCTCTCTCTCAATACCCCCCCCCCCCCCCCAATCCCCCTTCATTTTTTTGAATGAATATCTTTTTTTTTTTTTTTTTCCAAGTATAGCTTTGATAAATCATGCTCCTTATGGAACAGGAATGCACTATGAGTAGAGTTGGTAACATGTTTAGCATATTCCTCCCTGGTGATGATATTCCTAATTGCTTCATGTATAAGGATGAAGGGCCCTCAGTGTGTTTTGAAGTGCATCGTATTACTGATTATAATGTGGTAGGGTTTGTGGTATGCACTGTTTATTCACCATGTGCAAGCAATGACAATATAGTATCTCAAAATCTTCTTAGCATTTCAGTTGTCAATCATACCAAGAATATTAGTCAGACCTCTAGGCAAATAACAGCTGATGTTGTAATCTCCTCCGAAGATCACCTGTGGCTGGGCAATGTTTCTAAAGGTGAGTTCAATTTGGAGGGCGGTGATAAAGTAAAAGTTATCATAGATTTTGGGGCTGGATTCATTGTTAAGAAGATAGGGGTCAGCCTATTATATGATGGGGTTCTTGATGGAAAAATGATTCCTTATGCCTCTACATCAAGTAAGGATGTTAAAGCTCAGGCCTGGCCGATAAAGTTTAAGAAAGGACTTCATGATAAGGAGGCAAGACCAAGTCATGGTTGGCTTGAAGATGAACCACAACCTAAAATTGAAAAAATGATTAATTATACCTCTACATCAAATGAGGATGTTAAAGATCAGGCCTGATCGATAAAGTTTAAGAGAGGACTTCATGATGAGGAGGCACGACCAAGCCATTGTTGGTCTGAAGATGAACCAAATCCTTTAAGATTGAAGTGTGAAGATAATACCGAGATGAGTGCAACAAGAAAACATAAAGGACTTGCAAGTCAACGGCAATTCATTATTCTTTTTAGTATCACAGTCACGTTCATTGTATTTCTTTTTTTTTTTGTAAGTACACATTCATTGTATTTCTATTAGGCCCTCTTCATCTCATTTGAAGATACACATTTTATTTCCAATGATTTGTCACCTATACATGAGCAATTTGTAACGCCGTGTCCATTTTTTCCTTTGAATTTGTAATAAGATGTCTTAGATGTTCCTTCTGCTAATAACCAGGAGATATGTTTTGCCATTTCCCTTTTTCATTGAAAAAGTTGGAAATGCATCTTTTTTTCTTTTTTTTTAAATATCTATTGTTAAGAGTGCTAAAAACAAATTGACAGATACTGAAAAAGAAAAAAAGAGGAAGAAATGAAGATCATGTCCCAAGTGTGAGTTCTTATGCAAAGCATCAAGTTTATCAAACATAACTTGCTACCAAAGAGGGTAAGGGAAAAGAACTAGTGATAATTAGTATGAGACGAAATCTGTTGAATCGATATTAGGAATAGACAAGTTAGAGAAAGCAATAGACGAAATGTGACTAACAAGCATATGAGACCATCAACTATATAAATGACAGGGTAGAAGTTACTTATTTTTACAACCTAAAATACACATAATATATACCCAAGAATATATATACCTAAAAATAGTTTTTATTTATTTAAATAATTATTGTATCCCTATGGTGTTGTGTCCTGGTATTTCAAGAATTGACAAATCGTTATGTCTCATGTCATGTAGTATCCCGTACTGTGTTAGTACTTATGCCTCATACCCAAGAATATATATACCTAAAAATAGTTTTTATTTATTTAAATAATTATTGTATCCCTATGGTGTTGTGTCCTGGTATTTCAAGAATTGACAAATCGTTATGTCTCATGTCATGTAGTATCCCGTACTGTGTTAGTACTTATGCCTCATAGGTGGCAGGATGTTGACATGATAATGTCGTGACAAAGTGCTGATGTAGTGGGATGTGACTACTAGTGTGGCTCCAATTTTGATGTTACTAATGACGTTGCCTATGGCTAACATGGCAAAATGTCGTTAACTTAGACACATGGTCAGACCAGATTTGCTGCGCTCACTGAACAAGTGGGGGACTATCAGTGTGTAGAGAGGCACATGGATCCACTCACTTGCAGAGACTTCTTAGAGGTGTGTGAGGACTCGTGAGGGTTTAGAATCAACTCTGACTTTAGTCGTGTGGCAGATCTTCGAATGAGGAACTCTGATTCGTGGAGGTTTGTAATGTAGCTCAAGGCATGTATCAAGGTTTAGGCTACAAGGAAGGATGCGACTTTTGATACCATGAAAGCACTACACCTTGTTTATGTAGCTCTTAACTCATATAAACTCTTCAATGAGTACTTTGTAAAGTGGAACAAAGTGAACAAGGAAAACGTAGCATTTTGAGCTTTGTATGTCATAAGATAAAATAGACAAACAACATTAACCGCCTGAGTTTTCAACTCTGCAATGCTTTAACATATAGACATCCAACCAAAAACTCTACTTCATTATCTTAATATGTGCTAAAAAATTTGACGTTACATTTTCCCCAATGACACTCAGTTGGGATTCAGTCCTCCACTCTTTGCCATACTACATAAAAATGTTTGCGTGCTTACAATTTTACACGTGTGACAGTTACACTCAGGCTGGACTGTGGAGACCAGCCCTCCCTCTAGCTATCCAACTGAATCCTCATTTTTGTTCTCTATATTTAACTTTTGATAAAAGTGAGAACCAAAGAAATTAGACCACCCCCACCACATCCCCAAAACATTAAAGAAGAGGTTCAACCAAATCAGAACGCCTACGAAAAACAAAATCTTTCATTTCCAATTGAAATTATTTACTCCATTGGAGTTAAAATTATCAACAAATCTCCAAGAACACTTAAAGAGTCAACACTTATTTAAAACCCAAAAAAAAGTTTTTTACGTAGAGACAGATTGAGAATATAAACAAAAATATAGAAACCAAACAAAGCAAGAAACTAATAGTTGTCAGCACCTCATCATAATTCATGAATTAAACAAGAGCAGCACAAAAAACAAAAGTTCATATTTCCAATTTCATCAAGGAAATGAAATGAGAATGAAGTTCCATTTCTTCATATTTCCAAGCATTCAAAATAAACAATTAATGCAGTGAAAAAGAAAAAAGAAAAAAGAAGGTAACTGGATAGAAGGTCATCAAAATATTGCTAGGGATCAAGAACAATAGTTGAAGTGATTCAGAGGATGAAGAAGCTGTACTATTTCCATGTGGCTGTACATGGTGATGGTGAACTTCAGTCCTTGTTGAGCAAGTCTACAAATCAAAGCAAATAGCAAAGAGAGAGAGAGAGAGAGAGAGAGGGTATCAGATACACAGACACTCAGAAAATAATGGCAGTAGGGGTAGAGTACATCAGGCAATAGCAACACATGACACCAACAGCAATGCTGCACTGCTCTATCTGCTCAGAAACTTGAAGAAGAAGCTGACTGGGGTGGGCTACATTGGAATTTTTGCGTTTTTCAGTAGATTCCTACGGGTTTAGGAATAAGAAAACCACCTGTTTTGGTGGTGGTGATTAGTTTCTCATGTTATGTGCTAATGTGGTGCCCACATGCTTCAAATGCCCAAAAAAGACTCGCACAAAAAGTTTTAACCAGAGATGGTAATCTAAGATTACCACATGAAAATCTTAGGTATATTCTCCAAATTCCATGAACCGAAAGGATCTACAACTCCAAGAAGAATGATATAAGAACTGTTAAATTAAATGTTATAAAACACAACAATATACAATATTATAAAATTAATAACAAGTAAATGATATAAAATTAATCGTTTATGGGTTTTAAACTTAGTTTTCCAGAAATCTATACATTTGAACAACTTTCAATTAGATTTTTTCCTCCCATCCTGACATCATCTACAACTTTCCTAATGCACATTGCTTGCACCTACCTCAGGCTAATCAGACTTGTTATTGTAAAAGTTTAACGCCACTCAAAAACTATAGGCGTTAAAAAAAGAAGAAGGCACCCAACTATTGCACAATTCTCATCCTTTTTCATTCCTGTCTTAAAATGCTGAATTGTTGTTTACCAACGATATAAATTAGTCAAGTATAAAGAGTTCTCAGCAGATGCTAGATGCTAATCTGAATAAACAAAGAACAACAGTTTTACGGCATAACTGAACAGTAAAGTTCAGTGTCAAGATGATGAAACAGGGGGATTTTCATTATGGACACTTGATTAACAGGAACATCAAAAGGGGTTAGCAGACTACACTACATTAACAACACTGTTTCCCTTTAAAATACTTATTAACTGACATGATGCCATGCAAGCTTAACTTCTTACATTAAAGAAGGGATAGTAGACAATTGATTTTCTCCTCTTTTTTAGCTTTTTTTTTTTTTTATTGGTTTCCCTTCCCTTTAAGTAAAGCAAACCTAGACCTTTCTCAACTGAGAACCATCCTTCAATTATTTAAATCAAACTAGGCAGAACTTGAGGAGCCTCTTCCTACATCATAACTGGAGCACTACAACACAAAACCTGATTCAAATAGAAGGGAATGAATGTATCATAAGCTCTGCAGGAATTGAGGTACTTATACCACCTCCAAATAAAGACAATATATACAGGAATAAGTACCTTTGTTCAGATACTTCTACCATCTCCATCAAGCCAGTGTTTAAAGGATATATCCTGTAAAAAGCTCAACCATCCTTGCAATCTCATCCTTCAATATTAGCATCAATCTGCAACAATACAATTACAATTGCTAACCACATGAAGAATATTTATAAGAGCATGCTTTAAATTCTAGAATTCATGCATATCAGCTTATAGCACATATTTTCATAAATTTTCTAAGCTAAAAAAGAAGAAGAAGATGTTATTGAAAATTAGCTGCTGTTATTTGTATTCTAAAAGAAAACTTTTTGATCAATATTCAATGGAAGATCCCATAAAGTTGACTCTAACAATTTAACCTTTTTTGTAAGCTATAGTATACAGTGCATATATGGTTCTCTCTGTTAGCTCATCCTAAAAAAAAACAAAAACAAAAGGTAATTAAATAAAGTTGATAACCAAAATTATAGTGCTAGATTAGAGTTCTTAGGATTGAGAAACAGGCTTCCATTCAGAGAGAACAAATACAGTAGATATGTTTTATACAATTTACATCTCAACTGATGCAGTTTAAGCTTTTATAGTTTGGTATTAACTGAGTTGAACAAGCAATGTGACCAAGGTTTAAAAATATAAGCCATCAAAAATCCTGAATTGACAACATAATATCACAAGAAAAAATCCAGAAGACCAAATAAAAATTAAATATAAGCAAGTGGTCAGAATGGAGATCATAGATAACAATATTACCTTCAAGATGCCTGCCAAGAGATTTGTAGCTTAGTGGCATAGCCTGCTCTCCTCAATAGATAAAAATATTACCTTCAGGATACCTTACAAAAATACAGATGAATCTCTGAATTATAGGGAAAAGAACCTGTACCATCAGTTCAATCTCAACCCACTGAAGCAGCCATGTCAGAAAGGTCCTCAGAGCCAGATTTGCCCACAAATGGATCATTTTCCATATAACCTTTTAACAGAAATAATCTCTCACCATCTACTTTCAGACCTGGGACATGTTCTTCAGACAAAGGCGTACAGATTGCCTTAGCTGGTATCAACCCAAGATCTCTCATCTCAATTAAGAGATTAACAGCTGAATTAGAATTGTGTGATCTACAAAGAAAATTACATAGCCTAAAGTAATTATTGTAGCTCAGTTCTACCCTTGCATCAATCATCTCTTGTAGCAACTGTATCACCATTTTAAGATCTCTTTCTCTACAAGAAATATAGAGTATTACATTATATGTACGTGCATTGGGAGTTATACTGTCCTCCTTCATCTGGTTATACATGGTGCAAGCCTCTCCAGTTCTACCACTCTTAAGAAGTCCATGGATAGCAACTGTGTATGATACAGCATCAAGTGGATACTTCTCTACAACTGCTTTCCTAAATACTCTAATGGCTTTATAAAGTTTACCAGCCTTTATAAGTCCATCTGTAATTACAGTATGGATGTAAGCATCCTGACCAGGATAATTCACAATGATCCCATGGTAAACATTGATTGCTTCATCAATTCTTTTGGCTCCACATAGTCCACTTAGTAATCCAACAAAACTATATTTATCTGGTGTAAAACCTCTATCAAGCATATCATTATATAACTCAACAGCAAGATTTGGAAACCCTGCTTTACAAAAATAACTTAGAAGCGCATTACCAACTACTAAGTCTGCTTCTATGACAAGTCCATGGACTAACTTGGGTAAGAGAGAAAACCTCTTAGACAAACATATGGTAGATAACAAAGAACAGAATGTATAGGAATCAGGTGCCAATTTTTTATTTCCAAAATTTACAAAAACATCAAGCGCATCATCATACCTTCCAATCTTCGAGAAACAATCTATTAATACATTACAAAGAACCAAGTCAGGGGCATACCCTTTGGATTTCATGATATTTAAAACATGGAATGCATCATCAACCATTCTTGATTCCATAAGTCCCTTAATTAAAGTAGTATATGTTACAACATTAGGAGAACAACCAGTCTTACCCATCTTCTCCAACAAACTACACGCAATATCAATTCTATGCAACCGGCAAAACCCATCAATGAGTATACTCCAAACATTCACAGATATTGGAATGCCCAAAGTAACCATTCGACCCAACACTTGATATGCCTCCACTAGCTTACTCAACTTGCAAAAACAATTCAACACCATCTCAAATGTCTCAACATTCGGATAATACCCCATTCCCAACATCATTGTAAAAACCTCCCGAACGTGAACCAAATCATTCAACTTACACAAATTACACAATGCAATATTAAATGTCAAAAAGTTAGGCAACTGGGTCTCCTTCAAAACCTTAATGGCTACATCGACACGCCCAATCTTGAACAATACATCCATAATTACATTACGCGCAAAAGTGTTAGGCTTAAAACCAAAGCAACCCATTTGCTCAAAAGCCTCAAAAACCATGTCATACATTCCTCCACGCCAATAAATCCTCAACAAAAGCAAAAAAGTTTGTGCCTTTGTAACACACCCAATACTCTCTAATCCCCTAACAACCCCTCCAACAGTTTCATACCGCTGCATAAGGCGGTTAACCACAGCAACCATGTGGTCAAACGCAGTCGTATTATGAAAGTAGTTGGGTTGCTTAGCACACCATAAAAAGAAGCTCAATGCAATCAAATCAGAAGTGCAGTTCAGTAAGGTGGAATGTACAATCTGATGAGTGAGAGTGATAAAGGGATTGTTTTTCTCGGGAAAATGTTGATTTTCCCGGAATTTTTTACTCTGGGTAGTTGGGTTAGTTACACATACCGTTGCCGAGGAGAGAAAACGAAGTGGCAGAACTGAAGTGATGAAGAGGCGATTTGGGGTTGAGTGTAGCAAACTCCACCTATAAAATCTCCATAACATTTCCAGGAAAATTTAATTTTCCCAGAAACCAAACGCGACATAGGAAGCGAGTTAAAGTAGAGAGCTGTAAAGGGTTTTTGAAAATCTGTGTAAAACTAAAACCCTACAGAAAAGAGGGAGATGATGGATCGGGTTACCAAAGTGTGTATTTGGTTCCGGGTCAATGGACTGTCCTAATGGGTAATTCTACTGGGCCTTAATCTGGTGAATTTTAAGCTGGGCCTAGTGGGTTGTGTGGGCTTTCAACTAATGCACACGAACCCACAATTGCATAAGGTCTATGGAAGTAGGCAAATGCATATATTAATTTCCATATTCCATTCTCTCCTCCCAAACATAAAGTTGGGACATAGGGCAAGTGTGGTCTCCCATCTTTTCTTCTTCTTCTTTTTTACTCTGGAAATCGTTGAACAAGCAATGATAGATTTGTCAAAATACACATTCAATAAAACTATATTGAGTGAAGTTGTAGTTATTGGTTACAACTAAGTTTGTAACCAAACTTTTTCTCATCAAAAAATGTATAATAACTCTTTAACTTTATTTTTTACCCTTATTATTATTTTACCATTTCTTTTTCTTTCTTTTTTTCCAACAAGGGATAAAATAAAATAAAAATATTACTTTTTTTATTAGTCACGAATAAATTCTTAATGACTTGCCCATAAAATAATTATTTTATTATTAAATTGATCTTACTCACTTAACAGAGTCCAATAAAATTTCAAGCATGCATGAGTGCCTAACAACTTCCCATATAATGTACATGACCCTCCAAATTTATCTTTTCTGAAGTATAGACCAATTTATTTTAACAGAGGTTCATTCCAAAATTCTTTAGCAAAAACATGACCCAGGTCGAGTTTCAATCATATCTGATGAATATTATTGTAATTATCAAATTATTAATGTAAAAAAATGGAGCTATGATGGGACGTACTAAATATACTGGTTTTTGCAACAACCAAGACTTGATTGGTTATCACTTAAGACAGCAGTGTTATAATGTTGTAAAGAACTTGTCATTAGGGTTATGTTACAATCCGTAATTGTTAATGTAACATGAGCTAGGATTATGAAAGAGAGAAATAACCATTGTATTGTATTGTCCTCCGTTTAATGAATTTCTCCTCCTCTTGATCTGTTGATCACCCTGGGCATAAGCAAATCAAACACAAAATCGCTGTCTACAAACTCGAGTCTTTTTGTTTTGTTTGGGTTAGGAGAATTTGCAACTCAGCTGCTCGTACAGCAGCAAAAATAGCAATAAACTCCAGCTCTTCCTTTTGATTTAACAAAGACAATCTGCCAGTAGTCTTAGTCTCTGTTCTGTTCTTCTATGAATGACATTGAAGCTCATCAATATCTATATTGGCAGATACAAACCAGTTGTATGCGCATGTAATTATTTTTGTTAGATGATTCCTACAGTAGCTTTTACATAAATACCTTCAAACAAGAAAATGCATTTAGCATGCATTTAATGCTTCTCACTATACTAGTTTATTTTTCCTTTGTTTTGGCTTATTCATAGGAAAAAAATTCAGCCAAAAAATGTAATGACCTGGTGAAGCTATCAAAGGCTCATTCCAAACTTTACCTCTAGCAAAGTTCTGAAAATCATTGGTTGCATTTTAAAATTTTTCATTTTGATTTCCATTTTTGGGTTGGGATTATCTATCTCATTGAAACTTAGAAGGCGAATTGTAAGAAAGAGAAAGGAAAATGTATCTCATGCATCTAATATATACATCTTCATAGGAGGCTAGCTATATGTTATGAAAAAGATAATACATATGTATCAGATCCAGTCTTTCAGAAGACAATTATTGGAGAGGGAGGGAGAAAGGGGTACTTTTTTTGACAATCCAATCAACAACCACAATGAGCGTTTTCTTCAGCCATATAGCCTATAGGTGAGGGATCATCAGTAAATGGAATAATAGATTCAAATTGGTTCCTTAACTGAAAGTTTAGACTTAAAACAAACGATTAAATTGTAAGTAGTTTCTTCTACACGCAAGAAATGTGACAAGATTTAAAAATGATGATTAATTGTTTTTATCCAAATTAAAAATATCCTCCACTAGCAAGTAATTAATAAAAAAGTGTGTGAATATTCAGTGGCGACTCTAGGATTTTTTCTTAGGGGGTCAATAAGAAGATACATCTTAAGTAAAATATAAATCTTACAGTCTAAATGGTTTTCTTATTACAAATTTGTCTATAGTACGTACTAGTAATAGAATAAAAAATAAATTATAGGTTCATTTGACATATTTTTTCTTAATATAATGAACATATTAATTGTTGTTGTTAAGTGAATTTTAATTATTACTGCTTAAAATACTTTTATTTATTAGTTTATGACGATTATATGTTTACATTGTACTATTAATGTAAGATTTATATTATAGATAATTATACTACACACATTTGCAAAAACTATACAATATTGTACATATTTGTTTAGAAACAATGTAGATATTACAATGATAGTACAATGTAAACTATGAATTTTCCATTAGTTTATTTCAAATTTATTAAAATCTAAATGGGCTTTTTAAAATAATTTTAGATGAAAAAAAAATTTACTTTGTTGTTGGGCTTACTATTTCTCCCCGAATTTAGATAAAATTAGATTGTCGTTAGGCGTTTTTTTGTATTTAAAAAGATCAAAATATTGTTAAGATGATCATAATTAAACTTATTTCAAGTGGGTTTTAAAAAAAATTAGAATCAAAGTGTTCAAATTTTTATTTAGGAGGGTTAGGGTTAAATAAAAAAAAAACAAAATATATTATATTAAAAAAAAAAAAAAAATTGCTAGCTCAGGGGGTTCATTTGAACCCCTGAACTATTCATGGCGCCGCCATGTGAACATTACAAGTTACAACAAAGAGTATTATTCTTTCCAAAGAATCGGTGTTGAAGAAAATGTTTTCCTACGTACTTTTGCAACTTTCCACAAGCATGGGCTTACCAAACATGTACTGCATACACACGCATGCATCAATTATAACTCAGATTCAGATGTTCATGTTATCAGGACAATACATAGACTAGAATTTAAAGACACACCATCCGTATATATATATCCAGCTGCATTCAATTTCTGAGAGAAAAGTCGAATTCTTATAAAACCACACCTTCATGAATGGGGCCATGGTGCTTTTCCATGTGCTTTGAACATCCAATTGAATTATTGAAATCATTTTTATGAAGAAAAGGCATTGGGGGAAAGTGTGGAGATCCCACAAACTTGGCTCTTAAATTACAGGGCCTACTTTTGAAGGCAAATTAAAGAATAAATTGACCAAAAGAATGAGTTCTTTTGGATTTTTCAGCCAATTACTATTACAACAATCTAACCAATTGAGATTTTCTCTATTGCCACTTTGGAGCTCTAGATAGAACTGCCAATAATGTTGGTCTAATGCCATTGGGAATTCTATATGGTTTGAAAATCTGAACTCTGGAAATGATTATTTAACTAAGATATATAGCCGGGTAGGCATTGCAAATTTAATTAAGAGAAAGATTGACAAAATTAGAATACAAAATGTGAACTAGAACTTTATCACCTTTGATTCCAAAACAAATACATGTGAACTAGAACCATGGAAAAGCACAGGGGAAGGAATTTAATGTAAAGCCCTTTTCAGTGTGGCATTTTGCCACCAAATATGACACATTGCTTAAAGATTGAAAGTGAAAGGTAGACTTTAAAGGTAGATATTTTTCGTTAAAGTCATTGTATAATAATGATGTTTTTTGTTCCCATGCAAGAGAGAGAGAGAGACATGGAAGCACTTTTGACTTTATAAATATGTAATCTTAGCTAGTTCGGCCAGCCTCACTAATATTGTGAGATGCCTCCCCATTTCAATGGTTTGGTTATTTTGCATATACGTGGAATTCTTGCTATGCTCGTAAAACATTTATCATATATGCAATTATATATAATGCATGTAGTTCCTCCATCTCCATCTCTTTGCCTGGTATTTCCCACATGACATGAGACCATTTTTTATTTAATTAGAGTCAAAGTGGAATAACGCACCAATATATATATATATATATTTAGCGACATAATTCTTCTTATGATGATCGCAACAACTTATGAATTTTCTCCTGCTTTTATGATCTGTTTTTCTCTCACATGGCCCTCAAGTTCCACGCGTGCTTCCTTATATGATACTTGTAGTAGTTTTTTTTTTTTTTTTTAATTATGTAATTTAGTCAAGTTTTTTAACAAATGATAGTCACTCGTGTAAGGAGAACGACTTTTTAAAGTTTATGGTTTATTTTATTTTATTTTTTGAGAAAAAAACACACGCAAGGCACGAGAAAGAGGGAGTGAAATTCTAACTCCAAATTGGTTTAATGCTAAACTTTTTTCATATATATAATTTAATAATTACAATGGAAAAAGAGAGATTTGAACTCTAGTAAGTCTCCCTTGAAAACTCTAGGTGCCAACCACTTGAAGTACAAGGTTTTTAATTCCAAAAAATAAATAAATAAATAAATAATCTTGACCATGAAATAGATATGATCTCTATTTCCCTTAAACTGAGGAGGATATCCCCTCTCCAAGATATAGGGTGTCAAGGTTTCATTTGAGCTCAGAATATAACAACAAAAGTTTAAAGCTTGACATAAGCTGTTGCCTCAGAGTAACCTTAGTGTGTGTTTGAATTGGAACGCACATTGAACATGGTTTTTGCATTTTGCTGAAAAATGGTAGGTTTCGTGCACTGTTTACGGGACCCGCAAGTACAGAATTAAAAAAAAAACTTTTAAAACTGGGTCCTACACACTATTCACACATTTAAAAATTATTTCGTTACAGTGTTTTTAATTTTCAGTTTTCAACAATAAGCAGTATTCAAACAGACCCTTATTATCTTGCAATATAATTCAATACTTGAGTTAAACATAATAAAGCTTTGTTGTACTGTTGCGAGAGAGCTGCCGAGCTAGAAAAATTCGGTGCTATCATATAGATTTTTATTGGCTAAGTTCAAATCTCAGGATTCAATTCTGGACAAGCTAGTGGTGGAAACTACTAATTAAGCTGGAGTACAGTAGGGATAGAGGGAATTTTTGGTGGACTGGTGACTTGGTGAGAGAGAGGTTGCCAAAGAGAGAAATGAATATAAAATTAATTATAACTGATTTGTTAATGAATAGTGTCTCAATAAGGGTAGAGGTACTACAAGTTGTTAAGCCTGATACAAACCGAGTAGGTGATTTTAACTATATTTGTTGTAAAATTTTGATTTGTTAAGCTTGATGTTGAAGCTTTAACATTGTTAAAGTTGTGGAAGTATAACAATATGAACAAAAAAAATTGAATTCAATAGAACTATATGGATAAAATAAAATTTGAAGCCCTGAAAAACTAGCAAAGAGAACAAAAGAGAACAATAGCCATGAATATGTTCACATGAGAGAGAGTGAGAGAGAGGATCTTTTCCAAAATAGGCTGGAGAGAAGCTATAGTGCATCAGACCCTTTATTTTATTATTTTTTTTTTTTTTAAGCTATTACATAGCTTGGTGAATGACTATTAAGACCCTTTTGGTAAGGAATAGTTATTTTTTTTCTAATTTTGAAGAATATACATTTTGAATGAATAGCTATTACTTGTAATAAAAATACAACTAAATAATTGTGGGGCCCGTGGGCCTGGAAGTCTCGGCCCACCTTTAGGCTGGCCCAAGGCCCATGCCGAGGAGTGATGGTTGTCCCAGGCCGTTGTCTAGGGGCTTTTAGCCCTCTGGGCCCACGCCGAGGACGCCCCCCTTCCTCGGCATACCTATCCTAATCCCAGGTGGGGGACAAACCCAGTATAGGTGGTCACATCCACACTTAATGCATCTACCTAACTCCCCCGGCAGTATTAATGCTGAGAGGACTCCTGAACGGCGCGACCTTGGGTGCTGCGACCCACAGTAAGGTGGGGAACATGTCTGATGGGACAGGTCCTTAAGCAGTGGTCTGGATGATCGACAGTTGGAAGGCTAGGATCGACCGAAGGAGGTATATAATGCAAGGTGCCCTTCAGAATGAGGGGCTCCTCGGCCGTCCGAGGAGCAACCCCAAGCCAAGAAGAAGAAGAACGGGGAAAAGCCCCCTCGAAGGAAGGACGCCTCTGGAGAACCGGTGGCAAGCCTGTTAGCGCCAAACCCTTCGCCCCACTCTCTAAATAAATGTATTGTTGGGAGATCTACGACAAAACGAGCCCCTACAATTGGCGCCGTCTGTGGGAAGGGTTAGTGCGCTGGCCGGTGCAACCAGCGATCGTTCTAAGCGGTCACTTCGCAGAAAGTAAAAAAAGGGAAGAAAGAAGAATCGCAGTAAAAAGAAGACTCAACAACAAATAAGAAGAGAAGTTTTTTATTATTTCATGAAAAGAAGATTACAAGATACAATCAGAGGCTCAGGCAGGCTCGTTTTACAAGCTTTATTACAAGCTAATCCTACAATCGGAGGCTTAGGCGGTCCGATTCTACAACTAGCTAGAGGGAGGGGGAAGTGTCAACCCGTGCTTTTATTGGCATCAAGAGAATGGGAGAACTTGACAATAAAAGCGGGGAAGGGGGCTGAGGCTGGCTCGCTTCAAGGCGGAAGCTTGAACAAAGCGAGGAGCAGATGCAGGGGCACCGAAATGTCCTCCCCCGTGATGTTTCCTTGATGCTCTCCAATCCTCCCGAGCGCTAGCCGTTGGAGACGGCAACACTCAGGCGCCAGCCATGACATGAGTTCGCGTGTCTCCTCCACCGGAGGTGCACCCCGGGGAGAGACGTTAGGTACTTCAACAATGTCCCACCTGGCCACCGCATACGGCACTGCCAGTGTTACGCCCGGACTCTGCCGCGCCGGAAGCCCAGTGGGGGCTGCGGCCACAGCGGCCCTCAATCCCATATCTCCCAACTTTGGTCACAATCCTGGCGGTGGTGTTAAAGGGGCTCAGAGAGGCGGAAGGACATATTTCGGGTTGTGGCGGAAGGTCCATGGAATAAGGAGAAACATTCCCCCCAGAACGCCTTATATAGAAGGCGAAAACTGGTGGGAGTTGAGCCGCGCAGAATTCGAAGGGAGGATTGTCAAACGGAATTAATTCTCACCCCATTCCAAGGGGATTGCCAACCGCCGGATTCGTGTTAATTCACGAGGGCATTAATGAAAACGCGTCTCGTTCACCGAAGCGTCAAGCGCGGGGCACGAAAGGCCAAGCGACGCCTCGAAAACTAAAAGATGGGGAACACGAACTGGAGGCGAGGTCAACGTCACGTGTGAGGTCACAATCCGACCTGAGGAAAAATAGTTCCCAGCAAACGACCCGAGGACACCGTTACACCAAAAGCAAAACTCTCGGATCCGAGGACGAGCTCCTACTAAAGAGCGTTAGACAGAACCAAGGAACCGCATGGTCCTCGGACTCAGTCCTATAGGGAAACTAACTGCTTCAGAAGGGCTAAGCACTAGACAGAACCAAGGTATTGCATGGTCCAAATACTCAAACCTATGGGGAAACTAGCTGCTTAGCTGGCCACTATCTTGAAGGCAGCACCTGTGCCTAGGTCTTGCATGGTCCTCGGACCCAAGTCTACGGAGAGCTAGCCACTTATCTTGAAGGCAGCACCTGTGCCTAGGTCTTGCATGGTCCTCGGACCCAAGCCTATGGAGAGCTAGCCACTTATCTTGAAGGCAGCACCTGTGCCTAGGTCTTGCATGGTCCTCGGATCCAAGCCTACGGAGAGCTAGCCACTTATCTTGAAGGCAGCAACTGTGCCTAGGTCTTGCATGGTCCTCGGACCCAAGCCTACGGAGAGCTAGCCACTATCTTGAAGGCAGCAACTGTGCCTAGGTCTTGCATGGTCCTCGGACCCAAGCCTACGGAGAGCTAGCCACTTATCTTGAAGGCAGCACCTGTGCCTAGGTCTTGCATGGTCCTCGGACCCAAGCCTACGGAGAGCTAGCCACTTGTCTTGAAGGCAGCAACTGTGCCTAGGTCTTGCATGGTCCTCGGACCCAAGCCTACGGAGAGCTAGCCACTTCTCTTGAAGGCAGCACCTGTGCCGAGGACCCAAGCCTACGGAGAGCTAGCCACTTATCTTGAAGGCAGCACCTGTGCCTAGGTCTTGCATGGTCCTCGGACCCAAGCCTACGGAGAGCTAGCCACTTATCTTGAAGGCAGCAACTGTGCCTAGGTCTTGCATGGTCCTCGGACCCAAGCCTACGGAGAGCTAGCCACTATCTTGAAGGCAGCAACTGTGCCTAGGTCTTGCATGGTCCTCGGACCCAAGCCTACGGAGAGCTAGCCACTTATCTTGAAGGCAGCACCTGTGCCTAGGTCTTGCATGGTCCTCGGACCCAAGCCTACGGAGAGCTAGCCACTTGTCTTGAAGGCAGCAACTGTGCCTAGGTCTTGCATGGTCCTCGGACCCAAGCCTACGGAGAGCTAGCCACTTCTCTTGAAGGCAGCACCTGTGCCTAGGTCTTGCATGGTCCTCGGACCCAAGCCTACGGAGAGCTAGCCACTTATCTTGAAGGCAGCAACTGTGCCTAGGTCTTGCATGGTCCTCGGACCCAAGCCTACGGAGAGCTAGCCACTATCTTGAAGGCAGCAACTGTGCCTAGGTCTCGCATGGTCCTCGGACCCAAGCCTACGGAGAGCTAGCCACTTATCTTGAAGGCAGCACCTGTGCCTAGGTCTTGCATGGTCCTCGGACCCAAGCCTACGGAGAGCTAGCCACTTGTCTTGAAGGCAGCACCTGTGCCTAGGTCTTGCATGGTCCTCGGACCCAAGCCTACGGAGAGCTAGCCACTTCTCTTGAAGGCAGCACCTGTGCCTAGGTCTTGCATGGTCCTCGGACCCAAGCCTACGGAGAGCTAGCCACTATCTTGAAGGCAGCAACTGCACCTAGGCCTTGCATGGTCCTCGGACCCAAGCCTACGGGGAGCTAGCCACTATATCTTGAAGGCAGCAACTGTACCTAGGCCTTGCATGGTCCTCGGACCCAAGCCTACGGGGAGCTAGCCACTATATCTTGAAGGCAGCAACTGTACCTAGGTCTTGCATGGTCCTCGGGCCCAGGCCTACGGGGAGCTAGCCACTATCTTGAAGGCAGCAACTGTACCTAAGCCTTGCATGGTCCTCGGACCCAAGCCTACGGGGAGCTAGCCACTATCTTGAAGGCAGCAACTGTACCTAGGCCTTGCATGGTCCTCGGACCCAAGCCTACGGGGAGCTTGCCACTTTCTTGAAGGCAATAACAGAATCTTCCATAGGAGACTAACTACTTACCGAAGAATTGAAGCACCAAGCCGACTACTTGGGGAAGAGCCAACCAGCGGAAGGCCTTCTGGGGTATGAGGGCCGTGGATATCAAAACCCTCCTCCCCGTTCAAGGGAACGTGCAGCAGGATTTTGAGGGGCTATTGTGGGGCCCGTGGGCCTGGAAGTCTCGGCCCACCTTTAGGCTGGCCCAAGGCCCATGCCGAGGAGTGATGGTTGTCCCAGGCCGTTGTCTAGGGGCTTTTAGCCCTCTGGGCCCACGCCGAGGACGCCCCCCTTCCTCGGCATACCTATCCTAATCCCAGGTGGGGGACAAACCCAGTATAGGTGGTCACATCCACACTTAATGCATCTACCTAACTCCCCCGGCAGTATTAATGCTGAGAGGACTCCTGAACGGTGCGACCTTGGGTGCTGCGACCCACAGTAAGGTGGGGAACGTGTCTGATGGGACAGGTCCTTAAGCAGTGGTCTGGATGATCGACAGTTGGAAGGCTAGGATCGACCGAAGGAGGTATATAATGCAAGGTGCCCTTCAGAATGAGGGGCTCCTCGGCCGTCCGAGGAGCAACCCCAAGCCAAGAAGAAGAAGAACGGGGAAAAGCCCCCTCGAAGGAAGGACGCCTCTGGAGAACCGGTGGCAAGCCTGTTAGCGCCAAACCCTTCGCCCCACTCTCTAAATAAATGTATTGTTGGGGGATCTACGACAAAACGAGCCCCTACAATAATTATTTCTAAAGAGTAGTTATTCAATTTTGATTATATTCAATGGTGAACTTATAATGATTCATTAAGACACACGTGCATATTTTCAGACAGTGCATCTAGCCTATGTTGAAGACTTCGTTTGAGACTCATAAATATTTTCAAACTAGTTGCAAAAACATTTTCTTTATATATAATGCACTTTATTTTCTTTGAGAAAAACATAACAAAAGTAAAAATTAAAGAAAAACCTTAATATATTGTTAATAGATGACAAATGTAATAGGGATATCTAATTTTTAACCCTGAAATCTGCAATTGTCATTTGGTCTATATTTCTAATCCTCCAAATGCAAAATAAAAAACAAAAAATAAATGTTTTTTTTTAAAAATAAATAATGCTTCTGTTAGAGAGATTCACTTAGGGCATGTTTGGTAGATTATAATAGACATTGTAATGTAATAGATATTCCAATAGTATAACTATTTGGTTATTTGGTTATGTTTTTAAAACTGATATAAGTTTTAACTTTTGAAATGTATGACTTCTTAACCATACACATAATTAGTCTCTTTGAATTGGAGCAAGCACTAAAAGACTTTTTAGATTTCAAAATCTATAGAGCATTTATCAAACTACTTGATCAAATAAAGAAAAAAACTAAGAAAACATAGAAGGGAAAAAGAAAGATAGAGAGAATGAGGAAATAATTACATATATAGATACAGATTTGTTAGTTGTAATAGTTGTGTACCTTTTTGTTGATGAAGAAGAAAAGTACAGGAAAAAACAACTTTATTATGCTATCAATAGAAAAGTAAGCCAAAGTCTTGGAAAAAAGGTTTTTCTTTTTCTTTTTTTTTCTTTTTTTTTAATGAATGAGAAAAAATTTGAAACTTTTTTTTCTTTCTTATAAAATTAAATATTTTAAGATTAGTGTTATTAACACAACACTTTCACAACAAAATCTAGATGACGAGTTGTTAAAGGTAAAAAAAAAAAGTGATGTTAATTGTGAGTGCTGATAAAAACCAATTATAAATTGTCACTTAATCTTTATTGTGAAAGTGGTATTAAAATGATCATATTCAAACTTATATCAACTGGGTTTAAACAAAATTTAAGGTGAAGAGGTTCAAAATTTTATTTTAAGGACTAAAAAAGATTATTAAAAATTATATATATATATATATAATTATGGCCAGGTCAGCGGGTTCATTTGAACCCTTGGCCTTAAGGTAAAGCTACCCCTGGTTAGAGTAGAATTCTATCTCAGATAAAAAAAAATTATTAAAAAAAACTGAAGCAATAATCTCTCCCTCTCAAACAAAAACCAAAAAATTAATAAATAAATAAATTTCTCCCTCTCTAACAGCTTAATAGTTATTATTTTCGTCAAACTGAAAAGTTGACATTTTACATTTCTTGTACGGTGACATTATCCCTCTCCACCATAATTTTGATTTACCTAACATTTGTTTCATTTCAAACTAAGACGTTGTCCATCTCTAAACCTCTACTAATCACAAGCTCAACAACTATCTAAAAATCGACATGCGAAATACTTTCTTTGTCATGGTTTTTCTTTATTTATTTAGTATATATGTATTGATTTAAAATAGACAATGATGTTAACTTTAAAAATATTCAAGTTTTGTGATAATTGAGCTCCATAACAAATGTAAATATAATTGTATAAATAAGATATTCTTAAAAAAAAAAAAAAAAAAAAAAATTTAAATTCAAAATTTTTTTTATTCAAATTTTATAACCAAGCGTATGAACAAAACTAGATACTATATTATAAGATCTATTATTTCCAATAATATAAGTATTTCTTCTTGACAATATTAACATACCAAACATTACCTCTTAGACTCAAGTAAGTATTATATGAAATAGTCTTATGAGACCTATGTCTCAATGACATGCGGGTCCCACGTGTGCGGGGTCCACATGTCATTGAGATAGGTCTCATGAGACCGTCTTATACAAGAATTTTCCCTTACACTCAATGGTTCAAGTTTCTCAACAACAGCAACAACAAAAAACTCAATGGTTCAATGGCATGATTGTAAATTGTAGTTACTAACTGTTGAGGGTCATTTTTTTGAAATAGACAGAAGGCAGCCCAACCCCGCAATACGGGCAGCAGAGAAGCGGCAGACTAAGTAAAACCATTAGGCCCAAGCGGCAGGAATAATGGATCACAGGCCCTTAATATAAACAAATGGGTCTTGAGGAAGTAAGTGGGCCTAAAAGGCCCAGAAAGAGAGAAAATAGCACCCATGGGCAGTATATGGTATGGAAAAGTGAGAGTGGGCCGCGGTAGGCCCAAAGCAATGTAAACAAAGAAAGTAGGAGATAATGGCAAGCCCATGAACCCCAAGGATGAGAATGAGGAAATTGGGCCAGGGAAGCCCGATTAAGTTAGCAAAAGCTCATGGGATGCGGAGTTAGTAAATGGGCCGAGGAAGTCTAAAGGAAGTAAGTGGGCCGAAGAGGCCCAAGGGAAAAGAAAGGGACATTGGAGCTCATAAGTGAGAACACCAGTGGCCATATTAAGCCACCGGAGGAAAGAATGGAACGGCAGGCCTGAAAAAAGGCCCAGCAGGAACAAGTCGCCGTGGAAGGAAATGCCAAGTAATGCGGTAGGAAGCCAAGGCAATTAAAGAATTGGGTTGAAAAGAATGCAAAGCCCAGTACTGAGTAAAGCCCAGACCCTAAGGGAGCGGGAAATCAGAGTAACAGTTCATGAAAAGCCAGAAACGGATGACATGCAGTACAGGCAAAGTCTCCAATCCACGGCAAATGCATGAACAACAGGCAGATTTCAGACATATGCACGCGCAAGACCTAGGCACCACCAGCCTGTACCCAGCCAATACGGGACATGATAAGGTCATGGCTCAGAGATAAGAGGGCATGGTTTGGCAGTGGGGAGAGGGGAAGACCTGTTTTGAGGTTCCTGCTCAAGCTCTTTTAGGGGATATGTCCTACTGGGATGACATACCTCCCAAAAAAAGGCAAGGCTGAGTTGGAACCACTAGGTGCATGCCATGAGGGATAGAGAGAGAGAAACATCACCGCGGCAGGAAGAAACGCCACGGTAGACTAACAAACAAAATAGTTGTCTTTGTTTGTAATAGGGGGACTCGCAGACGGAACAGTGATGGTCGACAAGTACACCCAAACCAGACAAAGGTGGTTAAGGGGTAGAATAGCAAAATCCGTTCACGGCAGGCACTATAAGAAGGAAGCCTCTGCCGTGTACAGGGGAACACAGGGCAATACAACACAACGTAACAAGGACTCTGAGGCATACTTAGGAAAACAGGGGAAGCACAATACTAAAAACCACGATTGTGGAAATCACTAAGGAAAGACTAAGAGAGAAAAAGAAGAGAGAACTCGGGGAAAAGAAAGAGAGAGAAGAAAAAAAAAAAAAAAAGATAGAGAGAAAAAGAGCAAGAGTTAGTGGCATGCACCGATAGGTTCCTTCCCTTCTTTCCCTCTCAAATCCCTGCTCTCTTCTATAATCGTCCTGGGCATTGTCCATTCAGGTCTGCCTCCCTCAAACCTATTAATTTCCACAGCAGGAATTCTTTTCCTCTGAGGTTAATCGTGTTGAGAAGAGGCGTTCTTCCTCTTTGGCCTCGCTCCTGCGGACCGAACTGAACTTATTTCCTTTATCTGTTGATTAATCTTTATTACCATTTGCCCTTACTATTTCATTTGTGAAAGTTGTTAATATTATTGTGATTATGGATCATTTGGTCATTTCCTATTAAAAGAACTATCTGGTCATCCCAGAATACACAGTTCTGTTTTATCAATTGTATCTGTCTGCCGCAAACTTCTCTGAAACAGTTCTGCCTGCAGCAAGCACTCTCCTAGCAGACGAGGCATAGTTTGCGCACAAGCCGGCCAAGTTGAGTTCCATTTGGACCGGTCTCGACTCTCGCAACCCAGAACACTTGGGCCTACAATCACAAAGGGGTAGCCCAGCCCAACACAGTAAAAAAAAAGGCCCCCACACTAACAAAATAATGCCTATATGACATCACCAAAAAAATCTGTGTATTTTCTGCAAGTCAAGTACCATTGCACATCGCTGCTATATTTAAAAACAAATATTAGTGGGTTCTATTTAACTCAACTACTGTAAGGGGGTGGGCCTGGCTTGAAGTATTGGGCAAGCTCCTGCCACACTAGGCCCGGGTAGTTTCTGGGTGAGGAATTGGGACCGGCCCAATTGGAGCACACCTTGGTCCGGCTTGTGCACAATCTTTACCGCGTCAGCCAAAGTCCTTTTAAGAGCTCACAGCAAGCAGAGTTATTGTTGACAAGTTATGGCAGGCAGACATAAAATAGAAAATGTAAGGAAAATGCATTCATTGTTTCTTCCGCAACGAATCAAGATAAATGACTTAAAGGCCTTGCTTTTAAAGAGAAACACTTAAACAAAATAGTAGAGCGAAACTAGTAGAGTAAAATAACGAGTTTGCCATATTTAGTATTGCTGCAGAATTCCAACCACGGAAGGGAAAAACTACTCCCTCAACGCAACTAAATTCACTTGGTGAAATTAATTGCTTTGAGAGGATAGCCCTAAATGGTATATGCCCAGGTATAGATTTTGCATTTGCCTTTTGAGGACAAGGCTATTGAGGGAGAGAGGGGGTTAACCCATTTGGGTGCATGCCTGCCATACGCACTCTGTTTTTTCTTTCTTCGAATTTCCTTCCCTCCGTTTTCTTTCTTTCGATTCTTTTCTCTCTTTCAATTCGTTTCTCTCTGTTTTTTGATCACTTCCCCTTCCTCCCTTATTGCACACAGCCGCGGGTCCTTTATATAGGGCCTGCCATGGCCGATTTTACTGTTCTAGCCTTTCTATGGCCCTCTTCTGCTATCATAGCCTTTTGCCATCTACTTACCGAGTCAAATGGTTCTGATCCACCATTGACCCGTGGCTTTCAGACAACGAAGCTTCATTTTTGTTGAGGGTCATTTCTTCGAAGTAGACAAGGGTAGCCCAACCCAGCAACGCGGGCAGCAGACCAAGTAAAAATAAAAACCATTGGGCCCAAGCGGCAGGAACAATGGATCACAGGCCCATCAATACAAATGGATGGGTCTTGAGGAAGTAAGTGGGCCTAAAAGGCCCGGAAAGAGAGAAAATGGCACCCATGGGCAAGTATGTGTTGTAAAAAATGAGAGAATGGGCTGCGGCAGGCCCAAAGTAAAGTAAGCAAAGTAAGTAGGGGATAATGGCAAGCCCATGTACCCCAAAGATGAGAATGAGGAAATTGGGCCGGGGAAGCCCAATTGAGTTAGTAAAAGCCCATGGGATGCGGAGTAATGAACGGACCAAGGATGTCCAAAGAAACGGGCCGGAGAGGCCCAAAGGAAAAAAAGGCATGAAAGCCCATATGCAAGGACACCAGTGGCCACCATTGATTGGGCCACTGGGGGAAAGAATTGGAATGGCAGGCCTAAGAAAAGGCCCAGTAGGAAGAAATCACCGCGGCAGGAAAAGCCACGCGGAAAGAAAGCAAAGGCATTTAAACGGATCGGGCTGAAAAGAAAACAAAGCCCAAACACTGGGTAAAAGCCCAGATCCTGAGGGAGCGGGAAATCAGAATAGCAACCTGTGAAAAGCCAGAAACGGGCGGCAGGCAAGAAAAGTCTTCACTCCACGGCAAATGCATGAACAGCAGGCAAGATTCAGATGCAAACACGCGCAAGGCCCAGGCACCACCAGCCTGTACCCAGCCAATACAGGACATGGTGAGGTCATGGGTCAGAGGTAAGAGGGCACGGTTTGGAGGTGGGGAGAGGGGAAGGCTTATTTTAAGGTTCCTGCTCAGACTCTTTCGGGGATACGTCCTGCTGGGATGACATACCACCCGAAAGAGGCAATGCTGAGTTGGAACCAATAGGTGCATGCCACGAGGGATAGAGAGAGAAGAAACGTCACCGCGGCAGGTAGGAATGCCGCGGCAGACTAACGGACAAAAAAATGTCTGTACCCGTAGACAGGGGAACCACAGACGGAACAGTAATGTCGGCAAGTACTCTCAGACCAGACAAAAACGGTTGGAGGGTAGAATAGTAAAATCCGTCCACGGCAGGCACTATAAAATGGGAGCCTCTGCCGTGAACAAAGGGGGGAACGAGGAGAAGTGTAAAAAGGCAACACAGGAAAACAAAAAAGATACTCTGTAATACACTTAGCAAAACAGGGGAGGGATAAACCAAAAACACTAAGGGTGGGAAATCACTAAGAAAAAGGAAAAAGAAAGAAAACCAAGGAAGGAAAGATAGAAACAAAAAGAGTGAGAGCTAGCGGCATGCACCGATAGGTTTCTTCCCTTCTCTCCCTCTCGGATCCTTGTCCTCTTCCATATTCATTTCGGGTATTGATCACTTGGGTCCACTTCCCTCAAACCCATTAACTTCACGGCAGGATTTCTTTTTCCTCGGAAGTTAGTTGCGTTGAGAAGAGGTGTTCTTCCTATTTGGTTTTGCCCCGCGGACGAAACCAAATTATTTCCATGTCCTTTGATTAATTTTTATAGCCATTCTCATCACTATTTTTGTTAAGTGTCATTATGGTTGTGAATTATTTTATCATTTTTCATTAAGAAAGTTATCTGGTCATTCCAGAGTGTATGTTTATGTTCATCAATAATATCTGCCTGCCGTAAGCACTTTTTTTCTCTAAAGGGCTCTGCTTGCCGTGAGCTCATCTCCGAGTCAACTCAGCCCGCGGTAAAAGCGCCCCCTGGCAGACGAGGCACAGTTCGTGCACAAGCCCGGCCAAGTTGAATTCCATTTGGCCCGGTCTCGACTCCCGCAACCCAGAACATTTGGGCCTACGATCACAAGAGGGCAGCCCAGCCCAACATAGCAGAAAAGGCCCCCACATTAAATTGGCGACTCCGCTGGGGAGTTGAGAAACAGACGGGGACGAAAACCCACACGAACGAATGCCTCCGAAATCCAGGACTACACGCAACATGAGTGCTGTACCCTCACAAGCAGAGTCCAGGCCTACAACACCCCACCAACCACAGCCTAATCAGGCAGAGGGTGGTAACGAGATGGGGGCTGTACCCCAACCTCCTCCGAGGATCCCCACGGACAATGCCAACACCTTCATTGAAGTATTGCAGGCTTTACAGCACTCACAACAGCAAATGATGGAAGAAATTCGTCAGCTAAAGACGGATAAGACAAAGGAAAAAGGAAGCCAACATGATCCGGAGCATGGGGCGGAGGAGACACTGGTGGGTGGTGTCCCACAGAATACGGATCAACGTTTTATTACCATGGCAGAAGTGGCAGCTCTCTTGGAGCAAGAGAGAGCCAGAGGACCAAAGGAGAGGTTCTACGCACGTAGACCCCCATACCCGCTAAGGGTGCTCGGTAAACCATACCCCGAGAGGTATGAACCGCGAGTATTCGCACAATACGACGGCAGGAAGGGAAGTGCTGTTGAGCACGTAAGCAAGTTCATTGATACGCTTGGCCCTTATGCGGCAGACGAGGACTTGTGTCTTCGAGAATTTTCCAAATCATTGTGTGACCGGGCTTATACCTGGTACATCGGCTTGAAGCCAGGGTCGATCCCAACATGGGATGATATGGTAGATGTATTCTGCACCAAGTACTTTCACGGAGAGGAAACGGTGACACTTGCAACATTGCAAGCAACTAAACAAAGGAATGGTGAGGACTTGATGGAATACATCAAGAGATTTAGGGACATAGCACTCGACTGCTATGACCATTGCGAGGAAAGGACGCTGGTGGAGATGTGCATGACGAATATGATCAGGGAATACAGGGCAGTTCTAGAAAACCTTGAAATCTCCCAGTTCGCGCAGCTGTTACAAAAGGCAAGAAAAACTGCCCAGTCCGTAAAGCCAAGCACGGACAAAAGAAGTGCCCCGCAAGCCATGACCGTATCCACCGGTGAGCGGAGGAGGAAGACGGACGGGAAAGAATACGATACTCCTCCGCCAATACCATGTACCGCAAGGGAGTTGGACGTACTGCTAGACAAATGGATAGCAGATGGCATATTTAAACCTAACCAAGTTGCTAGGGAGCCCACCAAGGAAGAAAGGAGGGACCCGCGTTTTTGTCGCTTACACAACTATGTCCAACATGCCACCGCAGAATGTTGGGCACTCCGCAGACTAGTGCACCGCAGGATAAAAGAAGGAACTCTAGAGCTGACCCAGCAGGAGGTCCAGAGAAACCCACTCCCGAATCACAAAGGGAAGGGTGTAGCGGCAGTGGTGATCTGTGCGGATCCAGGGGATGACGAAGGAGAAAATCCGGCCTTGCCTGCCGCAGCAATTACCACTTTACAACAGAGTTCAAAATTCAAAAACTTATTTGATCAACTAGGCCTCACAACAAAAGAAAGAAAGGTAGCTACCGAGGCTTTAGTAAGCATTGCCTCCGGGGCGGGGGTGGAATGTTTATCAACAGAAGCCCAAGATGACAGGGCTCTTTTTCAGAAGTCAACCGAAATCACCTTCAGTGACGAAGATATGGAAGTGGGGTATCCAGACCACCGGAGACCTCTCTATCTTGCGGCATCCATAAATCAAATCCCCATAAAGAGAGCCTTAATAGACACAGGCGCTTCCGTAAACCTCATCCCCTTGAGCACTCTGCAAGCAGCGGGGATTTCAGAAAGAAAGATCCAAGGGTGTCCAATGGAAGTGACAGGATTCGGTGGAAGAGGAGAGTACACTGCAGGCCATATCCAGTTGTGGTTAAAAGTGGGACCCATAGCTTCCCTAGCTCGGTTCCACGTGGTGAAAACAGAAGTCTCATACCACGTCCTTTTGGGACGACCATGGTTGCATAAGCACAGATTAATTCCATCTACCTACCACCAATGCGTGAAAGGGCGGATGAACGGCAGGATGATAGCATAGCAGCGAATCACTCACCATTTGAGCAGGCGGAAGCTCATTTGGTGGAAACCATGTTCTACGATCAATGGGCTCCATCCGGGGAAAACTCAGTGTCAAGGCCGCAAGGTACCTTCGTGCCTAAATGGAGAGACATCCAGGATGATCCCGAGCCTGACCTAAGGGAATTACTAGCCAGAAAAAAGAAGAGGAAGCACGCGCCAGCCGAGGACCCAGAGGATACACCCCACTGTGTCAGGATCCGAGGTCCTGACGGCAGGATTGTGTATAAGTTATGAAGGGGCGCGGGGCCCACTGGTGAAATGCAAGAGGGCCCCACCCGGGAGTGGCAACACAGGAACTTGACGTGTTGCGTGGTTCAAGAAAAGTCGGAAGAAGAAAGTAGCGAAGAAGAAAACGAGAAAGTTGTGACGGAAAAAGAAGTACAGGTTACGGCAGAAGAAGAAATGGAAGAAGTTGACTTGGGGTCTGTTTCCCAAGGACCAAGACCTATCCTGATTAGTGCAAGTTTGGCCGAGACAGAAAAGACAGAACTGATGTTGCTCTTGAAAGAATTTAAAGATGTCTTCGCATGGGAATACAATGAAATGCCGGGGCTAGACCCTGGGCTAGTCGCACACACATTGAATGTAGACCCAGAGGCCAGGCCAATAGCTCAGCCTGCCAGGACATTCCACACGGAAATAGAAGGGCAAATAATCAAAGAGGTGCAGAAACTGCTTGCCGCAGGATTCATCAAACCTATCCAACACCCGCGATGGCTGTCCAACATCGTACCCGTGAAGAAGAAGAATGGCCAGATAAGATGTTGTGTAGACTTCAGAAACCTCAACAAGGCCTGTCCGAAGGATGAGTTCCCTTTACCAAACATGGACTTACTGATAGATTCTGCGGCAGGCAACGCCATGTTCTCATTTATGGATGGGTTCAGCGGGTACAACCAAATTAGGATGGCACCAAGGGATGCAGAAAAAACCGCTTTCAGAACACCCATGGGCAACTTTTATTACACTGTAATGCCTTTTGGGTTGAAAAATGCGGGTGCCACTTATCAGAGAGCAATGACGGCCATATTTCACGACATGATGCATTGTGAACTGGAGGATTACGTAGACGACATAGTAGTAAAGTCAAGAAAGAGAGAAGAACACTTTCAAGTGTTAAGGAGGGTATTCGAAAGGTGCAGAACCTTCAAACTAAGAATGAACCCTCTCAAATATGCATTCGGAGTATCCTCGGGGAAGTTCCTCGGCTTCTTGGTTCATAGCAGGGGGATAGACGTTGACCCAGCCAAGGCTACGGCCATTGCAACCATGAAACCTCCGGGCACGGTAAAGGAATTAAAGAGCTTCTTGGGGAAAGTCTCGTACATTCGAAGATTTATCCCCGGGTTGGCATCAATCACTGCCGCTTTCACCAAGCTGCTCAGAAAAGGGCATGGTTTTGAGTGGGGGGAATCGCAGCAGGCAGCCTTCAAAAGGCTACAGCAGATCATGATGAACCTCCCCACGGTGCAAGCCCCGATTCACAAAAAGCCATTATTGCTCTACTTGGCTGCCAACTCATATGCCATTGGTGCGATGATTGCCTAAGAGGACGTGGGCGGCACTGAGCAGCCCGTATATTATATCAGCCGCGCCTTGAAAGATGCAGAAACTCGATACCCGAGGGCGGAGAGAGCATGCTTAGCCATTGTATATGCTTCACAAAGGTTGCGCCACTATTTCTTGGCCTACGAGGTGTGGTTAATGACCAAATCCCATGCCATCAAGGCTCTGCTGCGACAACCGATCCTCTCTGGCAAGATATCCCAATGGTTGCTACAATTATCGCAAAATGATTTAAAAATGGGGACGCCTCGGGCAGTAAAAAGCCAGGCTATAGCAGACTTATTAGCACAATTTCCAGGCGAGGAAGAGTTCCCACTGGATGATGAAGTCCTCGGGGAAGTGGCCACGGCAGAAGGAGCCGAAGAGCAATGGGTAATGAAATTTGATGGGTCTTCTACCGCCCAGTCTGGAGGGGTGGGAGTAGTTCTATACCATGAAGAAGATAAAGCGGTAGCACTGTCATTTAAACTGGAATTCCCCTGTTCGAACAACACCGCGGAATACGAAGCCTATCTAACCGGGCTGGCCACGGCCCTGGAAATGGGAATTAAACACTTAAGGGTGTTAGGCGATTCAAATTTAGTGGTCTGTCAGGCCAACGGGAGCTTCTCCTTGAAAGAGCCTAGTCTAGCCCCGTACAGAGCAATGGCTCAGAAAATGGAGGAAAAGTTTTCGACTTTTGAGATAGAGCATGCTCCCAGAAATGAAAATCGGTTTGCGGACGCGTTGGCCGCGCTGGGATCTCAGGTAATGTTTGAAGGAAATAGCACCCAAGTAGAGGTCAGCAAAAGGAGAGAATCGATAATTGATACGTTGAGAGGGGAATTCCAAGAGGAACAGTGCGACGAAGACTGGCGTTTGCCCATAAGGGAAGCCTTGATGAATGAAGATGATGCCGCAGGACTCAAGGTGCTAAAAGATTACGCACTAGTAAAGGGGGAGTTATACCGCAGGATGCCAGGTGGGGTCTTGGCCAGATGTGTAAGACCAGAAGAGGCCCAGAGGAAACTGAAAGAAGTACACGACAAAACTTGCGGATCCTGCGGAGAAGTCAGTCTCTACCGCAGGCTTCAAAGGGCAAGCTTTTATTGGCCAAACATGGGCAAAGATGCGGATCGAGCCCAAATTCAGTGTGGGGCTTGCCAACTTGCGGCAGACAGAGAAGAAAGTTACGTTGTGACCGCCTGCGAAGACTGGAGAAGCCCATTTATCCAATACCTGACGGAAGGTATCCTGCCGCGGAAACAGAGTGAAAAATATAAACTCAAGCGGCTGGCAACACGCTACTTCATGCACAATATGGTCCTCTTTAGAAAGGGGTATGATGGGGACCCCTTAAGGTGCCTAGGTCCTGAAGAAGCAGAGAAAATGGTGAAAGAAGTACACTCTGGAGAGTGTGGGGAACACCAAGGGAAGAAAAGACTCTACAGGTGCCTGCTACAGATGGGTTACTACTGGCCTGCCATGAAGAAGGATACGGCAGAATTCGTAAAAAAGTGCCACAGTTGCCAGGTGCAGGCCAACTTAATTCACACCCATCCACAGAATTTGCACAGCATGGTAACACCATGGCCCTTCCACACTTGGGGGCTTGATCTGGTAGGACCGGTTAACCCACCATCACGAGGATATATATGGATATTGGTAGCTACGGAATATTTTACTAAATGGGCAGAGGCGGTGCCTCTTCGCAAAGCCACCGGAGGAGCAGTGGCAAACTTCATCAAGGAGAACATAATCGTGAGGTTCGGGGTACCCCACAGAATCATTAGTGACAATGGCACACCTTTTGTCAACAGTGAAGTAAGGAAGATGTTAGAATTCTATCAAGTTAAGCATCACCGGTCATCACCTTACTACCCTCAAGGGAATGGGCAGGCGGAGGCAACAAACAAAACCCTTATAAAAATCATAAGTAAAATGAGTCAGGAGTACACGGGAGGATGGGCAATGCACCTGCCGGACGCCCTTTGGGCTTACAGAAAATCGCCTAAGTCAGCCACAGGTTTTTCGCCTTTTTCTTTGGTCTACGGGACTGAAGTGGTGAGTCCAGCGGAGGTAATGACCCCGTCCCTGAGGGTCATGAAAATGCAAGAAAAAGGAGGAGAGGAAGAAGAGGTCTTCGCGGCAGAAAGATATGAAGACCTGGAAGGACTTGATGAAAAAAGAGAACAAGCCCAGGAACACAGCCGTAGATATCGGCAAAAGATGACTGAAGCTTACGGCAGGACGACTAGAGAACGAGTGTTTGTGGAAGGACAGCTTGTTTTAAAAGTGGCAGACTACGTTAGAAGAGGCCTGGCAGGACCATCCAAATTTGCACCAAAGTGGGAAGGGCCCCTTGTGATAAGGGAAGCATACCCGAGTGGGTACTACCGTCTGACTCAGATGGACGGCAAAGACCTAATGGACCCGATCAACGGGAAATGGCTGAAGCAGTACTATGCCTGAGGAGAAAACTCACATGATTGCCTCTTTTTCTTTCCTTTGTTATATTTCCTTTATGTTTCCTTTTACCCTATTATTTTTCAAGTGACTGTGTCACAACATGAAATTGTAATTTTGCTTTCGGCAGGATGTAATGAAAAGGCATCAAGTATTATCATCATATGTCATAGCAAAATGTAAAGTGTAGCGTCACAAAGATAAGTTACAAGCCCAGGTCATGGCAAACTAGCCAAATAAGTATTACAACAAAATGTAATGTAATAAATAGTCATAAGCAAAAGGAAACAACGGAACAAGGAAAAGCATCAACGAAGCCCGGAAATAAGAGACTGATCTCCAAAACGATCGGATCCACCAACACTGGAAAGAAGACGCTCACGATGGCCCTCCAAGTCTGCCACCTCCTTTCTCAAAATCTCAAGACGCGAGTCAATAGCATCTACATTGGGTCGCACTCTCCTCGTGAAAACAGCCCGAGCAATCTCCCGAAGGTGATCCAAAAGGAACTCCACGGCAAAGCCTACGCTGACAAGTTCCTGCACCGCGGCCCTCCACTGCAAAATCCTCTCGGTAGAGACAGTGTCAACGAAGCTATGCTCTATATCATTCAATACACTCCCCAACATCTTCAGGAAATGCTCTCTAACAGAACGACCAAGTCGAAAGCCCTGCATGAAGTCCCCGTGGTTGCCATAGATCATCACCAGATGAGAAGCACAGTCCCCCGGGACTCTAAAGCCGTGAAAGTCCACATAAGGAGGGCCCGAGCCCCAGAAAGCTGCAGGATCAAGATCATTGACCTCGGGTTGGTCAAAGCGGGTGAAAAAGGCAGCAGCCTCGTCCTCGGGACCTGGAAGGGTAGTGGAACTACTACCCGCTTCAAATTGGGATGGGGCTATAGGAGGAGATCCTACCAAAAAAAAAAGAAAGAGCACGGCATGAGATGAGGAATTAAAAAGGGAAAAGGGGAAATGAGCAAAAGCCCACGGGGCGCAAAAAAAAATATATATATATAATACAGACAAGGAAGAAAATGAAGCTTACCAGAACCAACATCAATGGGGGCTGTGGGAAGAACTGAAGCAGGCACAGAGGGCACGGCGGAAACTGACGCCGTGAGTATGGAAGAAGCTGGTGCAGAGAATACGGCAGGAATAGGCGTGAAGGGATTAACTACCGCAGGCGTCCCTACGCTAACCGCAATGCCTAGCCCTTCAAAAGTCTCTGTGCACAAAAGAAAATAGACGTGCAAATGAAAAAAAAAAAGAGAGAAGAGTGGGCCCCGTGAATAAAGAAAGAAAAGCAAACCCAACAAAAAAAAAGGGAGTGGGGACATACCCGTGAATCTAGCCTCGGGTGGGGCATCCTCGTCCTCGGACTCGGAAATATTCCTCGGCAGGATGGGCTCACTATCAATATCTTCGGGAGCATCCTCGGACTCCTCGGACGATAGATCAACATCGGATCCGCGAATGGCCGAGCTGGGAATGGAAGAAGGAGTGATTACTAAGGAAGAACCGTCCTTCGCGGCCTGAGACAGAATTGCAAAAGGATCAACGGTAGAAAGGACGAGAGGAGCAACAGGTGAAACAGCCTCGGTCTGAGTCGTGGCAGGAAGAGCAAATCCCCGTGGAGAAACGGGCATCTCGGCTGAAGAGGGAATGGCCTTGCTAACCCCCTCAGTATGAGTACCCTCTCTGGGTACCGGTCCGGTAGGAGGGCTAGGAGCCTCGGCAGGAATCCCAGGCGCAGCAACTGGAACAATGGACAGTTGGGAAGCTTCACCAACCCCGTCAAAAGAATCTGCCGCGGGTGTGCCCATGGAGGCGGGCAGCTCCTCGGCTGAAGGACGATAAATGGAAAGGGGCTCGGGCTGACCCTGGAAAGCAAAGGAAAGAGAAATACATATGTACACGCGGTAAAGAATGAGGGAACCGACGGCTAATCCAAACAAATGAAGGCACGTAGCAAATGAAACATATGTAAAAAAAAAAAAATAGGAAAGAAGGAAATGGAAGAGATTACCTCAAGTTCAGGCTCGTCAAGGTCAATGGGATAAGCAGATGACGTGTCTTCCTTATGCTTAGACTGCAAAGAGAGACAGGAGGCAGTATTAAGGAAGGGAATCAGTAGGCGTAACACGGGCTCACCACAGGCAAGTTAAAATCAAGACACAAAAGACAATGTATGTAACATACCCTTCGCTCAGCAGCAGGCATGGGATGGGGGGTTGTTTTCCTCTTGCTACCCCGTGTCCTGCTAGAAGGAGCATCCGTGGGTGGCTGTGGTGCAGCAGGCTTGGGCTTACTTGCAGACTTGTGTTTGGCAGGAGTCTTCTTATTTGGTGCAGGGATGTTGATTACCTTAACTTTCTTCTCCCAACCAGGGGGAAAATCGCCCGCGAGCCAACACCAACCCTTTTTCTCCTCGTCCCACTCGAAGACAGCAGAGCGGCTCTGTTTCTCAACATAGTCTAAAACGGACCTGGAGGGCAAGAGCAACCGAGGGTTGGGAGACACTAACATACTTAGCCCGTCAGGAGGAATAAGGGAGAAGCCGCAACTGCCTGCCAACTCTTGCCCGAATGAAGTCATCACTGCCTGCCAATAGCCATGCATGGCAGGAGTGCAAAGGCCTTCTCTCGACGAGCCGGGAATGGTAACTGCACTGAAGCGCGATCTCCAAAAGTCATAAACAGTCTGCCGCAGGAAAGGCCGAACAGAAGTAGGAGATTCCATGAGATAAGATAGATCATCGGGAACATCCTGGTCCAGCCCAAACTGCCTCCTCACCCGGTTGGCAAGATAGTGAACGAACCTAATACCCTCATCAGTCAAGTAAGGCAGCCATCCAACGTTGGTAGCCGCCAAATAGGTGATCCCCACCTCATCAAAACTAGTCAAAGGAGTGGTGGTCCCAATAATATCAACAAAGGGACCCATAGCAGAATCGGCACATGTGTAACCCCTACCCAAATTTCTGTAAGCTCTCCAAGTAAAACCAGTGCCGCTATCGAAAGACTCAACAACTGAGTGACCAATGGGTTTCAGACCAGACCAACGAAAAGCTAAAGGGAAATCGGATTCGAACCTGCCGCAGAAGTCAATGATCACCCGCGGACATGCTTGGTACTTCTCTCTCGCGAAGCGAACAGGCCTACACTTCGCCAAGTATTGAGCACAACGCTCAAACAATAACTGCTGCAGGATAGTGCTGTGTACAGAAGAAGCAACTATATGGCAGGAACCAGCCTGACTCTCATCCCTCCGCAGGATGTCCAGTTGCACATATAAATGCCCCAAAAACATGGGGGCCAGCGGCAGACTAACTCCGGTAGAAATCTTAATGGCCAAACGGAAGTACAAAGGTTTGATGGCGTAGTGGGGATGCGAACCAAAAACAAATTTACAAAGCCAAAAGGCAACAAAGGCCGCGCGGTGGGCAACAACGGAAAACTTAGAGGAAGAACTAACCCAATAGGACAACTTAGCATTCCCCGTCATCCTCTTTCTCAACTCGGCCTCAATAGCCTCTTCCTCCGGAGAAAGCTCTATGGTGGCAGGATCCACGTCACCAAGGATTGGCAAGAGCAGTTGGTTGGCCACGTCCTCAAGGGTCACGGTCAGTTCGCCGCAGGAGAAGAGGAATGTGTGGGTGGTGGCACACCACCGGCGAACCAAGTGACGGAGGTTGTAAGTGTCTCGAAAATTGGAAAGACTCCGGGACAGAACGATGGATTTCAGAACGCCGGCCTGCTGCAACAAACCCATGAAAACCGAGTCCGATAACTCTCGGTCAACCCACTCCTTCCAACCCAAGGCGGTTCCTGACCCAAACACGAAATGAATCGGCACCGGAAGAGAGACACCTTGACGGATGACCAAATCGGAAATGGAGGAAGACACCGGAGCCCAAGAAAAGTTGGGGTTTCGTCTACACATGGAGAGCCACACACGGCCTGGCGGCGGCGGCACATAATCGCCGGAAACTTCAGGAAAGAGAGGGTAAGGATTGTACCAAGGGTCGATTAGCGGCGCGCACTCGCTGTTGGGGTCGCGCGGCGCGTCTTCCTCGACGGAATGGTTGGAATCGGAGTACATAGCCTCCTCGCCTACTTCTTGTCCGGCGAGTGGTTCAGAAGCTTTTCCTTTCCCTTTGCGGTGAGAGGAAGAACTTGAGCTTTTCACCGGCGCCATTGTGCGACGGTTTGGTCTGAGCAAGAAAGATGAAGGTGTTTGAAGAGAAGAAGGCGATGAAGGAAGAGGGACAGACACGATTCTTTGGAAAAGATGGTGTTTATGAGGGATTTTCGAAAGGTCTCTTTTCTTAAATACATGGGTAATTAATGCTGGCCTGAAGGAAGGCGACTGATCAGCCATCAGAAGAAGAATGAAATAAATGAAGCGGTAGTTGTGTCTTAGAATAACTGCCGTTCTGGGAAAATCGAAGAGTCAGCACTGTTCACCGCAGGAAAAGAAATATAAGTACACGTAAAGGGGTCCACAGTTTCAAAAAGCCCGCGAAGAAAAAGAAAGAAAGGAAACAGAAGACAGAAAAGTCTTTTATTCACATATGGACCGCAGGAACGTTCCATATGTTCAGGGGGCTAAATGTTGAGGGTCATTTCTTCGAAGTAGACAAGGGTAGCCCAACCCAGCAACGCGGGCAGCAGACCAAGTAAAAATAAAAACCATTGGGCCCAAGCGGCAGGAACAATGGATCACAGGCCCATCAATACAAATGGATGGGTCTTGAGGAAGTAAGTGGGCCTAAAAGGCCCGGAAAGAGAGAAAATGGCACCCATGGGCAAGTATGTGTTGTAAAAAATGAGAGAACGGGCTGCGGCAGGCCCAAAGTAAAGTAAGCAAAGTAAGTATGGGATAATGGCAAGCCCATGTACCCCAAAGATGAGAATGAGGAAATTGGGCCGGGGAAGCCCAATTGAGTTAGTAAAAGCCCATGGGATGCGGAGTAAATGAACGGACCAAGGATGTCCAAAGAAACGGGCCGGAGAGGCCCAAAGGAAAAAAAGGGCATGAAAGCCCATATGCAAGGACACCAGTGGCCACCATTGATTGGGCCACTGGGGGAAAGAATTGGAATGGCAGGCCTAAGAAAAGGCCCAGTAGGAAGAAATCACCGCGGCAGGAAAAGCCACGCGGAAAGAAAGCAAAGGCATTTAAACGGATCGGGCTGAAAAGAAAACAAAGCCCAAACACTGGGTAAAAGCCCAGATCCTGAGGGAGCGGGAAATCAGAATAGCAACCTGTGAAAAGCCAGAAACGGGCGGCAGGCAAGAAAAGTCTTCACTCCACGGCAAATGCATGAACAGCAGGCAAGATTCAGATGCAAACACGCGCAAGGCCCAGGCACCACCAGCCTGTACCCAGCCAATACAGGACATGGTGAGGTCATGGGTCAGAGGTAAGAGGGCACGGTTTGGAGGTGGGGAGAGGGGAAGGCTTATTTTAAGGTTCCTGCTCAGACTCTTTCGGGGATACGTCCTGCTGGGATGACATACCACCCGAAAGAGGCAATGCTGAGTTGGAACCAATAGGTGCATGCCACGAGGGATAGAGAGAGAAGAAACGTCACCGCGGCAGGTAGGAATGCCGCGGCAGACTAACGGACAAAAAAATGTCTGTACCCGTAGACAGGGGAACCACAGACGGAACAGTAATGTCGGCAAGTACTCTCAGTCCAGACAAAAACGGTTGGAGGGTAGAATAGTAAAATCCGTCCACGGCAGGCACTATAAAATGGGAGCCTCTGCCGTGAACAAAGGGGGGAACGAGGAGAAGTGTAAAAAGGCAACACAGGAAAACAAAAAAGATACTCTGTAATACACTTAGCAAAACAGGGGAGGGATAAACCAAAAACACTAAGGGTGGGAAATCACTAAGAAAAAGGAAAAAGAAAGAAAACCTAGGAAGGAAAGATAGAAACAAAAAGAGTGAGAGCTAGCGGCGTGCACCGATAGGTTTCTTCCCTTCTCTCCCTCTCGGATCCTTGTCCTCTTCCATATTCATTTCGGGTATTGATCACTTGGGTCCACTTCCCTCAAACCCATTAACTTCACGGCAGGATTTCTTTTTCCTCGGAAGTTAGTTGCGTTGAGAAGAGGTGTTCTTCCTATTTGGTTTTGCCCCGCGGACGAAACCAAATTATTTCCATGTCCTTTGATTAATTTTTATAGCCATTCTCATCACTATTTTTGTTAAGTGTCATTATGGTTGTGAATTATTTTATCATTTTCCATTAAGAGAGTTATCTGGTCATTCCAGAGTGTATGTTTATGTTCATCAATAATATCTGCCTGCCGTAAGCACTTTTTTCTCTAAAGGGCTCTGCTTGCCGTGAGCTCATCTCCGAGTCAACTCAGCCCGCGGTAAAAGCGCCCCCTGGCAGACGAGGCACAGTTCGTGCACAAGCCCGGCCAAGTTGAATTCCATTTGGCCCGGTCTCGACTCCCGCAACCCAGAACATTTGGGCCTAGATCACAAGAGGGCAGCCCAGCCCAACATAGCAGAAAAGGCCCCCACACTTTTCTACTTCGTCTAGTGTGTCCTCTCTCTCTCGGTCTCTCATGGCATGCACCCAGCGATTCTTACCCACCCTTGCCTCTTTTGGGTGGCATGTCATCCCAGCAGGACTGTGCCCACCGAAAGAGTCTGGGCAAGAAACGCAAAAATGGATTCCCGCTCCTCTCCCCACCGCCAGACCATGCCCTCACCCATAACGTCACCCTTTCCCATAGTGGCTGGGTATAGGCTGGTGATGCCTGGGTCGTTCGCATGCGTTACCTTATTGATGTTTCGTTCGTTTGCCGAGGTCTGAAAAATGGGTGCGCATATCCTGCCGTGCGCTTCTTGGCATTTTCTGATGTGGATTGTTTTTCCGGCAGGCCAACGTCCATGTGTTGTCCCTTTCTTTGGAGGGTTGGGCTCTGTAGTGGGCTTCCCTTTAGTTTGGGCGTTTTTGCTTTGTGGCTTTGCGCCTCCTGCCGTGCCAGGTTTGCTATTCCTGCTGCTCAACTCAATCCTGCTGGGCTCTTTCGAACCTGCCGTGTTCTTTCCTTCTCAGTAGCCCAGTATGCTTACTGGGCTTCTTTTTCATTTCTTGCGGGCTCCAATGTCCCTTGTTTTTTCTTGTGGGCATCCCTGGCCCATTGGTTTTGTTTTACACATGGATTTTTGCTAACTCACTTTGGGCTTCCTTGACCCAATTTTCTCTTTATCCTTTTGGGCTTATGGGTTCTCCATTTGCCTGTTACTCTTTTTTTTTTCTTATTACAGTAGGCCTGCTGTGGCCCTTTCTTTCTTTTCCCTCATCCTTTTCATGGATTTTGTTTCTTTTCTCTTTCCGGGCCTATTCGAGCCAATTTGCTTCTTCTGGACCCATCTCATGGACCCTTGAACCATTCATATGCATTCTTTTTCTTCTTTTTTTGCTGTTTCTTTCAGTTTGCCCGCAACTCTGGGCCTTGGGCCTACTGGGCTTCATAAAATGAGACTCAACAACTACTAAAGTCTCTCATCATCAAACAAGAAATCTAAGGTTTGAACACTGCCTACACAAAAATCCAATTACTGTTTTGACTTGATAATAAAAAGCAATCATCATGGAATGGACATAGTTAGTTTGAAATACTATTGCATCTATAAAGAAAAATCATATATACTTTTCATACATTAATGATAAGTGTGGGGGCCTTTTTTGTGTGTGCGTTGGGCTGGGCTGCCTGCCGCAGTGGTAGGCCCGAGTATTCTGAGTAAGGAAGTTGAGACTGGTCCAACTGGAACTCAACTTGGGCCGGGTTGTGCGCAAACGTTGAGTCCAAGTCCAAGGGAAGATGCTGCGAAATGGGCTTATCCCTTGTTTCTGCCGCAGGAACTTTTCTCCAGTTTCTGCCGCAGGATTGACTTTTCTGCTATGCAGCAAGTCTGTCTGCCGTGCTTTAAAGCTTCCTGCCGTGCTTTAAAGTTGTCTGCCGTGCTTTAAAGCTTCCTGCCGTGCTTTAAAGCTTCCTGCCGTAAAGCCTTGTGTAATAGAGCTGTCTACCGTGCTTTAAAGCTGTCTGCCGTAAAGCTTCCTACCGTAAAGCCTTTTGCTGTGCAACAAAACTTCCTGACGTGCATTAAAGCTCTCTACCGTAAGGCCTTCTGCCATGCAATGAAGCCGTCTGCCGTGCAATAAAAGTTTCTGCTATGCAGTGAAGCTGTCTGCCGTGCTTTAAAGCTGTCTGTCGTGCAGTAAAGCCTTCGGCAATGTGAATGACTACCATTTTTACTGCAGAAACACATTTCTACTTCCTGCACATAAACAAATCTAAAAAACCCAAAGAAAATACCCATCAAACAAGTGTTAGTTTAAATGAGTTAGCATATTCTCAAATATATACATACATATATGAGTATACATACTTATACGTATTCACATATACATATATAAAATATATTTTTCCAGAACATGAGAAACAGGGTATATGTATATATATACTTACGACAGGATAATGGTTAGTTTGTGTCAAAAGCAAAACACGTAATAACAAATAAAGGATAAAGCTTCGGCAGGAAATGATTAACACGATAAATATAATAAAAAAGGTGCTACGATAGAATAACAGGTACAGAAAGTAAAGGCACCGCAGCAGGACAACTGATGTGGCAGACGTGATAAAAATGTGCTGCGGCAGGATGATTAAATACGGCAGATATAAGTTATAAAATCAAGTATATTTACAATCAAAATCAAGTATTGAATCTGCCCATAGAATAAGTAAACCAAGAAGGAACCCAAACTCCAACTTCAACAACCTTATCATGGGCTCTTGCCATAAAAGTTGTTCATTTTGGAGAATAGGCCTAAATGGCTACTAGCTATTACTTTTGGAGATTTCAAAGAGTGGGTTTGCTAAGAGGGAGGGAAAAGATGGTCTATTGATGCATTCCCCTATTCCTACCGCGTTTTCTCTCTTCTTTTTCATTATTTATTTCTTTCTTTTTCTCCCCTCTGGGTGTTTTTCTTCTTCTCCTGTTTTTCACTCATTCCCCTGTTTTTTCCTCCACTTCGGTCCCCCTTTTTTCTGCCGTGGTTACCTCCCTTTTATAGTGAGCTAATTTAATGGATTTCTCCCTTTTACCCCTAGGGCTTCACCAACTATTTTTGGTTTGTTGTGGGCATCCTTTCAAGATTACCCACTCACCCATTGGTTGCCCCAATCACTGCCATCTGCTCAGAATATATTTGCTGCATGACAAAATTCTTTTTTGTTTGTTCCTGCCGTATACCTCTACCTCACTACCTAGCTCTATGGCATGCATCAGTGGTCCCAACTATTTATTACTTCTTTTGGGTAAGATATCATCCCAGCAGGATATGTTCCCAAAAGACGTTATGGCAGGAAACCAAATATAGACCCCCTTTTCCCCCCACCACCAAACCACGCCCTCTGAATCTCTTTGACCGTGGGCCCACCTCCCTTGTATTGGCTGGGTACAGGTTGGTGGTGCCCCGGCCCTTCTGTTCTTGCTCCACTGTCTTCTGTGTTTGTCTCCCACGCCGTTCCTGCCGCAGCAGATTGGTTCTGTTTTGTCCTGCTGCAAGTCTTTGTCTAATTTCTTCACGCGTTCCCTGTTGCATTTGTCATTTCATTTAGTTTGACTCTTCCTTCACGCAATTCCTGCTGCTAACACTTCCTGCTGCTCCTTGTTTCCTTTCATCGTTCTTCTTCATATAAGTTTTCATGCCTATCTTTTTTTTTATACAAAAGGATTTGGGCCTTTGTAGGCCAAATAATGTTAACTGGATCAAAAGGGCGTTGGACCCAATTTATCTTCATCTGCCGAAGCCATCCTGCCAAAGAACTGTATCCTGCGGCAGACTTGTATTCTGCGGCAGACTTGTATCTCTTTCTTTGAACCCTTCTTGTTCTTTGGTCTTCTTCGTGGGCCTTTGGGCCTTGCTCTTCATTGGGCTTTCTTCCTCATAAGCCTTGAGCATATGGATTGCGGCAGACTGGTACATATTTGCAAAAATGGGCATCAACAATAAGAAACAAGGACGGAACTACCTAGGGGCTGAGGGGGGCCATGCCCCCCCCCCCCCTTTGAAAAAAAAATTCCCTATTATATATATTAGCATAAAAAATTTACTTTTGGCTCTAAAATTAATATACTTGGGCCCCCTCTCCCAAACAATTTACATGTTGACCCATGAAACCAAAAATGAAAAAAATTATCAAATCATCCCTTGTCTGGTTGTCCCAAGAATATCAAGAAAAACATTTAGCTAAACATTTGGACAATTTACAAATCCGGACAACAAGAAAAATCTACAAAACAATTCACATATTCAGATAATAATAAAAAATCTTTGGACACAGTCTAAGTAAAAATATATATATATATATAAAATTAATTATCCTAGCAAAACAAATCACAAAAACCCAATAATTTTTACCCAATTTTTACCTCTCATTTAAGAGCTCTTTGTCCCTCTTAAATGACTTCATCCCATAGTCACAGAGACAACTCCTATGCTGCTAATCACTCCATCCACACACCAATTAGTGTCACCGACAACTTGGATCAGTTGGTATCTTTAACTCAACCCATGAAAAAAAATTATTTTTTTAAAGAGCTGCTGTTGTTTAACACAACCTGTGGGAAAAAAAAAATTTTGAATGATAGAATTTGATTAATTTTTAATGTTTTATTAACTTTGAGACACACTTGGCATGTATGCATAAATGTAATACACACGTGAAACAACAATCTACTGTTTTGTGCCTTACCTAAACTGTCACCAGAGCATGTGTGTGATTAGTCAGTTGGTAATAAACTTTGTGCCTTCGCTAAATTAATGTAGTAATGGGAAAAACTTTATTATTTACATAGTCGAAGACTCAAAGTTACTGTACATTATCATGTGATTGTTTATTAGATCTTTTTTTCTTTTCTTTTTTTTTTATTATACTTTTTCAAAATGAAAATTTTTTAAAAGAAAAGATCTCACATCTTTATGCTACCTTAACCTTTGTTGATGCCTAATTTTGTGATTCCATATCCAAAAGCCCATGCGGAAAAAAGCTCAGTAAGTTGCAAAACACAAATCTGCCGCAGAATACAAGCCTACCGCAGAATATAGATCTGCCGCAGGATACAGTTCTCTGGCAGGATGGTTTCGGCAGATGAAAATAAATTGAGCCCAAGACCCTTTTGATCCAGTCAACATCATTTGGCCCACAAATGCCCAAATCATTTTGTATAAAAAAGATAGGCGTGAAAACTGAGAAGAAAAACACACGGCAGGCCCAAAAAGGCCTGGCAGGATTGAGATAAGCAGCAGGAATAACAATCTGGTATGGCAGGAGATGCCAAGCCACGAAGCAAACATCCAAACTAAAGGGAGGCCCAGCCTTCCAAAGAAAGGGACAAGTCATAAATGTTGGAGATGCAACCCACACCAGAAAAAGCCAAAAAGTGCACGGCAGGATATGCACACCCATTTTCAGACCTCGACAAACAAATGAAACATCAAGAAGGTAAAGCATGCGTACGACCCAAGCATCACCAGCCTATACCCAGCCACTATGGGAAAGGGTGAGGTCATGGGAGAGGGCACGGTCTGGCGGTGGGGAGAGGAGTGGAAACCTATTCTTGTGTTTCTTGCCCAGGCTCTTTCGGTGGGCACAGTCCTGCTGGGATGACATGCCACCCAAAAGAGGCAAGGCTGGGTAAGAACCACTGGGTGCATGCCATGAGAGACCGAGAGGGAGAGGGTACACACTGGACGAGTAGAAAAGGAACCGTCGTTGTCTGAAAGCCACAGGTCAATGGTAGTAGTCAGAACCATTGACTCGGTAAGTGGTTGGCAAAAGGTTCCCATACCAGACAAGGGCCATTAAAGGGCTAGAATAGTAAAATCGGTCACGACAGGCTCTATATAAGAGACCCGTAGCTGTGTACAGGAAGAAGGAGGGGAGAAAAAGAAAAAACAGAAGAGGGAAAAAACAAGGAAATTGAAAAAAAGAGAAAACAAAGAGAAGAAAACAGAGAACAAAAGAAAGAAAGAAAACAGAGCGTTTTATGGCAGGCATGCACCCAAATGGGTTAACCCCCTCTCCCCCTCAATAGCCTTGTCCTCCATTGGAGGGAAATACGACTTATACTCGGGCACATACCATTTGGGGCTTGTAAGAGATTTCACAATTCGCTCCAATACCAATGGGCTTGATCTGCGATTGAATGCTATAAAAGATTTGTGTCCCCTCATCCTTCACCAATTGGTCGTTGGATAGATCGGTAAGGCACACGGTCCGACAAGTGGTATCAGAGCCTGGTCATAGGTTCGAGTCGTTAGAGCTGCATTGTGAGGGAGGGATTGTAAGAGATTTCACAATTCACTCCAATACCAATGGGCTTGATCTGCGATTGAATGCTATAAAAGATTTGTGTCCCCTCATCCTTCACCAATTGGTCGTTGGATGGATCGGTAAGGCACACGGTCCGACAAGGCTGATCTCTCAAAGCAATTAATTTCTCCTTTGAAGTTACTTGTGTTGAGGGAGCAGTTTTTCCTTCCCTGGTTAGAGTCCCGCGGTGATACTTGGTGTGGCAGACTCATTCTTTTTACTCTACTAATCCGGCTCTAATCTTTTGTTTTAGTGTTATTCTTTAAAAGCGAGGCCTTTTAAGTTATTTATCTTGTTTATTGCGGCAGAAATAGTGACTGCATTTTCTTTACGTTTTCTATATATTGTCTGCCTGCCATAACCTCTTAACAATGACTCTGCCTGCTGTGAGCTTATAAACAGACTTTAGCAAACGTGGTGTGGCTTGTGCACAAGCCAGGCCAAGGAAGTGGAAAAATGTTTCTGCAGTAAAAAACGAAGAGTGGTCATTTACATTGTAGAAGGCTTTAAAGCACGGCAGACAGCTTCACTGCATAGCAAAAACTTTTATTGCACGGCAGACGACTTCATTGCACTGCAGAAGGCTTTACGATAGAGAGCTTTAATGCACGGCAGAAAGTTTTGTTGCACAGCAGGCAGCTTCACTGCATAGCAGAAACTTTTATTGCACGACAGACGGTTTTAATGCACGGTAGAAAGTCTTGCTGCACAGCAGAAAAGTTAGGCCTGTGGCAGAACTGGAGAATAGTTCCTTCTGCGGCAAAAAAGTCAATCCTGCGGCAGAAACGGGAGAGAAGTTATTGCGGCAAGAACAAATGATAAGCTCACTCACAGCGTCTTCCCTTGGACTTGGACTGAAAGTTTGCGCACAAGCCGGGCCAAGGTGTGCTCCAATTGGGCCGGTCCCGACTCCTCACCTAGAAACAACTCGGGCCTAGTGCGGCAAGAATTTGCCCAATACCCCAGTCCAGGCCCACCCCCTTACAACCTTAACCAAGTAATTATAAATAAAAAATTCCTTAACCAAGACACCAATAATTGTCTCACCCTTTTTTTCGCTGAATATTAGTGCATGATGTTGATTAACCATTATTTTAGTTGTTTTATTAATGTAATACTAGACATGGATTTCAACTTTTAACTATAGTTTTTGTATTTTTTTTTTTTTAGAATCTTTTATATATAGCATTATGAAGTTATTAGGTATAAAATTATGTGAAAATAATAAATAGATTTAAAAAAAAATTATAATGTGGATAGAATAAAGAATTGGTCTAACCTCAGTCAGACCTTGAAAATATCAAGACGTGCCAATTGACTTATAGAACTCTTGATTATAAATATCTATTATTAATTTTTTTAAAGAAAAAATACAAAAAAAAAAAAAAAAATTAATGCTAATAATGTATCATTGTCAACCTCTAGTATTAATATTCAAACTTTCTAAAATTCTAGAACAAAGAACTTTGGCCTCCCCTAAGTTTGAATCTTAATTCCGTCTCTGATAAGAAAGATGATCTTCAAGTCTTCAACCGCTATCTCGTGAGTGTTTACTTCAATCCTTAGCTAATAAAATGCCATCCAATAGAATTTGTAGATATAAATTATTGTGTAGACTAAAGACTGAAAGGGTGGAAGCATTTTCAAAAATTAGTTAAATAATAGGGATAGATTAAGAAATGTCAAGTAACGAATGACACAATAGTTTGAATATTCTGTAATCCCTTACTGAGATTTATTGGATTAGTTAGTAATATAATGAATCAAGTTGTTTACGAATGACTCAATGTGAGGAAAAAACTTATCTATAATTTTTTATTTAATAAGAACAGATTGAGAGATACCAGGTTGCAAAGGACACAAATGTTTGAATATTTTGTACTCCTCTATTGAGAATTTTGGGATTAGATAAGATTGTAATCGAATCAAGCTATTTATGATGACTCCGCTCGTGAAAAAGTTTATTTATTTAGTAAACTAGCTACACTCAAGTTCAATTAGGCTTGGCTATTATATGAATCAAGCACGAATATAATAATTTAAAAATGAATATAAAATTTAATTTGAGTATGTATAATATTATATGTTTATATATGTGCACATGTATAAAATAAATTTATATAAATTTAAGATTTGATGTTTAAATTTGTAAATAAGTTCGTAAGATATTAAATTATTCGTTCCATCATTTTGTCAGTCCCGTCTAGGAAATCTAACTTTTTAAGGAATATAATCTTATGTGTTACTTTTAAATAAATAGATACAAGTTTCCAAATTATTATTGTTAATTTAAATTTGAGTGAAAGAAGAATATTAACTTTTTAATTAAATAAAAATAAGGGTAATTAAGAAAGTTAGCAATAATTTATTCAATGACTTTTTAAGAGGACACCCCAACGTGAATGGAATTGAGGATCTAAAACAATTATTGAAATTTATTGATACTTAACACAGAGGTCATTTGAGTTCGGAATGAACCCCAGAGAGGGGCCCATAGGGACTTGGGTCCCCCCCAGGTTAGGTATATATATATATGCCCTTCTTCTAAGTAGCTTGCCCCCCTAACCCTCTAAATCATTAGCTCAACCCATGTAAATCCTCAACCCAAAATATAACAAATTTTATTTAATAAAAAAACAAAATAAAAGTCAATGGTGTTTTGTGTTTTTTGTTTTTGTTAGTAGATAAATGTATTTTAATTTATTAAGAAACAATGATTTTGCGTTTTTATCTTAGTTGATAATTTGTTAATACTATATAGATACTTATTTAGATTTATTTATTTTTACTCCGGCCCCTCTAGCTTGAAATTCTAGATCTATCCTTGATTTGAGTAGATATTTGTTCATGTGTCCCGGATGAAGAAGTATCTAAAACAATTTTGGTAATCATCCTTATTTATATAATCCTCTTTAGAAATCAAAAGACTTATAATTTGGTATTATTCAAAATTTACCCTTAAAGAAAAATTTTGAAGTCAAATTCAAGTCCCTTTATTGCAAAGGGGAAAAAAATTACTTAGGAAAATAACATCATAAAAAAAAAGTTAAAATGACAAATTTTAAATTTATAAATGATTAAAATGACAATTCACCAAATTTAAATGATATAAATTGTATTTTTATCCAATAATAATAATAATTCGCCAGCACTCGTGAGATAAGATTACATCAAGGTGAGAATAGACAATTTCATGACCAAAACTTGTTGGGATCGCACAATTGCAAAGGAAGAGAAGCTGATTCTTTTGTTTGTCCATGAGAGGGAGGTTCTCAAGGGCTAAAACAAAAAATTCCCAATATCAAATCAATGACTTGGACTTGGACTTTTTCTTCAATTATTTGGTTTAATAAAGAAAGATCCTTTTCCTTTTATTGTTGACTTGAAATTTGGGATTCATAATTATCTCTCTACAAAGGCCTACATTCTTCTGTTTTCTGGACCACGTTTGAGTACTTGCGTTTCACAGCATTTATTATTTTTGAAAAAAATAAAACCCATAAGATTCGTTACAAGAAAAGACAACAAATATGAGGATGACTAATGAGATTGATCTAGAAAATACTATTTTTTTTAAAATGATAAAGAAAGAAAAAAGTAATTAATTTTTTATAGTTTTATGAAAGTTGTGTTAAAAATTTTTTAAAATAGTTTATTAATAATTATTTTAAAGGTCCTCGTTAATAAGACTTTTTATTATAATAAAAATATAATTTTTTTAAAACATCCACCACCGAATTTTTTACATGCCGTACGTGTTGATACGGTACTTACTGTTCCTGAAAACATTTGCTAGTGTGACTGCTTTTACTGTAAAATAAAAAAATAAAATTGCACAATATGCCATATAATGAAAGAACTATTTTCTTTTTTTGAAATATTGTTAATAACTTTAGCAATTGGACTGATAAGTTGTACTAAATTGATTAGAAAATCAGGACAATGTTTTTCCATCTCAAGCCACAACTTTGTAACTTCAAAAATTCTGGTCATGGAGTTGGGCTCAACTTTGTTTTGGAAATTTTGGTGGCGGAAAATTGCAATGAAAAATTTTCCATGTTTTTCTCTTGTATGTCTGGAAAATTATTGTTATCTTAGTTAGACCAAATCCAGCCTAATTTCTTATGTATTAGTATGATGTTAATGAAAATTAATTAATAAGGTTTACAATAAAATTGTAGCCAGTCAAGATACCCAGCCACTGTTTTAAAGGTTTCACTGTTTTTCTCTGAAATTCTTTTTTCTATTATCATTATTAGTATCATTATTTTATTGAATATGAGATCTTATTTATACCAGGAAGCAGTACAAAGTTTAAAACAAATAAGAACAAACTAGAACTACCAATTACTTAATTATTTTTTCTAAATCCAATTAAGCTTAATTTCTTTTTTTCACATATTGAATTTAGTATTTTTGGATCTTAGTACTAGTACAGCTACTTGGTCCCAACTTCACATCATGGAAATTGAATAGCTTTTCAGGGCTCTTTAACTCTTTCTTGGAATTTTGTTTTGTTGGAAAATGTCATTTACTATTTCCTCACAGCTAAAAACAGTCTATGGTGTCTAATATGGCGGCCTGTTGATCTTGATCTTCTTGAGATGAGAATAGAACGTTTGTCCATTCAAAGCTACGACTTTATTTCTATTTTTGGGTGTTTGCGTAAGTATCTTTTTTTATAAGAAAATTTTTTTACCTTTAATTTAATCTAAATATATATGTGTGTAAAACTTATTCTTGGAGACTTGGGCTGTGTTTGTTTCGTGGAAAACGTTTTCCGGAAAATACATATTTTCCGGAAATGCTATTTTCCGAAAAAGGAAAATATTTTTAAGTGTTTGGTTGAATTATGGAAATTGTTGTGGAAAATATTTTTATGTGTTTGGTTACATTAGGAAAATGCTATTTTCCGGCAGCAAATTCCGGCAACAACACAACAACAACAACAACAGCAAATTCCAAATTCCAGCAACAACAACACCAACAACAACAATCAGTTCATCCAAAAAAAACAATAACAACAATCAAATTAAAAAAAAAAAAAAAACAACAACAACAATCAAATTAAAAAAAAAAAAAACTGAGAGATCGAGGAAGAGAGAGCTCCAGCTGCGATGGCGCGATCGAGGGTCTGGGTCTGGGTCGAGCGGCGTTGGAGCGATGGCGCGATGAAGGAGGCGATGGGTCTGGGTCGACGACGAGGTGCGATGGCGCGATCGAGGTGCGATGGCGATGGTGCGATGGCGCGATCAGCGCGGTGCGATGGCGAGGTGCGAGACCGGAGCTCGAGGTGCGATGGCGAGGTGCTGCGATCGGAGCTCGAGGTGCGATGGCGCGGTTCGTGGGTTCGTCGGTTCGTGGCACCGGCGAAGTCGAAGGCTTCGTGATCGCGATCTCGGCGCGATCGAGAGGGCGGCGCGATCTTGGCGAGATCTCGGACGAAGGAGGCGACGAGATCGAAGACGAAGTAGGCGACGAGATCAAGGACGAAGGAGGCGACGGCGACGAGGATGGCGATCTGACCGGCGAGGACGTGCTTCAGGCGACGAGGCTTGGGCTCTCTCTCACTCTCTCTCTCTTCGGGTGTATTTTCCGGAAATGCTTTGAAGGTAAAATGAGAACGTAAATTGATTTCCGTTCAAAATGCGTTATTTTCCGGTCAACGTGAATCGTTTTTTCCGTTGACTGTATTTTCCGTAAGAACCAAACACCGCATTTTCCGGAAAATCATTTCCGGAATCAGTTTGAAGCCGAAACAAACGGAGCCTTGAACACTGACCTTTACTCCCACACTTTACAGACACTTATATTTGTGATTGTGTATGTATCTTGAATAGGACATACGACCATAAATCCAACTGAAAAACAGATATTTCTTCACAACAAATTAAGAGCCTTTAAGTAAATTAATTACTAAATAAAGTATAATTAATTTCTAATTTTATCAGTATATCATGCCTATTTTTATCTCAATCTTACCAAATTAAAATCCTATTTACTACTTTAATTATTTTCTATTTCTTCAGAAGTATTATTATCATATTATGGAAATTATATAAGAGTTCGCCTATTTTATTGAAGACATCTGAATAATTTTGGAGAACTTGCTCTTTAAAAATTAGCTAGATCTACTGATCAATTATTGCCCCTTTGATGAACTCAAATCATTCTTTAATTCACTGCACTATATTATCATATTAACTAAGACTAGCCTAAACATGTAATTATGTTCCAATAAAATTTGCAAGCCAATCCTTTCACTAAGTGTTTTCCAATTGAGCTATATTAATTTGTAAGTTGTGACAAATGTCTCCTAAATACATTACTATTTATTGGGTGGAAGTATTTGAGTAGAAGGTTTTGGATTTTATTTTTTGGTTTAAATTACTTGAATATAGTATCAAAACTACCATTTTTTTTCTATTTATAACATTCGTAGATGAATTTAAACTAATTAATATGTGAATTTAAAATGATTTAAGTGTAACATGTTATTTCAAAATTCATAACACTTTTTTTTTGGTTGAACATATACCTATAGAACCCCAAATCTATGTATGTTGTTAAAATTCATATCAGGTAATAAATTAATTCATTTTAAATCCTCAAAACCAAAAGTCAATAGAATTTTTTTGCATGGTCCGTTTGGATACAACTTATTGTTGCTGAAAATACTGTAGCAAAATAATTTTTAAATATGTAAATAGTACCGTGAGACCTATTTTTAATATTTTTTTAATGCATGAACAGTGCTACTACAGTGCGTAAACAGTGATAAATGTCTCTTGCATAGTGATTTTACTGTTCATGCGTTGAAAAAAAAAAAAAAAAAGATTCCGAAACGTGAAATTGGAAACGCACAGCAACTTTGAGTGTTATCCAAAAACATACTGAGTTTGGTATACATGATTACTTTATGCTTTTCCAAGCACATAATTTGTGCACCAGGTGCATTTTTGTCTTTGATTATTTGTGCATTCAACCAACTCTGAAAAAGAAAACTCGAAGAGTGCATTATTATTAGAAAAAAAACAATCCCTGGAAAAGGCATGGTTGAATTAGGATCAATTAGCAGACTTAAATTTGTTACAATGTATTGTAACAAAAAAGTAATCATGTTTATTCTTGGGTCGTTGTTGGGAGTCTCTGAAGTGTTTAGTGAAGTAACCGTGCTAGATTGCCTAACTTGTTTTATGCTTTGATCTTTCCTGGGTTAGGTAACTATCTATTTTTCATTTTGGTCATAGCACTACTTTTTTTTTTTTTTAAATTTCTTTTGTACATAGGTCACAGTGCTACTTGTCTTGAAATTTTGCACCATTGTACAATTAGAATTAGATCACCGTACAGATGTACTTGGCATTGTGAGTACTCTTTTTTCCTCCTCATATAGCTGTCAAATTAGAAGAGAAATGTCTAAAGAGAGGAAAAAAAAAACTGTAGAAATTAGATTTAGAAAACGTAAACCAAATCAGAATTGACCATATTCATTATTCAAGTTCAAACCCATGTGGATCGGAAACAATATGTTTACAATGATTTCACAATAAAACTCGAATATTAAGTGCACGTTTGGATACACATTTTTTCCTCTACGTTTGCATCCCGTGCGTTTTGTGTGACCACAAAACAACTTTTTTCAATTTTCAGCAAAAACAACTTTAAAACTGAGTCCTACGATACTATTCACATATTTAAAAATTATTTTGTTACAGTGTTTTTAGTTTTCAATTTTTAGAAATAAGCGGTATCTAAACAGACTCTAAATGTGTGTTTGGCAAAAATTAAAAAGTCAGCTTATTTTTACTACTATTTATAGTCCCACTACACTTTTTAATATTATTCATGAGTTTCACTGTAGTCTGTATTATTTAAACTAATTTTTACTTTTATCTACAATATTTTTAGTAAAATTTCAACAAAATAAGCAGATCCTAAACTAGACCTAAATTGTTAAGGATAAAATAATAATGTTATTGATAGACTTGAAATGATAGTCAACAACAAGTAACCATCTTGACTTTGTTATCGCTTAAATTTGTCGTAAAATTACTGTGAAATTGTCGCGGACTCCAGCCGTACAAATCTCCATGTATTAGATTAATTTTTGTGATGGCTATGTATAGTTAGTTTCGTACGTATGTAAACGTGTCAATAAAGTCATGGGCTGTGGTAATGACTATTATGTCTTATGTCAGTATGTATCTTTGTCACGTCACTCACGTCACAATGATGTACACAATACGCAAATTGCACAATAGTCTTGAAAAGATAGGAGCACCTGTTTCTGTGATGTGAATTGGTTGAAATTATGCCTAACGAGCGCATTGACAACTGACAATCAATATGGGAGAATCCAAGAAAAACCACTTTTTATTATGGTCTCTAAAATTTACAAGAACTCATTTTTTTTTTGGGGTTAACAGGTTCCTACAATCAATTAACAAAGATTTCATTAACAAATTAGCAGTGTTATTGTTTATGAGGAGCACAACGCTTAAGGCATCAAGTAAAACAATAAAATTATTTACAAGAACTAATTAAGTAATTAGTAACTAGTGTTCTCAACAAAACTATATATATATATATATATATATATTTGATAGTTTAGAGAAAAAGAATTTAAACTAATATTTTAATGAATGATTTAAAAATAAAATGAAATTTGATTTCAATTAATATATATATATATATATATATTAGACTAATGATATGTAAAATTATAAAGAATCAAAAATTTATGTGGTACAATATTATAAAATCAACCAAAAGTCAAACAGTTTTAGTTTTATATGTAAATATAGATGCATCTAGTTAATTGATGCCCATGTTTGTTAATTGATTATTTTAAGAAAATTTTGATACCACTTTTATAAAAATTATAAAAAATTATCAATAAAGTTTTAAAAGAACTTCTTAAACTAATGCCCTTATGGCATATATCCAATTTGATTCCTAATATTCAAAAAGTCAAGTTTATGAATTAATTATTGTAAATTTGTAATATGACTAAGAGTTTTGTAATTTAGTAATATAATATGTTCTTTTTTATTAAGAGAATTAGGGTTAAATTCCCTTTTCTTATTATTATAATTATTGAATTATGAAAAAACTATCCTAATAACATCCTTTCTCTCTAATCAGTACTCATTAACACAAATGAGTAATGTGTAGTTTTCTATTTTTATTTTTTATAGGATAAGATCCTTGAAGTTTATGCATGATAATTATTTTTTATAATTGAATAGTTGAGTTAAACCCATGTGTAATGTGTATCATTAAGTTTATGCATGATGATTTTTTTTTTGCTGTTGATAATTTGATGATTTTAATGAGGGTGAGAGATTTAAACACTAATTGAAAATATCAAAATGTATCAATTGTGTTACATGCTCTTTACTAACATTATATAAGTAATTTTTTTTTTTGGATGAATAGCTAATATTAAATAAATAAAATGGTTTAACATTATGAATTAATAATGATGAGAATAGCTCTTAGTGTTTTCAACATAGACATTTAGCATTTGCAGCTCACTCCTCCAACTAACAAATTATAAAATGAAAAAGAAATAATGAGGGTTATCAAAGTTTTACATATGGTTTCAAAAAAGAAAAAGAAAAAAGAAAGAGGTTCACATAAACCTACTCACAAGTCACATCCACTCCCTCAACTATCAAATCATTACTATATAAATACAAAGTTCTTGTGAGATGATGTGTGGTAAGAGTCAAAATTTAAGTATCTAAGAGTGAGTTTTACACACATATACATTTAGATTATACTAAAGTAGTTTTGTATAAAAAAAATAAAACTATTGAATCATTAAAAAAAAAATAATGATGAGGGCAATCGAAGTTTTACATTTAGTTAAAAAATAAAAATAAAAATAAAAAGGAAAAAGAAAAAGAAGAAAAAAGGTTCACATAAAGTTGCTCACACCCACCATACGAGGTTATGACCATGTTGGTCACCACCCGATCCCATTAATGCATACGTAGCAGGTTTGAAGTTTGAACAGGTTTATAAGGATATAGTGGTTTACAGTTGCCAAATTAGCGTTAGAAACATGACACTTATTTTTTGAGAATCAATTAACATGACACTGGAACTTGATCTATTGGTGTTACAGTGAGGCACGGAATAATTAATTACGATAAATTAAATAATTCAAAGACTTGATTTCGATATTTTTATTTTTTTATTTTTAATGCTGGTGAGTAGTGACCAAATCAAAATGAGAGTAATATGTCCATTATTAAAACAACTATACATATATTAAAGAATTAGTACAAATGTACAATTTGTTAAGTGGTCAAACCCTACATCAAGTAATAATAAAAAGCTCAGCTAGCGATTGATTTGACATTGTCAATTTGCTCAAATCCACAAATTTGAAATCTTCGATTAATGTTAATATTCAACCTATATATTGTATCATAGTAAAACTTCACGGACCATTATTATTGTTCAAATCTCACAATCCAAGATCTAACTGTTCATATTCAGCAAAAAAAGAAGAAGATCTAACTGTTCATACAACTTCAAGGAGAAAATTAGGCTGTCATGAAATCAGGGAATGTATAATGCCATTATTTAGTAAGACGATCAAATAAAGAATAGGTTGTACCTTTCACCTTTCTCTTTCTTGCACTCCAAATAGGTGTTACAAAGAGACCAGCTTTATTATATATAAAAAAATTGGTAGGGCACTTGGGTTTAGAAAGTATGCATGTCTTGTGTGGCTTTAGGAGAGAAGAAGTGATATTAAGGCCCGTTTGGTACATGAGTTTAAAAACTGAAAATTATTATTTAAAAATATTTGTGAAAATACGTGTGGGTGAAAAAGTGCGTTGAAATGTTGTTTAAAAACTGAAAAATTATTGTTTAAAAATACTTACCAAACACACATTTCACACACATTTTTACCTAAGTTTTATAAATTGATGTGTTTATTATTATTATTATTATTATTATTAGATATTTGGTGATTGTTTCATAGTGATTGTTTTTTATCATTAAGTCAAAACACTAATAGATATTTGGTGTAAGTAGAGTTTGAGCCAAAATCTCATATTTGATAACAAAAAACTTTATATGTTAAGCTAATTAAAACCTATAATACGCCAATTTTCAATCACAATAAAAAATTAAGAAATTTATTTACTATATTATTTGATGTGATACTAATCACATTTCCTATCACATCAGTTATAAATTATTTTTTTTCTAAAATAGTATTATTATCTTTTACATTTTCCTGTGGAGAAATAAGACTCCACAGACAAGGTGGAGTAAGAACAGAAAAAACACCCCTTTTCCTCAATAAGAACTTGTGTTTCCAAGTCTGACAACCCTTTTTTTTTTCCAGGTTTGACAACCTAGTCTATAAAGGAGGGCCAAAGTTTATGTTGGATGGCATAGTAGCCTTGGTATTAGTGAGAAATTCGTCAATGTGTCTTCTAGACGTGATTTTAGACTCATGCTATAGCTTTCAAATCTTTTTCCCAACATTAATCTGTTTGTGAAAGCTTCAACTTTGAATTTTTCTCTATGCTAGTGTAAGTTAGCCTCCCTAAGTCAAAATGTGATGCCCACTCAGGTTGACTTTCACACCTAATTCCAAATTTCAAGGCCAATGTCTCATGATTTTTTATATTCCGCATCAAACCTATTAAACTATGAAACATTTTTATTTTATTTTATTTTTTAAATTCTAAAAAATCACATAAGAAAAAAAATATCTAAAAATCAAACATTTACTTTGTTAATTAATTCATTTAGTCATGAATTATTAGTACACCAAAGACTTCTTCCAGACGGCACACCTTATAAGAAGCTTCTACTTCGAGACTAATTGAAACCACAGCCCACGGGTAGAGCTTAGAAGTACCAGAGAGATATGGAGGTAGCAAAGGTGAGTTCTACAGAAAACAATAACGATGAAGACAATGAAGTTATGCTTCCAGGGTTTCGATTTCATCCAACTGATGAAGAGCTTGTTGGGTTTTATTTGAGACGAAAGGTGGAGAAGAAACCAATCAGTATTGAACTCATCAAACAAATTGATATCTACAAATATGATCCATGGGATCTTCCAAGTAAGATCTTCTAGCTAGCTATAGCTCTTATCATCAGTTTTGTTGTATCGATCCATATACTATGTACAGTCTTTTCTTTTTTGGAAAGGTTTCAACCATCATTTAAACTCAGGGCAGTTGATGAAGTTAACTGGATACTGCTGACAATAATTTTCATCTCTTACACATGAACGTGTATATATATAACATAATATAACTCATCATCAAAGTAAGAAAGCAAGTACAACACTTGCTTTCATTTATTCCCTTCCCACTCTTTCACTCAAATGATCGAATGAAACATTGAAACCATAGGGTTTAAATTCTCTATCTGTCACAAATTCCATAAAAGTATATTGTAATACTAATATTGTTATGTAATAATTTCAAAACCTTTATTTCAAAACACACACAAACATATATATATATATATATATATATATATATATAGAGAGAGAGAGAGAGAGAGAGAGCACGATCATGAATGTTTAGAAGGCTCAGTAGGATTATCATTCAACTGTATATAATATGTTTAGTTTTTAAGAGAAATATTTCAAATTTTGATATTACCCAATTCTCTTCATGCGAAGATACTTGTGTTCAAATTCGTTGTTCAAACCCCTTTCTCCCTTTTATACTTCCAAGTATTTTATACGTGAGAAAGTGTCAATTAAGTTATACAACTCTTGACTCCTCCTCTCACTAGTAGTAAGAGGGAAAAAAAACATCCTCACATCAAGTTGTAAGACAATAATAAAATAAAGGGAAATTTTGTTTTACACTTATTTATATCTACTGTTTAAATTTACATAATACTCATAATTAAAGTATTCATGTGCAAATTTTAAAAGGTGAAAAGAAAATCTCCTTATTTAAAATATGAAAGTGATAAAATGTTATTTAGAAGCTGCTTAAAGGAGCTAGCAACTTAAATATATGCAATCACCATGATATATGAATATATAAGTTCCATTTGTTTTTACTCTAGAATAATAATAGGATCTAGGGGACTTAAGTAGTCTCTAAACACAACATATATTAAAGATCTCCACCTTATCGACCACAATGTAAGGTTCATGGAAAGCAAGCACCTGAGGCCACAACATTCTCCTAATGTTCTTTTGATTCATTTTAGTTTTAAGATGAGACAAAACTGCACGGTTTCTTTGCATTTTCCTGTTCTTGACATCAGTGCCACATGAAAGAGATGAAGAAATATTCCCTTTTCTTCATATGCTAATAATGTCAATATTATTTACCTTGATTCTACATTACCTACCACATTTTACTATCCAAGACCTAAATTTAGTATTTGTTTCAAGCTGAATTCGCCAGCATCTACAATTAGTTTAAATCTGTTGGCATGCCATCACTAACCTCATATTATATCTTGCTTCCTATATATATTAATTTTAATTGTATCATGGACTTGCTTCTTATTGATCTTCTTTTGTTAAAATATGAAGAAGTTAGTACTGTGGGGGACAAGGAATGGTATTTCTTCTGCATAAGAGGGAGGAAGTATAGGAACAGCATAAGACCAAACAGAGTCACAGGGTCAGGGTTTTGGAAAGCCACAGGTATAGACAAACCCATATATTCAGTCCAAGAACCTCATGAATGCATTGGCCTCAAGAAGTCCTTAGTCTACTACCGTGGAAGTGCTGGTAAAGGCACCAAAACTGATTGGATGATGCATGAGTTTCGTCTTCCACCAAATGGGAAATGTAGCAACCTCACTAATGCCAATAGTGCTCAAGAAGCTGTAAGAATATTCTTCCTTATTACCCTTAAGTTTTGTTCTAAATTAGCTGCGCCACTTTCGCATTTTTTTAATGTTTTCACACCAAGGTATGCTAAAAATTAAAAAAGTAGTTGATGTGTACATTTTACTAGTCGACAAGCAACAATATCCACGATTCAGGCGGGAAATATTTTACTATTTTAGAACTCATAAGTGATTATATATAGACATACTGTTTTATTGTATTACGTCAACATATATTTTAGTTTAAAATACATACACTTTTCAATCGTGGAATTTGGCTAAGTTTGATTTTAACATCTCAAATTTAAAAATTGCAATTTAATCTAAGAAAAAAATTAGTAGGTATTAATATCATCCTTGCATTCATTTTTTTTTTTTTTTTTGAGAAGCATCCTTACATTCATTTGCTGTTAAAAGAAATTGAATATACGATAAAAATTAAAATTTAAGTGGAGTTTGAATCTCATATATCTTATTTAACTACTAAGCTTATACTAATTGAACTTAATATCTACGATTATGTCAGTATCTCCTTTTAAATGTAGCACATTTCTTAATGCTGTTTTGGGCCCTATGGACTCTTTTGTGAAAGACAGTCAAACCGTTGAACCCATGAATCAAGGTCTTTGAACAGAGCAGACAAAGGGGATTATGTATTACATTGACCACTTAACTTATGCTAATATTTCCATCTAATCGCTTTTAAAACCTCGGTTGCTCAGTCCACAACTTATTTTCTTACCTGACTATGTTGAATGCCAAGGAAGAAACGTCAAAAGTGTACAACTATTTTGATAAAATAGTTGTCAGTTTCTGATTCTAAGCAAAACAGACAAAGCTAATTTTTTAAAATTTTCTCTAACGGTTTTGCAGGAAGTTTGGACACTTTGCCGAATATTCAAACGAATCCCATCTTACAAGAAGTATGCACCAAATTGGAAAGAGACCAGCACCAAACAAAATCCAACTGATTCAAGTCCTAAAACATGCAGTTTGGACTCTGACAATAGTGAACCATACGTAAGTTTTGAAGACTCTGTTTTCCAACAACATAATGAATGCAAGCCGTATATCCAACAAGTTGATGAAAGGAACCATTATTTTGTGGGTCATTTGAATACTCTAAATCAAGTTCCATTTACACCATCTTATTCAAACTTTTGGAACCCAAGTGGCGATGATTTCTTTACAAAAGGAAACTGGGACGAGCTCAGACCAGTGGTTCAGCTAGCTACTGATCCATCCCAAGTGTACAACTGTAGATAAGCAGATGGAGGAGAGCATTCTTACTTGTCTCCCTCTTTTTATTTTCTTTGTTTTTTTTTTAGTTCTTGGGGTGGGTGGAGGGGAGGGTAGGGGGGGTTGGTTTGGTTAACAGTAGTTATGAACTTTAATAAATGTCATGTTTCATGAGTCAGATTAATTATTTAGTGTTTTTGGAGTACAATGACATGATTCTTTCTCGTATCACGGAATAGTGTATCTTACTAATTAAATTCATAACATGACCCACTATTCATGTGAGAGAATGAAGTATTACGTCATTGTATTCTAAGAATACATAATAATTTTTCTGAGATCAAATTACATACATTTTAACTATACTTTCACAACATGAATAACTTTATAGGAGATTTTTTTTTTTTTTTTTTTTGTATTATAAAATAAAGAATATTATGATAATTATATATTTCCATATGTCGTTTTGTACTTTGCTCACCCATAAAAAAAATATCACTTTAAAGATTTGAGGTTAACTCCATAATACAACCATAACCCAATTTGTGTCCACAGTTAAAAACACATCAAAACATTAGGATACACCATTTACACTAATTGAATTTTACCATTATGCCAGAACACTTGTTATTCAGCAATAGCTTCTTAGAGAAATATATAAATCCAAAAAGCTAGATCAAATTTGTCATACTGCAGATAAATATAATTTTCACAAGAATTTTTATAAGGTAGCTAGTAGGTTAGGGATCTCATGAGCACCAAACTGTTGATAGAAAGGAAGTAGACTGTTGGGTTAAGATAGCTTGACCCCGGTTAATTAATTTAATTATCCGAGTTGATTAATTAGGTTAAATTGCATGTAAATCGTGGAGGCACCAACAAATCACCAAAAATACCAAATGCAATGAAAAATAAATTTAACAAGGTAATTTGTTGACAAATGGGAAAAACCTCTCGTAAGGCAAAAACCTTACTAGGTGATTTTAAGGTCACCACTCCTAAGAATTCATTAATCAACAATCAAACGGTTACAAATATAAGGAATTTTACCACTACCCTACTCTATCCCGAAATACTAATATACATTTGAACCCTTACTCTAATACCCAATTAGACTTGATCTTGCAGTAGCCTTCTTTCCCTTGATGCACAAATCTCCAATCTGTGACTAACTCTTTTGCACAGATCTCAGTATATGACTAACTCCAGCAACTTGAATGGATGTTGTTGGCTGCAAAGTTCTTCACTTCATCAACAATGAAGATCAGGAAGCACTTGGTTACAAAACTCTATGACGTACAAACGTAGTAGCTTCTCACAAAGAAAAATGAACTCTTTGGTTTCTGTATCCGTGTGTGACGACTTTTAAAGTAAGCCTTATATATGTCTAGAGTTGTGAGTAAAGAAATCATAATTAAACAAATACATAAGCTTGGGCCAAATTTCAAATCTGAAAATCTAAAAATCCTAATTCTCAATAGATCGAGCTTCTATCGAGCTATCTGTCGAGCTTCTCATTTAGTCTTGATAGCAGTATCTATCAAGCTATCTGTCGAGACTTAATGAAACAACTTTTCTTTATTTGTTTTTTGGACCAATTTTTATGTCATTAATACAAACACTTGATATGCTTAAACAATATATTTTTTGATGTATTAAACCCAATTTAAATCTACAAAATTACAAGTAAAATACATTTTGTCAAACGATTAGCCAATTACATAAAATATGACTCTAACACACGCTATTCAGCTAACCATCATTAATAGATAAGGAGCCAATCTTCCCAACCAGCAACCCCTCCGCACATGCATAAAGAATGAGGAAAATGTAAGTCTTTGAAATTCCAACCGAGTAGTAGATAAAAGGAAGTGATCAATCAAATGGAGCTCCTCAAGGATCAAGATATGACATGACAGAATGCCAGTACTCTCATAAAGCATTATTGGAGTGCATCTTAGTGCATTCACACTTGGCAAACCATTTATGGTGCACTATATATACCATTATTTATTTTGGGATGACTTTTTTGCTAGTCCACACACACACACATATATATATATATATATATATAGTACTAATCTCTGATATTCTCTTGGAATTTCCATACGCTGACTTAATCATCGGAGATTCTTTGGCAGGCACTGGTGACCACCTAAGAAGGTCTTCGTGCAGCATTTTTAGGTACAGGGACGAGGTTGTTGGCTCATCTGGACGAGTTCACTTGACTGAAGATTTCTGCTCCATCAATATATATATATATATATATAGGTACAGGGATGAGGTTGTTGGCTCATTTGGACAAGTTCACTTGACTGAAGATTTCTGCTTCATCAAGACGAGGTTGTTGGCTCATCTGGACGAGTTCACTTGACTGAAGATTTTTGCTTCATCAATATATATATATATATATATATATATATATATGTGTGTGTGTGTGTGTGTGTGTGTATGGACTAGCAAAAAAGTCATCCCAAAATAAATAATGGTATATATAGTGTGTGTGTGTGTATGGACTAGCAAAAAAGTCATCCCAAAAAAAAATATATATATATATATATATATGTGTGTGTGTGTGTGTGTGTGTGTGTGTGTGTGTGGACTAGCAAAAAAGAAGTCATCCCAAAAAAGAAGTCCAAAAAACAAATAAAGAAAAGTTGTTTCATTAAGTCTCGACAGATAGCTTGATAGATACTGCTATCAAGACTAAATGAGAAGCTCGACAGATAGCTCGATAGAAGCTCGATCTATTGAGAATTAGGATTTTTAGATTTTCAGATTTGAAATTTGGCCCAAGCTTATGTATTTGTTTAATTATGATTTCTTTACTCACAACTCTAGACATATATAAGGCTTACTTTAAAAGTCGTCACACACGGATACAGAAACCAAAGAGTTCATTTTTCTTTGTGAGAAGCTACTACGTTTGTACGTCATAGAGTTTTGTAACCAAGTGCTTCCTGATCTTCATTGTTGATGAAGTGAAGAACTTTGCAGCCAACAACATCCATTCAAGTTGCTGGAGTTAGTCATATACTGAGATCTGTGCAAAAGAGTTAGTCACAGATTGGAGATTTGTGCATCAAGGGAAAGAAGGCTACTGCAAGATCAAGTCTAATTGGGTATTAGAGTAAGGGTTCAAATGTATATTAGTATTTCGGGATAGAGTAGGGTAGTGGTAAAATTCCTTATATTTGTAACCGTTTGATTGTTGATTAATGAATTCTTAGGAGTGGTGACCTTAAAATCACCTAGTAAGGTTTTTGCCTTACGAGAGGTTTTTCCCATTTGTCAACAAATTACCTTGTTAAATTTATTTTTCATTGCATTTGGTATTTTTGGTGATTTGTTGGTGCCTCCACGATTTACATGCAATTTAACCTAATTAATCAACTCGGATAATTAAATTAATTAACCGGGGTCAAGCTATCTTAACCCAACAGTCTACTTCCTTTCTATCAACAGTTTGGTGCTCATGAGATCCCTAACCTACTAGCTACCTTATAAAAATTCTTGTGAAAATTATATTTATCTGCAGTATGACAAATTTGATCTAGCTTTTTGGATTTATATATTTCTCTAAGAAGCTATTGCTGAATAACAAGTGTTCTGGCATAATGGTAAAATTCAATTAGTGTAAATGGTGTATCCTAATGTTTTGATGTGTTTTTAACTGTGGACACAAATTGGGTTATGGTTGTATTATGGAGTTAACCTCAAATCTTTAAAGTGATATTTTTTTTATGGGTGAGCAAAGTACAAAACGACATATGGAAATATATAATTATCATAATATTCTTTATTTTATAATACAAAAAAAAAAAAAAAAAAAAATCTCCTATAAAGTTATTCATGTTGTGAAAGTATAGTTAAAATGTATGTAATTTGATCTCAGAAAAATTATTATGTATTCTTAGAATACAATGACGTAATACTTCATTCTCTCACATGAATAGTGGGTCATGTTATGAATTTAATTAGTAAGATACACTATTCCGTGATACGAGAAAGAATCATGTCATTGTACTCCAAAAACACTAAATAATTAATCTGACTCATGAAACATGACATTTATTAAAGTTCATAACTACTGTTAACCAAACCAACCCCCCCTACCCTCCCCTCCACCCACCCCAAGAACTAAAAAAAAAACAAAGAAAATAAAAAGAGGGAGACAAGTAAGAATGCTCTCCTCCATCTGCTTATCTACAGTTGTACACTTGGGATGGATCAGTAGCTAGCTGAACCACTGGTCTGAGCTCGTCCCAGTTTCCTTTTGTAAAGAAATCATCGCCACTTGGGTTCCAAAAGTTTGAATAAGATGGTGTAAATGGAACTTGATTTAGAGTATTCAAATGACCCACAAAATAATGGTTCCTTTCATCAACTTGTTGGATATACGGCTTGCATTCATTATGTTGTTGGAAAACAGAGTCTTCAAAACTTACGTATGGTTCACTATTGTCAGAGTCCAAACTGCATGTTTTAGGACTTGAATCAGTTGGATTTTGTTTGGTGCTGGTCTCTTTCCAATTTGGTGCATACTTCTTGTAAGATGGGATTCGTTTGAATATTCGGCAAAGTGTCCAAACTTCCTGCAAAACCGTTAGAGAAAATTTTAAAAAATTAGCTTTGTCTGTTTTGCTTAGAATCAGAAACTGACAACTATTTTATCAAAATAGTTGTACACTTTTGACGTTTCTTCCTTGGCATTCAACATAGTCAGGTAAGAAAATAAGTTGTGGACTGAGCAACCGAGGTTTTAAAAGCGATTAGATGGAAATATTAGCATAAGTTAAGTGGTCAATGTAATACATAATCCCCTTTGTCTGCTCTGTTCAAAGACCTTGATTCATGGGTTCAACGGTTTGACTGTCTTTCACAAAAGAGTCCATAGGGCCCAAAACAGCATTAAGAAATGTGCCACATTTAAAAGGAGATACTGACATAATCGTAGATATTAAGTTCAATTAGTATAAGCTTAGTAGTTAAATAAGATATATGAGATTCAAACTCCACTTAAATTTTAATTTTTATCGCATATTCAATTTCTTTTAACAGCAAATGAATGTAAGGATGCTTCTCAAAAAAAAAAAAAAAATGAATGCAAGGATGATATTAATACCTACTAATTTTTTTCTTAGATTAAATTGCAATTTTTAAATTTGAGATGTTAAAATCAAACTTAGCCAAATTCCACGATTGAAAAGTGTATGTATTTTAAACTAAAATATATGTTGACGTAATACAATAAAACAGTATGTCTATATATAATCACTTATGAGTTCTAAAATAGTAAAATATTTCCCGCCTGAATCGTGGATATTGTTGCTTGTCGACTAGTAAAATGTACACATCAACTACTTTTTTAATTTTTAGCATACCTTGGTGTGAAAACATTAAAAAAATGCGAAAGTGGCGCAGCTAATTTAGAACAAAACTTAAGGGTAATAAGGAAGAATATTCTTACAGCTTCTTGAGCACTATTGGCATTAGTGAGGTTGCTACATTTCCCATTTGGTGGAAGACGAAACTCATGCATCATCCAATCAGTTTTGGTGCCTTTACCAGCACTTCCACGGTAGTAGACTAAGGACTTCTTGAGGCCAATGCATTCATGAGGTTCTTGGACTGAATATATGGGTTTGTCTATACCTGTGGCTTTCCAAAACCCTGACCCTGTGACTCTGTTTGGTCTTATGCTGTTCCTATACTTCCTCCCTCTTATGCAGAAGAAATACCATTCCTTGTCCCCCACAGTACTAACTTCTTCATATTTTAACAAAAGAAGATCAATAAGAAGCAAGTCCATGATACAATTAAAATTAATATATATAGGAAGCAAGATATAATATGAGGTTAGTGATGGCATGCCAACAGATTTAAACTAATTGTAGATGCTGGCGAATTCAGCTTGAAACAAATACTAAATTTAGGTCTTGGATAGTAAAATGTGGTAGGTAATGTAGAATCAAGGTAAATAATATTGACATTATTAGCATATGAAGAAAAGGGAATATTTCTTCATCTCTTTCATGTGGCACTGATGTCAAGAACAGGAAAATGCAAAGAAACCGTGCAGTTTTGTCTCATCTTAAAACTAAAATGAATCAAAAGAACATTAGGAGAATGTTGTGGCCTCAGGTGCTTGCTTTCCATGAACCTTACATTGTGGTCGATAAGGTGGAGATCTTTAATATATGTTGTGTTTAGAGACTACTTAAGTCCCCTAGATCCTATTATTATTCTAGAGTAAAAACAAATGGAACTTATATATTCATATATCATGGTGATTGCATATATTTAAGTTGCTAGCTCCTTTAAGCAGCTTCTAAATAACATTTTATCACTTTCATATTTTAAATAAGGAGATTTTCTTTTCACCTTTTAAAATTTGCACATGAATACTTTAATTATGAGTATTATGTAAATTTAAACAGTAGATATAAATAAGTGTAAAACAAAATTTCCCTTTATTTTATTATTGTCTTACAACTTGATGTGAGGATGTTTTTTTTCCCTCTTACTACTAGTGAGAGGAGGAGTCAAGAGTTGTATAGCTTAATTGACACTTTCTCACGTATAAAATACTTGGGAGTATAAAAGGGAGAAAGGGGTTTGAACAACGAATTTGAACACAAGTATCTTCGCATGAAGAGAATTGGGTAATATCAAAATTTGAAATATTTCTCTTAAAAACTAAACATATTATATACAGTTGAATGATAATCCTACTGAGCCTTCTAAACATTCATGATCGTGCTCTCTCTCTCTCTCTCTCTATATATATATATATATATGTTTGTGTGTGTGTTTTGAAATAAAGGTTTTGAAATTATTACATAACAATATTAGTATTACAATATACTTTTATGGAATTTGTGACAGATAGAGAATTTAAACCCTATGGTTTCAATGTTTCATTCGATCATTTGAGTGAAAGAGTGGGAAGGGAATAAATGAAAGCAAGTGTTGTACTTGCTTTCTTACTTTGATGATGAGTTATATTATGTTATATATATACACGTTCATGTGTAAGAGATGAAAATTATTGTCAGCAGTATCCAGTTAACTTCATCAACTGCCCTGAGTTTAAATGATGGTTGAAACCTTTCCAAAAAAGAAAAGACTGTACATAGTATATGGATCGATACAACAAAACTGATGATAAGAGCTATAGCTAGCTAGAAGATCTTACTTGGAAGATCCCATGGATCATATTTGTAGATATCAATTTGTTTGATGAGTTCAATAGAGTATTGCCCCAAATTACAGTACAACGTACAAACTGTTAAATTACATTAACTATTCACACGGTGGGTCCATTATTTTTTAACAAATAGGACTAAACATTGAAGGATATGATTCTTCAAAATATATAGGGGTCCATTATTTTTTAACAAATAGGACTAAACATTGAAGGATATGATTCTTCAAAATATATATATATATATATATATATATATATATATAAACATTGAAGGATATAACCATCCATGCACTATTAATAACATGGGTCTTTTGTTTTAATAATTGTTTCCTACATCTGCCACTTGTATTATATTTATGATTTCTTTTTCATAAATATGTGGGCATAAAACAATTTGAGACCCACATGTAAGGATGGAATTAAACTTTTTTTTCTTTGGAAATCAAACGATTGGATTTAGAGAAAGACGCAGTCAAAGTTTAGTTAAAGTTAGTCAAACTCGGTCAAATTTAATAGACGGTCCCGAGACCACTTGACTTGGTGAAATTCATATTCAAATCATGATCATTGGGATTGAAGAGTATGGTGACATATTGGTGTTGGTGAAATTTGAGACCAATTGCATGGTCAGATTGAGAGAACTTAACCATATAGGTACACAAACACATGCCCATCACACGCCATACTTAGATTTGAATTCTAACCGTTGGATTTGAAGAGTGTAATGAAATGTTAATTATGATAAATTATAGTCACAATCAAACGGTTGAATTTAAAGAAATACGTGGTCAAAGTTTAGTTAAAGTTGGTCAAACCAAGTCAAACCCGGTCAAACTTAATAGATGGTCCCGAGACCATTGGACTTGGTGATATTCATATTCAAATCTTGATAATTGGGATTGAAGAGTATGGTGACATATTGGTTTTAGTGAAATTTGAGATCAATTAGATGGTCAGATTGAGAGAACATAGTCATACAGGTACGCAACACATGTCTGTCACGTGCATTACTTAGATCTGAAATCTAACCGTTGGATTTGAAGAGTATAATGAAAGGTTAATTCTAGTAAATTATGGTCACAATCAAACGGTTAGATTTAGAGAAAGGCGTAGTCAAAATTTAGTTAAAGTTGGTCAAACTCGATCAAACTTAATAGATGGACCCAAGACCACTGTATTTGGTGAAATTCATATTCAAATTTTGATCATTGGGATTGAAGAGTATGGTGACATATTGGTGTTGGTGAAATTTGAGACCAATTGAATGGTTAGATTGAGAGAATATAGTCATAGATACACAACACATGTCCATCCATCACGTACCATACTTAGATTTCACATGTCCATCCATCACGTGCCATACTTAGATTTGAAATCTAATCGTTGGATTCAAAAAGTGTAATGAAAGGTTAATTCCAGTAAATTATGGTCACAATCAAACGGTTGGATTTAAAAAAAGGCGCGGTCAAAGTTAAGTTAAAATTGATCAAACTGGTCAAACTTAGTAGATGGTCCCGAGATCACTAGACTTGGTGAAATTCATATTCAAATCTTGATCATTAGGATTGAAGAGTACAGTGACATATTGGTGTTGGTGAAATTTGAGACCAATTAGGTGGTCAGATTGAGAGAACATAGCCATACAGGTACACAACACATGTCTGTCACGTGCCATACTTAGATCTGAAATCTAACTGTTGGATTCAAAGAGTGTAATGAAAGGTTAATTCTAATAAATTATGGTCAAAATCAAATGGTTAGATTTAGAGAAAGGCATAGTCGAAGTTTAGTTAAAGTTGGTTAAACCCGATCAAACTTAATAGATGGACCCAAGACCACTGGACTTGGTGAAATTCATATTCAAATTTTGATCATTAGGATTGAAGAGTATGGTGACATATTGGTGTTGGTGAAATTTGAGACCTATTGGATGGTCAAATTGAGATAACATAGCCATACAAATACACAACACATGTCCATCCATCACGTGCCATACTTAGATTTGAATATATTATGAATTTATAATAAATATGTCTTTCATATATTTATAATGAATTTATTAGTTTGGTAAATATTGACTAATACCTTTCTTATGATACATGATACAAAAAAAAATCAAAAATTGATTCACGATACAATTCACATTTTGATAATGTAGGGACTTAAAATGGATTGGACCCAGAATATGAATGAGTTTTCAGCCCAACAAGCCCAAACAATAAATTTTTAGAGCGTGGGTACAAGAACTATGTCTACTTGTCAGGAAAGGTTACAGTTATAGTGAAATAAAAGACACTTTGAGCTGTTTGTATGATCAAGACTCTCCTCGGCCAGGTTTCAGTAAGCTTCTTTATGAGTTCTATCTTTTTGCTCTCTTTTTTCAAAAAAAGTCATCTCTAATGTCATCTGCTTCCATGTTATATACTACGTTCCTTACTCCTTACTCCATTTCCACCGTACACGTGTAGTTCCTATCCTGGGAATTCCTTTCTGTCCCATCCAGCACTTACCGGAACCTTTGCTCAGTGGCCCTAAAGCTGCTTGGTTACTGTTCAGGCATCACCTCCACATTAATGCGGCTAGAGAGTTAGTTGGAACGCATTTAATGCGGAGGTAGTGGCCTTGGAAGATATTTGTTATCTTTACCGACACTTCCTTAGGCCTATATTCACTCTCCAGTTCTAACACAACTTTGCGGATTACCCTGGACAAAGATGATAGTTACATCCACCTCGGACTGGAATATCCGAGGTGGACTTCATCCTCGGACATGTGAGTGTCCTCGGACTGGGCCATTGGACTCCAAGCCCATTTCTGATGACTCCTGTATCTTTTTAGATAACGGGCCCCACAATAGCCCCTCAAAATCTCGCTTTTTGCCATCTCGAAAAAAGGGAGATTTTGACATCTTGCTCCCATCTATTTCGTAAACTTACCTTACCTTCAGAACGTCTTTCTATCTGGCCGATGTTGAATGGCCATTATCAAGCATTGCCTAGCCATGGCCTGATTTCCCAAAATCTCTGAGACCTCGCCCCCTGAGGGATATTTCACCTTCTGATGAAGAGTGGAAGAAACGGCCTTCATGGCATGCAACCAGGGTCTACCCAAAATAGCCGTATACGGAGAAAAAGCATCCACCACAATAAAATCCACCTCCACCACATCTGAACCAGTCTGCACAGGTAATCTAATCATTCCCACCGGAACGACCAATCTACCCTCGAAGCCCACCAGCGGGGAACTATAGGTTGTCAAATCCTCAGGTTTCAAATTCAGCCCCCTAAATAAATCAGGATACATTACCTCTGCTGCACTCCCCTCGTCAACCATCACCCTTCTCACGTCATACCCTCCAATCCTAATCGTAACCACCAAAGCATCCTCATGCGGTTGTATGGTTCCTCTTTTATCTTCCTCTGAAAAGCCTAACACCAGTGAGGTGCTCAGTCTGACTCTCTTTGGCCTTGAACTGGAGCCCTCATCCAAGCACTAAGACACAGACATTACCCTGGAAAGGCAAGACCCAGTTCTCCCTGGGGCAGCAAATATAACGTTTATCGTTCCTAAAGGGGGTCCTGAAGAAGCATTCCCCCGAAATGCTGAGCCTGCCTGGCCTCCTCGGCCGCTGGAATGATGTAGAAGCTGGGTCAGCTTCCCTTCCTGGACCAGCTGTTCTAAGTGGTCCCACAAGTTTTTACAGTCTTCAGTAATATGACCATGATCCTGATGGTACTGGCAGTAAAGGTTTCGATTACGCCTCGCAGGATCCCCTGCCATCCTATTGGGCTATCTAAAGAATGGCTCGTCCTTTATCTTCTCCAGAACTCGCTGCACTGGTTCTCGGAACACGGCACTAACCGCCTGGGAGTTGGCAGATCCCGATTGCCCCCCAAAGTCCCTCTGAGGTCGGTTGTTATTGTACCGGTCTGGCCTGAAATCCCTCCTCTTCTGAGGGACTGCCTTAGACTTTCCTCTGCCTTGTATCTGATCCTCCTCTACTCTTCTGTACTTGTCTATCCGATCCATAAGCTGACGCACGCTGGTAACAGGCTTACCAGTCAGAGATTTCCTCAGGCCATGCTCAGCTGGAAGGCCTTCCTTAAAGGTATTAATGGCCACATTGTCCTGAGCTCCGTCTACTTCATTGAACATTTCCCAATATCTGTCCGAGTAGGCTTTCAGGGTTTCCCCCTCCCGCATAGACATGGATAGCAACGATCCCAAGGGTTGAACAACCCTCCTACATGTGATAAAGCGGGCACCAAAAGCCTGGGTGAGTTTCTCAAAAGAGTCAATGGTATTAGCTTTTAGGCCGTTGAACCATCTCATCGCCACCGGGCCCAGGCTAGATGGGAAAACTTTGTACATTAAGGCTTCGTCTCTAGCATGAATGGCCATTCTCTGACTGTAGTGGCTAACATGTTCTACGGGGTCTGTTCGGCCATTATAAATAGTGAACACGGGCTGGTTGAAACGCCGAGGAAGATTAGCGTCCTCAATACGTCGCGTAAAAGGCGACTTAGAGACCTGACTCAGTGCTTTATTCAAAGCGTCATTTCCCTGACCCTGGCGAGGCAGACTCTTATACCTTCGCTCATGGTGGTACTCTTCTTCATGCGAAAAAGACTCACTAGGTGGAGTTCTCGATCTCTGTCTATAACTGGTGTCATCTGACTCCTCAGAGGAGTGCCCAGAGTTATGAGCTCTACGCCTTCGTCTCTCATGTCGCAATTCCCTCTTTAACTTGTTAATCTCACGCTGCATGTCCCCTTCGTTCTTCACTTGGGAAACATGGCCTTTCCCCCGAGAGTGACTTCTATCTGTGTGGGTTGTTCGTGCACTTCCCTCACGATCTCCCTATGTCCGTGGACTACCAACGGATTACTGTGCTGAGAGCCCCTAGACTCCGCCTGGTGCTGGTTAGCATCCACCTGCTGCGAGCCCACTAATGGTTGCTGCGGTGCTCCCCCTTCCATCGCGAACACTGCTCTTGCCTTTCCTTGTGAATAGATCAAGTTCTTCCCACAGACGGCGCCAATTGTAGAGACTCAAAATGGATTGGACCCAAAATATGAATGGGTTTTCAGCCCAACAAGCCCAAACAATAAATTTTTAGAGCGTGGGTACAAGAACTATGTCTACTTGTCAGGAAAGGTTACAGTTATAGTGAAATAAAAGACACTTTGAGCTGTTTGTATGATCAAGACTCTCCTCGGCCAGGTTTCAGTAAGCTTCTTTATGAGTTCTATCTTTTTGCTCTCTTTTTTCAAAAAAAGTCATCTCTAATGTCATCTGTTTCCATGTTATATACTACGTTCCTTACTCCTTACTCCATTTCCACCGTACACGTGTAGTTCCTATCCTAGGAATTCCTTTCTGTCCCATCCAGCACTTACCAGAACCTTTGCTCAGTGGCCCTAAAGCTGCTTGGTTACTGTTCAGGCATCACCTCCACATTAATGCGGCTAGAGAGTTAGTTGGAACGCATTTAATGCGGAGGTAGTGGCCTTGGAAGATATTTGTTATCTTTACCGACACTTCCTTAGGCCTATATTCACTCTCCAGTTCTAACACAACTTTGCGGATTACCCTGGACAAAGATGATAGTTACATCCACCTCGGACTGGAATATCCGAGGTGGACTTCATCCTCGGACATGTGAGTGTCCTCGGACTGGGTCATTGGACTCCAAGCTCATTTCTGATGACTCCTGTATCTTTTTAGATAACGGGCCCCACAGATAACTATTGGAATTAGTCAATATTTTGAGTGGAATTTGAACTTTCTCAATTTTTGTTATTTTATCGTTTTCGAGTTTCAAACGGGTAACATTATGATTTGAGAGTATTTTGAAGCAATAACCCCTCCCTTGTCTCATTTAAAAAAAAAAAAAAAAAAGATTTGAGAGTTTTAAATTACTTTGGAGGTTTCAAGGTTATTTTGGTCATTATATAAGTTTGGGGGTATTTTGGTCATTTTGATGAGGTTAATGGTATTTTAATTATTTCAAATATTCTAAAGGAATTTATGTCATTTTAAATATTTTAAGAGGCATTTGGAGGATTTGATAAATAAATAAAAAATCATTTTATATCAAAATTATTTTGGCCACATATTAGAGACGACAATCTTTGTCTTCATTAAAAGATCCCTTATAGCGACGACCTAATTCGTTGCTAATATATAATCTGCTTCCCTCCAATAATTCCCACCACTTTTTGAGAGTGAAAATTTTCCCCTCCATTATATTTAGGTAGATATATTTGCGACGACATGTTGTGTCGTTGCTAAAAGGTGATTATTAGAGACGATAAATTATATCGTCATTAATAGCCTTCTAATAGCGACAACCAATGTGTCATCGCTGATAAATAAAGCATATATATAATATATTTACTAGATATTTTTTGTCACATATCTATGACGAAACACAAGGTCATCACTAAAGATGATTATTAGCGATGATTGATGTCGTCGCTAAAATAAACCCTCTTTTAGCGACGTAAATGTCATCGCTACAAAATTTATTGTCGTTGTTAAAAGTTTCCCTCCATTTTCCAAAAGTAAATAAAATTCCCTCCATGGCATTAGCAACGACTTATTAGCGACTACCTTAGTGTCGTCACTACTATACATTTATTAGCGATGACCATATATTATCGTCGCTACTGTGTGCCTAATAGTGACGACTTTTTGGTCGTCGCTAAAACATTGGTCGCAAAAGACCAAAATTCTTGTAGTGGTTATGGCATGTATTTTGATTATTCGTACCTTGTCTTGGTTTTGTGGAGGGTTTATATGTGGTGCCATAGCATCTAGCCGTTGTGGCTTTTATTGTAGCTTTAATGCCTCTATTGGTAATGCTTCCATGCTCAGTAATGTAGGCTTTGATGGGCCTCCAACGGTTTATACAATTGGTCTCGTAACCGTCCGAGATATTATTTATTGCATTGAATGGCTTTTCCCCATTCGTTAGTGACGTGAAAATATGGACGGAGATGTTTGATTAGTTCGTCTGAGCAAAAGAGTTCGTCGGTCCCATTATATATATATATATATATATATATATATATATATAAAAGCTGAAACATAATATTATTGTTACTTCACTCCTATTGAGCCTTAGTGTGTCATTTCAGTCAATTTCGATTACTCAATCTAGTTCAGTCCGTCTGGTCCACTTGGTCAATTCCAATCTAGTTTGGTCCATACAGTAGTTCGGTTCATACAGTCCACTTCGGTCCATTCAGTTTATTTTGGTCTATTCGGTCTATTTGGCTATGATATGTTGTCTTCAATCCATGATATTCCTTAAATATAAAAAAAAATATGATAGAAATAACATAATAAATAAATTCGATAAATAAAATTGGAAAACAATTAGGCTATGTTGTTCAATTTTATATAAAATGATTGAGATGCTCGGTGTAATGTATATTTCTTTTGTACTTTTTTCATATATTCATCTACATAAGCTTTTTACAAGTACTAAAAGTTCTTGAAATGATTATGATGGTGAACTGAAGATTGAATAAACTCCAATTCGTCCATGAGTGTCGTCCAAGTCAAGAAGACGGGAATGGTCATCCCTCGTAGGACGATCGTCCATTAGGAAAGCGCCTGGACTACCCCCAACACCTGGACGACCCCCAACACTTAGGAAATTTCCAGAAGATTTACCTACAAAAGACTAGTGAATCGAACCATGTGTTACTATTTTGAAACATGAGCGAGATCTTGATGTATCGCTATAACTTCCTACTAAATACTTAACTTCCAATGACAGTTATAGAAGATAAGATTGAACATTCCAACTTCTATAACGGTTTGTAGAAGTTAAGTCTGAACCTTCTAATTTCCACAAATATTGGAAAAGTTATGAGACAAGTAACCACTCCAAAATACACTATATAAACACTCATCCACATCTAATGGAGGTAAGTTCTCCTGACTCCCAAAAATTGGAATTCTAACATTCCAGAGGAAAAAACTAACTTAAGCATCAGAAGGTTCTTGGCCGGTTTATACCGGTCACCTTTGATCTTGTCTTTTTCTTTTCAGGTCTCTCAAGCGATCACTAGCCCATTAAAGTCCGAAGCATTCAGCTTACTGATTTTCTTTGCATCATCAGATATATGTAAAGTTGTGATTTTTTTTTTCTTATTAAAATTCAGTAGGGGTGTTGGGGGGTCTTTCTCTTGGAGTGTTTAACTACACATTCATTTTACCCTTAACCCAAAGAAACTACTTGCAAACAACTTTGACCAATTTCACCCAATAAACTTATTCAATGTTGTGCATAAAATCATATCCAAGATGCTGCAAACTAAATAAAACCAAATTAGCATTTGTCCTTGGTGGACAAATCTTAGAGAATTTGGTCATGGATTGGTGTAGGAAATCATCCATAGCTTCAAGGCAAAAAAAGGAAATGAACGATTGTTGGGCATCAAATTGGACATGAGGCAAGCATATGACCTAATGTAATAGGATTTTTTATTTATTTATTTATCAAGGTAATTAAAAATTTTGGATTATGTGATAAATTCATAGCGTGGATTCACCGGTGCATATCAACTTCTCTATCTTGATCAATGGCTCTCCCCAAGGTAGAATTGATTCAAGCAAAAGTCTGGGAAAATGCACTTTTAACTAAGAAATTTACATCCTTTGTTTGAGTCCATAACACCCATCATGCTTGAGAACCCCAAGTGGAATTCTCAGTATCATATCATATGTATCTTATGCAACTGGAAATTTTGATTTAGAATATCTATTGTAATTACTCTGTGTGTGTGACACACACTCAAAAAAATAGGTAGGCTCTTGAAGAGTTGTGGATACACTCATTAATAGAAATAATAATAAAAATACATAAAGATGTGGCATGTTGCAAATAAACACTAGAATTCTTGGAAAATGAACCAAAAATACAATTACTTCGTCTTTGCTTGTCCAAGGTTCCAGTTTTGGGTATGATTCAGAACAAAAAATGTTCCAGTTTAGGTGAAGATATTTTTCAATTGTCAAAAGAATATCAGACATCAACATGTTTGAGCCGTATTAGTAAATAATAATGAGATTGGTAAGCTTCTATAGACGCATTTGGATGAACGGGGTGTGGTTAACCAATGTCTCTATAGAAGTTGACATTGTATACAACTTCCATATACAATGTTGAGATGTTAATAAGTATATCCAAAACTCTCCAAGAGCCTACCTATTTTTTTGAGTGTGTGTAGTCTCCTCTCGTGCACACACACTAAGTAATTACAATAGATATTCTAAATTAAAATTTCCAGCCGCATGAGATACATATGATACTAAGAATCCCATTCAGAGGTCTCAAGCATGATGATAGGGTGTTATGGACTCAGGCAAAGGATGTAAATTTCTTAGTTAAAAGTGCATATTCCCAGACCTCTGCTTGAATATCCATTGAAACTTCCTCGCTGCACTCATTGTAAGGCGTTTGGTCATTCCACAAATGCCTTGCAAAGAAAAGAATAGCAAAGTTTGGATTCCAAAGGAAAATAAACTAACTCAGCAAAAGACTCAAATGAAGATACTATCTGGTCAAAGGGCTTGCTTGAACGGATGTCAGTGGATGCACAAATGTTCAGTCATGAAACGGTTTGCAGTAAGTCTAGTGTCCTCATAGTTCCTCCAAAAGCAAAGGATCTAGTAGTTTATGTAGCGAAAGTTGTAAGGCCTGGGAGTGGAAATAAACAAATAGATGGTATTAGCTCCTGTAACAGGAGATGAGAATGCTCAGAGAAGGGGAAGACATGCAAAATCTGGATGATTTCTTGGATGTCACTATTACTTTACAACATTCCATTGATGCTGCTTTGGTCACCAGGCAGGACTTTTAATTAGAAGAAAAAGACGAATCAGAGACGAGCCAAAGGTAAGAAAACTATTACAAGGTCATGCAAAGAACACTCCAAAGTAGGCTGTTTGTACAAATATCAAAAAATGGTTTATTGAGAAGCTCTAGAAGTACACTTTATATTAACTGTCCTCCATTGGGAAGGAATCGAATACCATTACATAGATATCAGTTTACCCGTGTTCATAGCTCAATCATGAAAGAAATAAAAGGAAAAGAAATAGGTCAAGAAAGTTCAAATTTTCCTGTAACTGAATGTGTGCCAATCCCAACATTTGAAAATTTTTGTTTATGTAATTGTGGATATTTAATATCAAGGCTGATGAAAAGAGTTTGCTCCTTGTTCATGGTGGTTATTAACTGGTTGGCTAACAACAGGAATATCCAAGCTGCTTCCTTCAATCTCAGGAGCTACTTCTCTTACATCAGCTATCCTTGCCTCTGTTGCCTGAATATCGCTCCATTCACCATCTCCAATTGGCCGGAGGTTGACCTGATCTGCTGCCACGTGGACTACACTCTCCCCAGGAACTGGGACTGCCCTAGAAACACTGAGACATGCTTTATCCACATTCTCCTCTGACAAGTCTACATGCTTTGTCAGTGGAAGAGTGTTATCAATACTTGAGCAAGACTCGGTCTTCTCCTCAAAGACTTGCTTAGTATCAATATGATGTCTGTTGAGAAAAAAAAAAAATTTTGATTATTAATCCTGAAAAAGTAACAAACAATTTTTCATTACTTTTATATTATAGTCTAATACTACTGATGTAACTTTAATGGAAAATTTTGGAATCAAGAGTGGTCTACATGTAGGTCAAACATGCTGAGCCTAGACATGTCAAAAACAAGGGGGGAAAATGACTAAACTATAGCAATAGTTCCTCATATCAGCAACAAATTATATAATTGTCACACTATGTGAACTGTAGAGAATAATAACAATACAGGAGAAATGCATTATCTAGAGAGACACAGGTTATTGCTTGAACATGAGAAAAAAATAACATCTTGCATAACTGTTCACATTAACTATCATTTTGACATGATCATGCTTGGGAAATTCTTTGGGTGGAAGTAAAACTCAATATCATATCCCGAAATACTCGGTGAGACATATACACAAAATAAAAAATTTGAAAATGAAAATCTTTATAAACTCCTATTTTTTTTTCCATACTTTGTGTTTTGGTAAAATTTTATCCTTTTTCTTACCTATTGGTTCCACTTTTACATGGATGAGAACTCACATCATTTTCAATTTAGTTTAGTTTAATTTTTAGTTGGGTTTTTTTCCTCTCCCTCCCTCTCCAGTTCTATTGCTTGATTAGTTGTTTTACATCAGTGTCATTAGTACTTTATCAAGTTACTTATCAAAAAAAAAAAGTACTTTATCAAGTCTTTTTCCTGTAACAAGGGGCCTTACGTCAAGCAGAATACAAACAGGATTGATCCAGAATGATCCCTGAGTACTACGTGTATGGATAAAAGGGTTAAGATGCTAAACCTCTGGAGTTGTGTTTGTAACTTATTTACATATGCCAGAAGCTCTTGCTTTTCCTTCACAGCAGCTGACTCTTTCTGTACTGCCTCCTTTATTCTAGATTCAGCATCTGCCTCTGCAACCCTGACCTTTTCCTCTGCTCTCACAACAGCTGCTTCTAATATAACAACACGCTCTCTAGCTTTTGCAAGCTCAGAACGCCACATATGAGCCTCCTGATTAGCAGAGTCTCTCTGCTTGATCAATTGATCCTTTTCTCTACTCAAGGTCATAACCTTTTGTTCGTACTCTTTTAGCTACAAGTCAAATGAAAGCCAAAATATAGAGAGACAATTAAAAAGTGAAATCTAAAATCACAACAGCATTTTGTGCAAGTAGAATTAAATAAAAGGGAAGTTAGGAGATATACATGGCCATTGGCACAGGACTCTTTTTAAGCTGTTTACTCCATATCAGGTTTTATCAATACTATGCAATGAGCAATCAACAAAGTACCTTTGCCACACATGACTCCAGCTGCTTCTCGGAATCTCTTTTAACACGCTCAATTTCTGCACATGCAATTCTTCTTTGTTCATCCATTGTATGAGCTGCAGATGCAGCAGACTCAGCAGCTTCAGCTGTCTCAGATAATTTCTCAGCAATTTCTCTTATTGTTGAATCCCGTGCACGAAGGTCCTGAGCCAAATTGTGCAGTTCCTCATCCTTAACTCGTAGTGTCTCCTGCAAGATGTACTCACACAGTTAAAGAATCAAATCTAGGTTAAATTAAAGACCAAATAGACTTGCAGGATTAGTGATGACTTTAAAGGAATAAGCTCAGCAAGAAAACAAAAACAAAAGCAATATATATACATATAAGAAAGACTTAAAAGGGATAAGAACCCCAAGATAGTGGCAACATGCCAAGCAAGGCCAGGCTCAAACAGGACCATAACAACATCAACCACTAAACCTTGGTCCCAAAACTTAGGGTTTGGCTATGGATCTTCAAAGACTAGGGTCAGTCACATGTATTCTTTTTTGACATTCTATCCCACCCAAAATATCACTCCGTTACATCCAATATTTAGTACCATAGAGTATAAGTGGTCTTATAATAAAAGGCAACTTTAAGGAGCCAAGCCAGCTTGATTTACATGACAACTCAAAATTATGGGACCCAAACATGTATTCGTTTATTCAATGACTATGCAAGACCAGCTTAAATTGAGGCAAGGGCATATCCACAAACAAGAAAATACACAGAAGGCCCATCACAAAGACATTCTTCATCAACCTGTTCATTAATTCCTTAGCCAAGACAAATCAACATTAATTGCAGCCATAAGATATTGGATGACTCTACAGGATGCTTATATGCCATTATCCAAACCCCCAAATTTTGCCTAGTCATCAAATAGCACCTAACAATTATGCATATTTTTCCATTGCTTCTACTTTCCAAAGTTCAATAATAATAATAATATGAAAACAAAGAGTTCTCTACCACTATTCTACTAGAAGCTATTGCTATTTCTTGCTAAAGTTGTCTGCCTAGTATCATGCTTCTGGTGCACTTAACTGCTTCTTAACTGTACAAAAAGAGAAACAAGGCTCTACATATATTTTATAATTTGTCTTCTAGATCAGATTTTATGTCTCAGGTTTCAAGAAACTGGGTCTCTCAAGATAATCAATTTTTAGATTTTAATGAACATAAATTGTCTGATAGATTGAAAACACTATATACACAACATAGAACTTCTTTTTTAGCGAATGAGCAGTATGTACCTCTGTACTTTCATTTGTACCAATTTTGATAGTCCTAAATTGTTCAATGTCTAATTCTATGTAACTTCATAAACTTAAAGTAAATCATCTGAAAATTCTGAGAATATTAAGGCATTTATTAGGATAAAAATAATTTAAAGGCTGAGCCTGAGCACTCTTGATTTTGAAACCAATATTTCAAAAAATATTAATCTGATTACAACCCTTTTTTTCCTAGTTTTGGGAAAAGAGAGGGTTGGGGGGAAAGGGGGGGGGGGGGGGGATGTTAAAGTTCTTGTAACTCATGACTCATAAGCCTTGCAATGTCCAGGATCCTATGTCCTTCCAACCCTTCTTCTTCTTCTCAAGGAAAATAAAATCGCCACAAAGCCAGAACCAGTCAATTAGGTAATTTATTGGCACAAATAAAAAACAAATATTTGCAGTAACTCTATATCCCTTGAACCAATACAAAGGCATATACTGGCACGTCTTAACTATTACAAATTAAATATTCCTTGTAGAAACATGAGAGAGGACATTCTAGCTATGCCTCCTAGATTTTTCCATCTATCTACTTGATGATCAGAGGCAGTCAAACAACAGCAAATGCATTTACAAGTGATTAGGAATGTACATTTCCAAGGAGGTTTATTTTTATTTTTTATTTTTTATATTAATTACGAACTTGCATTTTCAAGTTTGTCAAACAATTAAAGAGAAATTGCAGGATATAAATCTAATGTAACTGCAGAAATGACAAAATTATATTTCATCCTATGCACGTGAATATCAAATGAAGGCATTAATCACCATAAATATGTTATTGATGAAGTACAAAAGCAATAAGAGTCTGACCTTTATATAAATATTATTGGATATGCAATCCATAACTGAAATTAGGACATAGTATCACTACTATAAAATTGAAAGTGGAAAGTACAGGTAGAGTACCCTCATGATTGCTACATCATCCATTGGACCATCAGTTGTTCTATTTGTCACCATTCCTAGAGCATTTCTTAAAGAAATCTGCATTGCTGATTCAATTTCTTTAGAACATTCGAGAGCTGTTGAATTGGCAGCAGCAACTACTGCTGCGACTGTTCCTAATTTTGCAGAACCATTTCCACTTAAGGAATTCACAGCCTCTTTATGGGCCTTCAGAACCAATTGTGTTGCGCTGAATGTCAGAAGGCAATGAGAAAACGAAACATAAGTAGAGAAATAAAATGCAATATATGTATTTGATAATTCAGGCAAGAAGACAAGAACTCAAACCTTGTGAAGACAAACCTCATCAGCAGATGCTCATTTTATGAAAAGAAATTTAAAGAATAAAATTCAACTGTAAGAACAACTAGTTGTTCATTCATTAAATTAACCCACCTTAGTATGTTACTTTCATTTTTATTAGGTTACTTTAGAACAGAAGAATAAATTTCAAGAAGCTTTAAGTAGCCAACATGATGAAAAGAAGAAAGAAGAACTCTCAAGGTAAAGCTTTAATAAAATATAGAATAAGATAACAGTAGAATTAAAAGACAACATTTCTTTTTCTTCTTTTCTTTTTTTTCTTTTTTTTTTCTTTTTTTTAATAAGTAAATCAAAGATAATATTTCAGTTGCAAGAAGGATCAAAGAATGTCGTAAATTAGGGAAAAAACTCGAATATAAAAAATTCAGTATCATTCTGAGCATGAAAAGAGTATGATTATGGATGCAAATGAGAATACATGTGGTGAACCCCAATTAGTTAGTGAGAATTCATAGCCAATCACAAAGTTTTGGGATTAAGTCTTTGTTGTTGTATCATTATGAGCATGAAAAGTAAAGTACTCATAAATGCTCTAAATTTTCTCCAAGATGTTCTTAGTTGTACATTTAAGGATAAGAAACAATACAATAAAGAAAAGTGATCTTTAAAAAAAGTATCAATCACCAAATTCTCTCCTAAAACCTAACTTTGGCAGCCAACCCAAATCTTGATCTTTTTTTAGGAGAAAAATTAACTCGGAAGGCTGTTGCTAGTTCCACACTTCATGAATTTAGTGGAGGAAGGATCATAACATCATACAAGAGATAGAAATCAATCATGTCACTCCACTCGCACAACAAACATACAGAAGCGTAGACATATGAAAGGTCAAGGCACCTTCAACGTGTTTCTTTCTTTGTGTGGACCGCAGCTTGGGATAAGATTTTTATGGGTGATAATTTGCGGAATAGGGGTTTTAATTTTGTTGATTGGTGCATTATGTGTCATTGTTGCAGGGAGACCGTAGACCATTTGTTGCTACATTGTGAGAGGGCTCATCGGTTGTGGAGCTTTGTCTTTAGATCTTTTGGGATTTGTGGGTTTTACCAAGATCGATTGTAGATTTACTTTTTGATTGGTGGAGTTGGTTGGGAAGTTCTCGTCTAATATTTGGAATTAATTCCATTGTATTTAATGTAGTGTATTTGGAAGGAATGATGTCGGCGAACTTTTGAGAACATGGATAAATCTGATGACCAGTTGCTTGCTTCATTTAGTGGTTCTCTTTTTGACTGGTCTAAGGCTTGGGGACTCACATCTAGTGATTCTATCCATGTGTTCCTTATTTCTCTCCTTTGCAATTAATTTTATTTTTTGTTTTTTGTTTTTCTCTTTTTTGTACTCTTTGGTTTGCTTTATGCTTTTTTCTGCATAAAGCAGTTTTTTGAATATATATCTTTCTTACTTACAAAGAAAAAAAAAAGATAAATAAGTTGCAATCAAATCCAGACCATAATCTTACCAATAAGTCCGCTCACAATGTCCCCTATTGCTAATTTTTTTTTTTAAGTATCCCCTATTGCTAATGTTAGAAACCGCATTCCACTCAAATAGTTATCTGTTCCTTTGTTTAATAGCAAGAGAGGAGATGGGAGCAGGTATCCCTTCCCTTCTTTGGTTGTAGGGTGGAAAGGCAAGAATAAAGTAAATTACCAGCAAACTATGATTAATGATAGGAATCTGTTTATACATTGTTGAACATATCCCCCAAAATAAAATTAAAAAAAAAAAATTTGTTTAAGACATTGTTGAGATTTTAAGAAATTGATAGGGTCAAAAGGGAAGTACAGAGAAATTCATTAAAGTCGGTGTCCTCTCCTTTCTATTTCCCCAATTTGAGAGAACTGGAAAAAAGGGCTTTGATAGGGTACATTAAATCCCTTTTAATCATCTCCCTCTCTGTCAAATACATCAAACAAGGGGAAGGGAAATATCCCAACCCCTAACCTTCCCCTTTCCTTCCCTTTCCTTTTTGTTCATCCAATTACACCTTTCAATTTGAAGAGCTGTTCAGCCTCAACCCTCATGGTTTTCGGCCTACTTTCTATTGAGGTTCAAAAACAAACTTAGGTTTTCACCACTAACCAAAACAACAAAGCTGGAAGAAGTGATGCATCTCTTTCCAAATTCTCCCTAAATGACTGCATCCTTTCTTTTCAAAAACAATTGGGCACTTACAAATAAAAACCATCAAATATGTCGGACTCTCTCTCCCATAGTCTAACTTAATAATAATTTCATGGGACGAAATGATCAATGATGTTGGTTAATCTCTTTACTGGGGAGGCAACTTTGCATACCAACTATCCATCAATTTGCTAATATACATATGCAAACTAAGAAATTATAGGATAAATCATCATATAGTCCCTTGAACTGTGAAGCCAACCTCACAAGAGCAAACCATCTGAAATCTGAACCAAAAAAAAAAAAATGTTCCATGGTTTCGACCTAGAAGACAACTTCTCACAAAAATAAATTGTTGAGAAATTTCTTGTTGGATGGGGGGGTGGGGTGGGGGGGGGGGGTGGTGGTGAGGAGTTCAAATACCATTTGGTTGGGTGGAATGCAGTTTGCTCTCCTATTGCTAATGGTGGTTTGGGTGTAAGGAAGATAAGTACTTTCAATCAATCTTTATAAAATGGCTTTGGTGCTTTGATTTGGAAGACACTCATTTATGGAGACGAGTAATTGCTACAAAGAATGGGGAAGATGGATTTTAAAACTGACTCAAGGGACACATGGAAGTAGCTTGTGGAAAAGCATTCGGATGGGATGGGATGGGCTGCTAAGATATGTAGGTTTTGATGTAGGGGATGGTCATCGCGTGTGGTTTTGGCATGACACCTGATGTGGGGATCATCCTTTAAAGGGTTTGTTTCCTGTTTTGTTTTCATGTTCCACAAGTAGAGGTGATTCATTATGTGATATTTTTATTGGACAAATGGCGGGGGGAAATGAGAAGTTAGAAATGTCAGTTTTCAAAGAGCTTTTAATGATTGGGAGTTGGATTTGATGAGTGCTTTTCTTACTCTGCTTCAATCTAATACCCATAAGAGAGATGATTGTGATAAATGTATATGTGAGACTCTCCAAATAAATAACAGATGCACACAGAAATCATGACACACTCATAATTATTTAAACAATCATAGAAAATCATTACAACAGACTCAGACCCTGTAAGAGGCTGCAAAAGGAAAGATCCAGAGAACTTACTTCAAGGTTGATACCCAAGCTCTAGCTGCACCAGGAGTCTCTGCACAAAGGAAGTAGTCTTTTTTCTGTGGGGTCCCAATATCTAATCACTCTAGTTAAGAAGCACATACGTTTAGAAATTTCATACAAACCCCAAACCAATTCTTTCACTTAAACTCCAAAATATTTTCCACATTGTTTAAAAAGAAAAAAAGAAATGATAAATCAGGATACAGAAACAGCAGCCATCGTACTTTGGTAGTCCACTAAATCACATTTAAAAAAAAAAAAAAAAAAAAAGCATTAGTAATCTTTAAAGCTAAAACCCACTTGCACAAAGAAGTAGTTAAGAATTCAATAAAGCAAAGTCGTTCAGAAAAGCATTAATCTTACTGGAAGTTGACAGGAGACACTGTAATGGTGCTATTTGCATCAAATATAATAGATCCCTTGACAGTTGGCTCATTTCTCCTAATCCTAATGAAACCAAACAACACGAAATATCAAAGATCAAAAAATTGCTCCATATTTAAAGTAAAAAAAAAAAAAAATGAAATGCAGGCAAAACAAATACTAACTTGTACTCCATTCTCCCAGTGGTTGGGTCCAAAATCACCCACCGCTCGTTCCATTTCCTCAGCTGTTATAATGCACACAACTTAATTAGTTATGCAATCAACGACTTCCTCAATTCCCAAATCTTAAAATGGCAATTTAAACATAAAATCATTCTTATGTCAGTTCAGAATAAGCATACAGCTGTGTAGTCAAGTAGTTGGACTCTTGTTTACCCACTACACCCAACCAAATTTTTTTTCTTTTCTAGTACTATTTCGGTTAATTTACCGCAATCCTGAAGAAATTAGAGCTAATTACTAATTATAGATTCCGATAGAACATTTCAAAATTGAAGAGAGAGAGAGAGGATTGTACGGTCTCAGATCGCTTGAGAAGTGGGCCCTGCAACAAATTCCTACCAGAGCCGGACGCTAACTGGCGTTTGATCTTCTCCAAACTGTTCTCTGCATCACCAGGTCTCTGCTCCATCCCCAAATTCTTCAAGTTTATACATAATACTCCAATAACATTATTGTTTTATACACATAAAAATATACATATATTTATATAATCTCAGAGAGAGAGAGAGAGAGAGGGACAAACCGGAAGAGCAGCATTGGAGGCCATGGTAGAAGTGGACTTTTAGAGAAGAGGGATCAGGGTGTCAAATTATGGTAAAATGGAAGGGGCTATTTGCTATAAAATCTCTCACTCGCTTTCGATGATATTTCGGAAAGCTAGCAAACAATGCAAGGCTGTTAGGTTTGTTTCATGGACTTGCAGGTGGTAGTTTTATTAGTTGTCTTTTCTATAATTATAAATTTATAATTCTTATTTAGCCCAAAAATCCTCTTTTTTTTGTGTTTTTTTTTTTTAATTTTTTTTTTAATTTTTGAGCTGTTCTGTTGCGTTCGAAGGTTTACTTTTGACTCTTGAGTGCTAAACTAAGGTTAAGGCCCCGGCACGACACGAGCGACGTTGTACTTGTTAACGTCAATGCCACGGACCGTGTACAAGTGTGAACTCTACCACGTGCACCATGCCGCATTCCATTGCGTTATTACTATTGGTTGAAAAATACTATACTCTCTTTTTTTTTTCTTTTTTTTAATTCAATAGCTCAGTGTGAAGGTTTGAATATTAAATATATCCGATTAGAAATATTAGGAGACTCAGCTAATTAGTTGAGTTACAAAGTTTTTTAGGATTCTGTTTTCAAAGATTGTAGCTTGTCATTTTTGTAAATAAATATAAAAGGTAGGAATAATTGTGGCTTTGTATTTACCGTCTTTCTACATATGTTTTTTTTTTTTTTAGTAATCTTTCTACATATGTTTGGTTGAAAAGCTACAAAGGTAAGAAAATAAAATATATTAAGAACATTTACCAATATATATATATATATATTAGGAAGATGTAAAAGTAAGAAGATAATAAATATTTGTATTTTTCAACATGTGTAGTAGAGAGATGAAAAAAAAAAAAAGGAGGAATAGAAAATAAAATACTTTTATACCTTATTATTAAAGATAGAAAGATGAAAAAGTGGTGATTATATACTTTTATTCTTAATGTTTTTTTTTTTTTTTTCAATTTGGAAGAAAAAAATAATTTGTGAACACGATGCTTGCTCATGACATTGCTAGCATGGATCATATCTTTGTACAACAACTACTCGTGCTCGATATGATTTTTGTATATTATAACAAAATCTCACAGTATTTTTCACAAATTGTCTTGTACATAAACTTTAACTCAACCATACATTATATTGTTATAATTTTGTAGTTTTGTATTTTAGTCTCCTGGGTAGCCTATGTGAAGATATAACTTTTGCTGTTGCTCCGAAGTGATAACATCTCTTTTCTTCCTATTTGGGTCTCCTACCAAGTCGGCAATTCCCCCTCAAAAAAAAACAAAAAAAAAAACCAAGTCGGCAATTATTAAGATGGCTTTGCCCCTTCTCTTTTGTCTTGATGTATAATATCTTTATTTATATATATTAAAAAATTTTATTTATTATTAATACTTAACAAGGGTAAATAAATTTAATAAAATTAGATGAGTTTCGTAAATACCATTTTGATCATTACATTTTGGGATTATTGTCAATTTGATTCCTATATTTTAGTAGTAGTTAATTTGATCAATTTTATTTTCAACTTGTTGTAAATTTGATCTCTATTACTTTTAATTTACCGTCATTGGGGGTCTAAATTTAGGTTTGTTTTAGTTGTTGGGTATTGTGTCTATCGAGTTAGTAATTGATAAATTAAATTAATTTTTTTTTTGTGTTTGATTGCCAAGAAAGTGCAAAAAAATGAGTGATTTAACTAAAAAGACCAAGTTTAATGCAAGTTGAAAATAACAATAACCAAATGGAAGGAAACCAAAAACTGTAGGGATGAAAACGTTAAAATTTGCCTTAAAAAGTTAAAAAAGAGAGAAGAAAAGAAAATTAACTAATAGACTCCCTATAATTTATAGCTACTTGAAGATAAAAAAGGAAATAACTCCGCTCCGAAACATACTTTCCCGGTTCTTTTTAAAATCCCCAAATTTTCTTCCGCCATAAACCCTAACCAAATCCATTTGCCATTATCGACCACCCTACAACCAAATAAGTTAACACCTTTATATTTCTCTCACACTCACTCACTCACTCACTCACTTAACAAACGCATAGAGAGTGGGAGAGAGAGTCAAAATTCAAAAAAATGGCAGGGATTGTGAAACCGCCAGGCGAGTTCTCAATCACGCCACACAAAGTTTCGGTTTGCATTCTCCTTCAGATCTACGCTCCGTCGGTCCAAATCTCGTTGCCTTTCCCCTTCGCCTCCGTCGCTCAGCACAACCGCCTCGGCTTGTTCCTCTTAGCTCTCACTAAGGTAAAACCACCTTCACTTCAATCTCTTTTTAGTTCCACTTCAACTTCTTCTTTCTCTCTAGAATTTCGCAAACGAATCATCTTATTTGTAGTAATTGCATTAGAATTTCGCATTTTTTGTTTTCTCAGTCGTGTGATGATATTTTGGAGCCGAAACTGGACGATCTAATTGGTCAATTGAGGGAAGTTTTTGGCGTAGTGAACCCTCGTTTCATTGATCATTTAACAACTAGGCTTTCGGCTCTTTCGTCACCTGATGACTTGTTTAACTTCTTTTCCGAAATGCGAGGTGAGTTGCTCCCAATTTAAAAAGCAATGTGACTCATTTTTTCGTGTCTTCGATTTTGTGTACCAAATCACATTGCTTACTTTTGTAATTGTCTGATACGGATAGTTCGTTAATTTTATGTATAATGTTGTTTAGGGATTCTTGGCGGCCCTGAATCCGGTGCTTTGGAAGATGAGCAGGTTATTTTGGACCCTGCTAGCAACCTAGGGATGTTTCTCCGTCGTTGTATACTTGCTTTCAATCTGTTAGCATTTGAGGTATTATGTTTTTCAATATTGTTTTGAAAGATCTCCATTTGTTTTCACCATTATTTTTCTCAGTTTCATTATTGGTTGGCTGTGAATGAAAGTTATATATATTTTTAAAGGTTCAATCTTTAATTATCTACTGTGGTTCTTCTATATTGTTAGTTAATCTGCTGTGTCCTCACCGACTATAATTCAAGCTCAATGTCGTATTTACTGTTTACATTTAGATATTCAGAGAAGCCACCTTCCAAATTCCACTGCCTCTCTAACCAAAGATGGCACTTATGTGAAAGTGAATCTTGGCTATTAAAACTTAAATCACCATAAATTTTAAATATAATTACTATCTTGAAGATCACTTATATTGGTTCTGTTGTTAGATATATCTATTGCATGTATCACTTCCTCCCTTCTAGTCACATGTAGTTTTATCTAGTTTGCCCACGGTAGTCAAAGACTAAAAGGCGAGTGCTAGGCGCTTGGGCGAGTAGCCTTTTGTTAGGTGCTTGTCTTTAGAGCCTAGGTGAGCACCTTAAACCATGTAAAAGGGGCTAAGGTGAGAGCCTCTTTTTTTATTTTTATTTTTATTGAAGCTTGTTATAGAACCTATTGGTAGATTAGCTATTTATAGAAGTTTATTATATAATCTCTTGTTGGATTATTAATCCACAGTTTGTCCAACCAATTGTTGGATTAATTAATTTACAAAAGCTTTTTTTAAAACTTATTGTTAGATTTATTAATTTATAGAAGTTTATTGTAAAACCCATTGTTAAAATGATAAATAGAGCTTAAACCATGTTAAGCATATTTTGAAATCAATTAATATATTTCTTTGTGCAAAAAATGATTATAATATTTCAATACATTAGATGCATATGATTTTAAGTCCTATATGTATAATAACTATATTTAGAATTTGGTGCTTTTATTTAATCAGACTAGTGCCTTTTTGTTGCCTCACGCCTTGTGTGATACAAGGCCTTGGAGCCTTAAGGTTGCCTTTTGCCTTTGACTACCTTGAGTTTGCCAATGTATTTTGTTCCCTTTATCAATTTGTGTGTCTATTGTAGGTAGTCTTTCAGAGTGATGCAAGGTCATATAACAACAGAGAAATTTAAAGGGAAGGATTGTAAATTATTTACATGAATTATAGCAAGATATTCTCCAAATAGTTTTGTTGTCTGACCAATATTTAGGTTATCTGAAAAGATATTATCCTTTCTTAGGGTTCTCTTAATCCAAACCCAACTTAATTTTGAAAAATTGAGGCCAAGTTTATCCATAGATATGGTTGAATTCTGATTCTTCCTTCTGAGTTGCGGTCAAATTGTGAGGACTTGTTCTGTCAAATGCCTGTCAATTTCTAGCTCGTCTCATCAACTCTTCACAATAGTATTTGTATAGAGGCTTCTCCATTTCATTTAGGGGAAATACCTTCTTGTCCATTTATCTGGTAAACTATGATCTCTCGTATTTCATTTACTCTTTCCAGAATATGCTGAGATTTGGAGGCTTGAGGTGCTTTTGAAAATCAAAGCTTTTTCCTGATCAAATGCCTAGAAAAGTAAATCCTGGTGATCTGCCACAGGAGACCCTTAAAAGGCATTTTTTCGAAGCATAGGCATCATATGCAAGAGTAGAAGTGTACACTACCTTAAATGGCTAGGTCTCTTACTGTTGAATCAGAATCTTGTGATAAAATCCCATTGCATTTAATTTAAGAAATGGGGTCGGCTACCTCTTGTTTGATAGCCATAGGTCCATCTTCCCTCCAATGGATTTAAAAAATCCCCCTCCCAAGTCCCAGTTTTCTACACCAATGTATATCGTGCAAAGCTTTAGCCAGGTTCTGCCCTCATTTACCTTTTCAGGTTCTTTCCTTTTTCAAACATGTACACAAAAACATGTATACTACACCCACCCAAAATAAATGGAGTTGAACTTGTTATATGCAAATTACTTTTTCTTGTCAGTTACAAGTGGTAAGCATTCTGCCCTTTCAGTTGAATTGACAGGTATCTTAGATTGCAGTTGGTCAACCTTTTGACTTTTAACAGACATGTTAGACACATTTCTGAAACACGTGCATGCTAACAAATCTCAGTATCAGCATGAAAGAACTTTAAATTTCACTTTTTGCTCTAGAAATCTGCCATTCCCAATTCATAAGTGTATCACTTCTTAAGATTGCTTAGACGGTGGCAATAAATGCATAGAGATGACAGTCAGTTCCTCTTCCTCCATGCTTTATTCAAATTAAAGTTGGTCACTTGTTTGCCTTCTATCACAAGATTACTTATCTGTTACCATTCATCTCTTGAAAAGATGTCTAACTGCCATCTGCATCAAATGCTTCAAGCTAAGTGGGCGTTTTTTCTGGATAATAATTTTATGGCCCTAAAGACTTCTTCTATCCAAAGTTAAAAAATGATGCCTAAAAAGCAATAATGTATTCTGTTAGAATAGCTGAATTCTTGATCAGCTGATAGTACTGCTACTGATGTTAAAGTATGGTTGAGGTTTGCAAAAAAAAAAAAAAAAAAAAAGGTTGCAAAAGAGGCAGACAGGAAGGCAAATAAAGAAGAAGAAAGGAATGATGTGTATTGTAAAAAAAAAAAGTTGCTTCTAAAAAATTCTTAAAAGAAAATATGATTCATTGTCTAACATAATACAATAAATTTGTATATGGTAATAACTTTCTGTGTATTTCTTATTAATTTAAGTTGTATTAATTCCCTCTTTTAGATACATCAGTCTTAATGCTAAATTGTATATTTGTTTATTTAATTTTGACAGTTGGGATATATTCTTCAATAATCTTTCCTTCATCTCTCTCTCTTCTCTTTATTTTTGATCTTTTATTTTTTTAAGAGAAAGGTGGAGAGTGAGGTTGTGGGTTTAAGGCCTACTAAGTGCGTGTGTAATTACTATTAAAAAATATTGTTGTTACGTTTTTCATATCTGCTTCCCACTGGTTCACTTTTTGTATTAATTTAACATCGGATGCAAACTGGAAAAGCAATGGAAAGGATTAAGAGATAGAGCTATTAATAGTTGACTTTAACTTTTGCACATATCATACTATCCTTGGCATTATTCTTTTCCAGCTCTCTAAGTTATTCAAATATTATTTCAAAAAAAATCTATGTGCATACTTTTTCTCCTTTTGTTTTCACTTTATTTTTTCTACTTTGTAGTTCTGTTGTAATTTAAGCCTTTATGGGACAAATAGAATGTTAGATATGTGCTTTACTTCTCTCTTTCCACTTTTAGGATAACATTCTTGGCTTTTATTTTGAAGTGCAGGGTGTGTGCCATCTTTTGACAAATATAGGGGTATATTGTAAAGAAGCCCTCTCAAGTTGTGCTTCTTATGAGACAACGTGTTTTGAAGATTCCAGTAGCAATTTGGAGGCCTTTCCAGAATATGAAAACATGGACTTGGAAAATTTTGTCTTCAAGAAAGTTACAGAAGAAATTGAAGCAAGAAAAAGGGCTAGTGAGAGAGTATCTTTTCATCTTCATGCGCCAAAAGCACTTTTTAATTTGGTTGAAGGTATAAACACTTAACTTTTTACTTGTAAAGCATGTATGGATGTTATAAAAGCATAGGCCATAGAGCCCCTTGCCCCTTTTGTTTGATGACAAATTAGTAAGAAAGTGAGCTTGTGAAGATAATAGAGAATCAAGTAGTTAATTTTCCTAAGATTGCTTTCAAAATGTATGCTATGATTGAATTATTGCATAGTTAAGCCAGTAAGACTCTAAAACCCTATACCCTAAGTTTAAAACCCCAAAACCCTAAATTCTAACCCTGTGCATAAGAGTCATTGCTTTTCACTATATTGGTGCCTTGATCTTTGCCTTTTGGTGGTATTTTGATTAAACCGTGTTTTTTGTTTTGAAAATTGCTATCATTGTTGTATATATTTTGTAAAGCACAACAGAGTTGTATAAAATATTATGTTTAACTTTTTATGTTATTAGTTGATTATCTTGTTGCCAATTGATAATCTTGATCAAAATAGCAATGTAGAAAATGTAAAGAAATTGGAATAGCCTATGTAGGATTTGAAATTTTGAACATACAACTTTTGCGCAATTGCATGATGCTCTAACCATTTGAGCTAACGGGACTTTTTTGATTATTTGTGATGAATCTTTCTATTAGAAGCCCTTATACATTATATTCAAAAACTGTGTGCTTTACTCTAGTTAGGCCTGCACTTATGCTTTGTGCCGAGGCTCTAAAGGGCCTTTGTTTTTTAGTGTGCCTAATGCTTTCAAAAACATTGTTTATAATTGTTTGAAGTTGATCATGTTAGTGTTGATTACATGAAAGAACTTGCTATTACATACTTGCTAGATTACATTTTTTTTTAATAGGTAACGAAATTTTTTATTAAATAAGAAGCCAACCTGAGTACATTGGGGATGTATTGTGGGGTAAAAATCAAGAACCCAGGCTACAATGATCAAGTAAAACAGGAATGGAAAAACAAGAAAAATGTGATAGAACCACACCTCAAAGAAGGAGAGTAGGGCAGAAGAATGACTTAATCTCTAGCGAGGATTGTTCACATCTCTTAAAACATCTAGCATTCCTCTCACTCCAAATACACCACATCAAACAATGTGGCACAAGTCTTGAAAAGCCTATATTGCGATGATGCCCAAACTTACCTTGCCAAGACTCAAACAACTCAATTACCTTATGTGGCATAACCCAATGAATTCCAAACAAACAAAACACCAAAGACCACAACTCAAATGCTATGGGGGCAATGAAGAAGAAGATGATCCACTGACTCCTCACACCTCTTACACATATAGCACCAATCAAGAACAATAATACGTCTTTTGCGAAGGTTATTAGTTATAAGAATCTTCCCTAAGGAAGCAGACCACGAGAAAAAAGCTACCCTTGGAGGAACCTTCGCTTGCCATACCATTCTCCAAGGGAAAGAAGTAAGAGTTGGAGGGTAGAAAGAAAGATAAAATCCTCTAACCTCAAAGCATCTACTCCTAGTTGGATTTCAAAAAACCTTATCAGGGCCAACCCCCCTCACAGTTGAAGAGTAGACAATGCCCATAAACCGATCAAAAGATTCTTGCTCCCACTCCTGAGGTGGATGACGAAATCAAACATCCCAATGAATCCTTCCACCAGACCACCCCATAACCTCCGCCACTGAAGCATCCTTTTGCCCTACTAAGATAGTAAAGTTCTGGAAAAACCTCTTTAAGGGTACAATCCCCACACCACACATGCTTTCAAAACTTCACTCTAGCACCATCACCCACCTCATATTGTAAGAGTTTAGAAAAGTTCAACTAGCCATTTCTAATAAACCTCTAGAGGCTAACACCATACGCACTTGTCACCTTTTTCATGCACTAGCCACCCCCAAACATTCCCATATTTTGCCTCTATAACCTTCCTCCATAAAGCATCTGTTTCTATGCCATACCTCCACAACCACTTGCCTAACAAGGCAGATTTAATACTTCTCAACCGTCTCATACCTAACCCCCCAACCTACACAGGCCTACAAATTGTAGCCCATTTCCCTAGGTGTAATTTAGAATCACCACTAATACCACTCCAAAGAAAATCTCTCTGTAATTTCTTTATGCGATTGGCCACCTTCTCAGGAATAGGAAGAATGGAGAGAAAATAAGTAGGTAAGGAGGATAAAGTACTTTTAATAAAAGTTACCCTACCCCCTTTAGACAAATAAAGCCTCTTCCAACCTGCTAGTCTCCGCTCCATCTTCTCTAAAATAGGATTCTATATTGAGAGCTCCTTGAACTTAGCACCTAAAGGAAGGCCCAAATATTTCAAAGGAAGGGAAGAATGCCTACAACCCAACAACCCCACCAGATCATCCAGATTGTGCACGTCTCCAACTGGAACCAATTTTGATTTCCCTAAATTAATTCTTAAACCTGAAACCCCCTTAAATCTAGTTAGAATCTCCCTTAAGTAACTAAATGATTAGGGTCAGCATAACAAAAAATAAGAGTGTCATCCGCAAATAACAAATGAGACACCATCATCGAAGTACCAGCTGTATTGCGTACATAGAATCTCGAAAACTGATCAGCAATTGCAGCCACCTCCAACATATGGCTCAATGCCTCCATAACAACATCAAATAGAAGCGAAGATAAAGGATCCCCTTGCCGAATCTCCCTAGAGCTTCCAAAGAAATTTGAAGGACTACCATTAATTAGAATAGAAAATTTAACAGTAGAAATGCAGCACACAATCCATTTCCTCCACTTCTTTGAAAACTGACAACGCTGGGGCATATACATTAGAAAACCCCAATTCACATGATCATATGCCTTCTCCACATCCAACTTACACAACAACCTTGGAATCTCTGTCTTTAGTCTACTATCAATACATTCAGCAACAATGTTTAGAGAAAGAGAGAGAAGATATCAATTTGGTGTTTTCTACTTTCTTGCTGAAATCATCCCAAAGTTGTTTAGCCATGAAACAGGATGCCTGTTGTCAAAATATCTCCACCCCCCCCCCCCCCCCCCCCCCAAAAAAAAAAAAAGCCTTGAAAGAAGTCCTTAAAATCAACCAAAGATGTAAAGATGACAGTGTCCCTGATGCAGGACAAACCAGAACTTTGCAACAAAAAAATAATATAAAATAAAAAACAAGAAAATAAAGGATAGAATCTGGGAGTCAACATCTAGGCTTGCTTGGAGTTGGCATCAAACCAAAAAAAACAAAAGGATCTTTCATTATTCAAAATAATCTCCCCTTTGACTGGAGTACAATGTTTGCTTATATAGAGATACAAAATCCTAATTTTGTGGTGTAGGAAACCCTAATTGTCTTATCATAAATTAACCTTAACTTTAAAAAAAGTATATATAAACCTAATCAAATACTAGGGCCTAAAATAAAATACAATTGACTAGCAAAATGAAATAATACTAAATTAAAGTAAATATCTCTTTTTGTCTCCCTCATCACTTTCTCATGCCAAGATTGTCTGCCAATGGTCGCACCTCCCTCCACCTCAGTATTTTGGATTTTGGTCATCATGCCTGTTCTTTAAAATTTGATGTCTTATGTCTAGAGGCAAGGAAATGGTAATAGTGCATTTAGCTATCTAAACGTGCAGATATTGAAGCTCCTGCTGACCCAAAATCCAAGCACGGTGACAAAGTTGGAGAGGCTTCTTCATATGTGCATCCTCCGGATTATGCATTAAGAGAATTTGAGCCCAATAGTGGAATATTCCTACGAACAAACTGGCAGATACAAGGGTACTTACAAGAGCAGGCTGATGCACTTGAAAAGTAAGCGATATTCCTAAATTAAAGTTTTGTTTGTGAACTTATGAAGTTGCACTTTAGGTTGTACTGAATCTCAGTTCTCAATCCTTATTCTTGTGGCAGGAATGGAAGCTCTTTCTCTTTGAACGCTTTCGAACTTATTTTAAGGCAGCTCCATAAATTGGCACCAGAGCTTCATCGTGTAAATTAATTTTCATTCTTTATTCATGCTTTTCTTTTTGGTAATTTTCTCCTACTCTCTTTTGTTTCTTGCACTTTTAATATGGTGGTGCTGCTTTTTTTTTTTTTTTTTTTGCTGGATTATGATGTAGGTTCACTTCTTGCGTTACTTGAATAGCCTTTGTCATGATGATTATTTTGCTGCTTTGGAGAACCTTCTCCGTTATTTTGATTACAGGTAAATCTGGATTTTAGTTTACTATTTAATTTGTGAATGTTGTACTAGGCAAACTGCCTCTATCGTGGCTAAAATTTTCATGTTTTAACCTAAATATCTATAATTTCAAACTGAAAATGGAGAGCTGAGGTCTGGCCGCCTGGTGTACCTATATTGAAAAGAAGCTTCTGCAAAATAAGTTATTGTCAGATTGATTTTTAGCGTTTCCATAACTATTTGCATGTAAGTATTCAGTGGCTTGACTACTTAAAAAAAAAAAAAAAAAAATCAATCTGACAACTTATTTTGCATACAAATGGTTATGGAAACACTAACTAAAAATAAATTTTCTAAAATGTAGTCTATATTTGAAATTCTATATTGCAGCAAAGAATACATCTCTAAGAATTTTTTTATTTTATCAATTTTAACTTTTTTTCCTTGTCTTCTTGTTATAAATTCAGGTTTAAGAAAATGAACTAATCTGAAAAAATGTTGGCACAAAAGTGCAGGGACAGAAGGAATTGATTTTGTTCCTCCTGCATCTGGTAGCAATAGTTTTGGGAGATATGAAATTGCTTTATTGTTTCTAGGGATGATGCATTTTCAGTTTGGGCATCCAAAGCAAGCTTTGGAGGTGAGCATGTGGAATGCATTTCCCTTCCAAAAGAACCCTCTTGCCCATTTTCTGTACCATTTATGAAAGTAGACTTGTAGCATTCTACTTTATACCCCTGCAATTGTTTGACAATCGTTTTTCTTGGTTCTTTAGGTTTTGACTGAAGCAGTTCGTGTTTCTCAACAGGTGATCTCCTTATTTATGTAATTAACTTTATTTTCTAGTTTGTAGCCAATCTAGCTCAAATGGTATCTTCTTTCCTTGTAAGAACTGGATGGAGGTTGAGATCGTGGGTTCAAGACCTGCCGGGTGCATGTACTACTGACCAATAAAAAAAAAATTACTAGATTGTAATTTATTGGACTCTTGCATGAGTATATCCCATCTGCTTTTAGCTTTTAGAGATTTTTTGTTTATAGTTTGGATCAGTTGATTGTTAAATTAGCATTTGAGAATGGTTTAATATTATAACAAAACTCAAACAATGATAAAGCATATAAAATCCTAATCTTTTTAGTGAAAAAATGGAGAAATAATATAGCTTTAAGTTTCAAAGAATCCTAATCATTTATTCAAAAAATTGGGAATCAGTTGAATTTTGTTAATTTTTAATTAAGCGGCTCAGCTAAAGTAGAATTATAGCTTCTGGTTTTATGTGAATATTGCGGTATGCATATAGTAATAAGGGAATTGGCTTTCCTCTTGGTAATGTGGTAGATGCAAGATCAATTCAGTGTCAGACTGTGATTTTCTAGTGTTTAAATTAATGTTAAATAATATGTAATGTTTGTTTAAAAGATGAGGCAAATAGCTTTTACTTGAGCATATGAAACTAGAGAGCGGGTTCATCCCCATGGATTACACCAAGTGTAACTTGAAGCTCAATTTGGGCATTCTATTTACAATATGATGGGGGATTATTTGCTGCAAAGCACTAGGAGATTGTATTCTTTCTTATTTCAGTTGTTGGACAATGAGGGCTGATTTATTTCAATTTGTGCAGCTAAGTAACGATACTTGTCTTGCATACACTTTAGCAGCTATCTGCAACTTGTTGTCTGAAATTGGGGTCTCAAGTACAGCTGGGATACTGGGGTCATCATTCTCACCTTTGACCAGTATAGGTATTTCGCTTTCTGTCCAGCAACAATTGTTTGTCCTCCTGAGAGGGTCTCTAAAGAGAGCAGAAAGTCTAAAATTGAAACGATTGGTGGCTTCCAATCATCTTGCAATGGCTAAATTTGATTTAACGGTAAGAATTGGAGTTACTATACTTTGTGGATTATCTCATTGTAAAATTTCTTTGTATGTCTTCCCCTGAAATTGGTAGTGATAATGTATTTCTATTATGAATTATGGAAATAAAAAACTATGCATGAGTTACAACTGCCACTTAATCCACTTTGTGTTAGTGCTTTAAGTTACCTGTTTATCCATCATTTCCTTTCGTCAATGGCAATCACCTAAAAAGGTCATACTTAATGTACAAGGTCCCACTTCTATGGGCTCTGGGATGGGTGGTTGGTGGTAAGCAGCCTGCCTTACCGCAATTTTGGAGAGGCTAATTCTCATACTTGAACCTGCAACAAATTGTTTGGGCAGAAGGCTCTTGCCATCACACTAAGGCGTCAATAGCAATTACTTGAGCACCTACAAAAGGCTTTCATATGTAAGAAATATGGGACATGATATTTCCCCTATGATTTGGATTGTTCACAACACTTTCTCCCAGCTCTGACCTTTGCTTGCCAATAGAATTGTCTCTTTATAATTAAATAAATTGTGGAGTGATACAGTCCTTCTCAGGTTCAAATAAAATTACTTTTGAAGAGTCAAATGTTTGAAGAATTTTACTCTATGTGATGTCCATAAGGAGCGGTAATTGATTATTTGATTCCTGCAATATTGGGATATTACTAGTACATATTTTTTTGTCCTCTATAAAAATAAAATACTATGCTTGAGTTACTGCTGCAACTTAATCCACTTTGTGGTGATGCATTAAACTTAAAGTACATGTTTGTCCATCATCTCCTTTGATCAATAGGAATCACCCAAAATGGTTCTACTCAATGCACAAGACTCGTTTTTACGAGGTCTGGTAGATATGGTTGATAGGTAACATTGCCCCAAGTTGGAGAGTTTGATTCTCGAACTCAAACCTGCAACAAATTTCTGGGTAGAGGGAACTTGCCATCGCACTAAGGTCTATCCTTTGATTGATAGCAATCACCTAAGTGCCCAAAAGAAAAAAAAGAAGAAAAAGATTACAAGTAAGGCATTTTAGAAGACCATCCTATCCTCCTCTTCACATTGAATCTTTACTATAAACTATTTATACAAGAAAATTCCTTGGATTCTAACTCCCTTGAAATGCCAAAAGAAAAGATGGATTCCACAGTATAGCATCAGTAGAAACATCCAGTAATCTGCCTGATGCAGGAGGCAGTGAGAAAGATTTATTATAATTTATGTATCAAGGGCAATTCTGTAATTTCTTAATATTCTAGAATGGGCTTTGCTTATTAGTCCATTGGGTCTTATTGAATTCTTATGACTAATTTGAATTCCAAAAGGACATATGTAACAATATATTTTCGTTTCTTGTTGGATCAGTGTAAAGTGCAAACAACCCTTGTGATTTTCTAGAAGTTACCATATATGGTAGCTTACAGGCTAATTGAAATTAGCCAAATGTGGATTAATTAGTATGAGATAATGTTCAGGGAACAGAAATTAAATAGAAAGGAAACCTTAATGTTTTCTATTATTTTTTCCAAATATTTCTTTATATTCATAAAATGCCCAATTGGAAGGGAATGCTCAGCCCACCAAATACTGGCATTTGCCACTATGTTTGCATTTGTATGTGCACATGCCCATCATGCACGTATACATAAATACATACTCTATTATCTAAATGCAAGATATTAGGGATGCATGAAGAGAATTTATGTATCATATACTGGGAACAGCTTCATGCAGGAATGTAAATAAATTGTTAGGGTTATTTTATTTATTTATTTATTTTTTATATAAAAATTCTTGTGCATAAATGAATGGGTTCCATGGTTTTGCACTGGATTAACTGCTTCGTTTACTTACACATGTTTCTATACTTAAAAACGTTAAAATCAATAGCTTTTATGGTTTTGATTTATTTTCAATTTAAGCATGGGGAACGTTTTTGGGAAGTGCTACTGAATCATTGCTAGATTAATAATTCCATTGAACTTTGATAAATTTTAGGATTAGGAATGTTGTGATATCCATTCAAAATGTGTGCTACAAATTACTGTGACACATTACTTCATGTCATGTATATATAATCTTTCTGAAGCTATATTTGAAAGAAAACCCATATTTTTGGATCCTTGTGACGTGATGAGTTACATTTTAAAGAGATCTAGGGAGGCCGTCATTGAAATGGGTATATATGGTTGATGGTTCCCCATTGCTTATTGTGGTGCCTTTGGAGGGAGAGAAATAGTCGGTGCTTTGAAGATAAGGAGAGATCCATATCAGACTTGAAGCTATTTTTCTTTAGCACTTTAATGGATTGGTTGGCTGCTTTGCATAACCAATCATTTTTATCTTTTCTTGATTTCTTAGATTCTTGTAATTTTTGTTCTTGATTGTTTGACCCCTTGTACACTCCCTGTGTACTAGGGTGTTCCCCTTTTTTTTGATATCAATGAACTCTTTTCTTGTAAAAAAAAATGTTAGAGAGATCTAGGGAGTAGAATGGAATCTTATTTCTAATGGAAAACTGTGGTTCAGTTATTAGAGTTTTGCCAGAGGACCCTCTTTGATTGGTCTCGATATTGGGGTTTCTCGGATTGTTCTACCCTTACGGATTTTATTTCTTCTATTAGAATAGATTAGGGGCTGTTTTTTTCTTGTTGTTTCTTTTTTTCCTTTGTTCACTACCGTGAACTCTTTGTGTTTCTCTTGCTTTTCTTTTATTAATAATATTCTATTCTTACTTATCAAAAAAAAAAAAAAAAAAAATCTAGTAAATTGAAAATGTTCTACCATCATGTGCAGCATGTGCAAAGGCCTCTAGTATCATTTGGTCCTAAAGCTTCCATGAAACTCAGAACATGCCCCACTAATGTTTGCAAGGTAACATGAGGCATTTGATGATTATCATTTGTCTTTTGTCCATTTCAGATAAAATTCCAAATAATTTGATTTCTTAGTGCTGTTGCTTTCTTTTTCTTATTTTGTGTGATGTTTGCAGGAATTGAGGCTAAGTTCTCATCTGATTAGCGAATTTAGCTTTGAAAGTTCAACAATGACAACTGATGGTGCTTTTAGTACTGCCTGGCTTAAGAATTTACAAAAGCCATTGGGTTCAGCAATTTTGTCCCAAGAGAATGGATCTGGAAGCAATGAAAATGCTTTCCAGTTTTGTGTGCAACCCAGTTCAATTCCTGGATCTGTATTGCAATTAATAGGTTCTTCATACTTACTTCGAGCCACTGCCTGGGAGTTATATGGCAGGTGATCTTTACTCTAGACCCTGTTATTTCTTGTTCATTTTTGTGCTTATTTAAATTTAAAAGCTTTTGATAATTATTGTTAGTGAATTGTCCTAGTGAAATAGGAAAACAAGGAATCATACCTTGATTTTTAGTTGATTTCTTAGCTGCAATTATCAGATTGATATACTTCCATGCATGCATGCCCTCCCGTGCTTGTGCATGCACAGCCACACTTCCACATATGACAGGAACATAGGTGGCATCTCTATTTTCTTGGGGAAATCCTTAGAATTATCATTTCTTAGATAATAAAGACTGGACATTGCGGGTAGAATGCGGCATTTGATAGAAACTGGGGAAAACTTCATTTTAAATCCTATAGTTTAAAGGGTGGAACAAATTAAACCCTATAGTTTTGAAATGTAACAAATTAAACCTCAGAGTTTTAAAAAGTAACAAATTAAATCTTGAGGTTTCAAAAAATAACAAATTAAACCCTATCCTATGTTAAACCCCAAACACAATCTACTTCAATGGGATGAGGTTAAATTTGTTACCTATCGAAACCTTAGGGGTTAATTTGTTACTTTTTGAAACCTTAGGGTTTAATTTGTTAATTTTTGAAATTTCAAGGTTTATTTTGTTACACCCCTAAACTATAGCATTAAAAACATAATTTTCTCTAAAACCAATGTAAACATACTTGCGGCTTATAATGATAACTATTTGAAACCTTGAAACCTGCATCTATTTCTAAGTTTTGATTAATCCCAACAAGTCCTCTAAGGGTGTGTTCTTTATGCAAGAGTTTGGAATGAGAATTATAAAATCTTGGGAATTTGTGAAAATTTGGTTGTTCCTTTGGGGGCCGGCTCCTCTCCCGTTTTAGTGTCTCATGTTTTCTCCCGTTTTTAAACAGATAAATGACACGTGGCATCTACAAAATCGAATGGTAAGATATAACGCCACATCACAACATCATTTATTTCCATTTTACCAGCATTCTTTAGCAATAAATCCACTGTTCACACCCACTGCACTTGGCAGTGGATGATAAGGACCCGTCAGAAATCATGCCGGGAATATCACCGGATCTGAGAATCCATAAACATAAACAGAGCCTCAAGAGAGGGAGAGAACCCATAAGCACAAACAAAGAAAAATTATGCTGATTATAAAAATAAAGAAACAAAAGAGAGAAAATCCATTTCATTTCAATTCAAACCAGACCCATGACAAAAACCCACTGTAGAAATGGCAAGAGAGAGCTTGGAATCAAACTACCAAGTCTGAAATCAACCAAATCCCAACAAAAAAGATGAACAAACCAACAAGTGCAGATCCGAACCAGTTAAACACACAACCACAACTAGCAATTAGTAATTAGCATTTAGCAGTTAGCTCACGCATACAAATACACAAGAAGCCTTTGTTGTTCTTCCGCAATTTCTCAGCCCATTCTTTCCCCCTCTCTTGCAGCTCTGTTTGTGATCGTTTCTCAGATTCAGTGGTAGTGCTATTTGGTGTGTGAGTAGTGGGTTACTGCTGAAGAGTGGGGTAAAAGAGAAATAAATGATAATTTGTGGCCTTGTTTTTACCATTAGATTTTATAGACGCCACGTGTCGTTCATCTGTTTAAAAACAGGAGAAAACATGAGACACTAAACTGGAGAGGAGCCGGACCCATTCTGTTGATGTAATTTTTTAGAATTACAATTCCCATGATGTGCAAGATTTCAAGTCCCACCTTTTATGTAGGAAATTTCAGTTCTTACAATATTTTGTACTTGTGAGAATTACTAATATGATACTTAGTGTGTGTTTGGCAAAAATTATTTTTGCCAATTTATTTTACTATTCAGCTTATTTTTGCTACTATTCATGGGCCCTATTGCACTTTTTAGTACTATTCATGGGTCCTACTGTACTGTTTCAGCTAACTTTTACCTTTATCTACAGTATTTTTAGCAAAAATTTTTCAGTTTCAGCAAAATAAGCAAATCCCAAACAGACATTTAAATTCAACTTTTCACTCTTTCCCTATAAAACTATGTAGAGTAAATTTTAGAAAAAAAATATATTTTTCACCCAAATAGAATGTTCCTCAATGTTCAAGGGTATTTTGGTTATTTACAAGACTATCCATAATGGTCCAGCATTATTTTTTAGTTACTAAATGAGTGTGTATAAGATTATTTTAAATGATTGAAATATACTTTTTATTTTATTTTTTAACAATTCAATAGTTGGGGGGGGGGGGGGAGTGGATTTGAACTCTGGATGTCTTTATTAGAAACATTAGAAGGTGTCAATTGAGCTACAAGGCCTTGTCAGTTGAAATATAATTTTTTTTTTATAAAATTTATTGTTACTTAAAATATGGAATAATTAAAATTCCTAGTGTTTTTGAACAGTATAAATGTCAACTCTAAGGAATTCTAATTCCTGGATTTTAAACTCAAAAATATATAGCTCTCAATATTTGATATTCTCAGCAACTATACAAGTTGTAATAAATTCAAAGTGATGCTGTGTTTGTGTTCTTAATTTTGTGGTTATAGGTTTGGGAATTCTTGGATCCTTGATATTATTTCTGATATCCTTTTTTTCCCCTGTTGTTATCAGTGCCCCTCTTGCTCGAATAAATGCACTGGTTTATGCAACTTGCTTTACTGATGCTTCGAGGTAATCTTTAGCAGAAAGTATCACTTGATCATCCTGTTTGCGTTTTTTGCCGTTTCTTTCCTAAATTGTAGTACCTCTTTTTTTCAACACAAATGTTATTGGACATGAGGTTTTTCCTTTTTTGGGCTGAATGTTATAAAACACGGGTTTGCCTTACCTTTTCTTGTGTATCCTCAGCTCATCTGATGCAGCATTAGCATATGTGAAGCTCATTCAACATTTAGCAGTTTTTAGAGGATACAAAGGTCAGATTGAAAGCTTATCCAACATTTAACTTGAGATTGCATTTTCTTGGGATAGTGTTCTTTGTTGATATACTATTTGTTTGTGAGAGATTGTTAACATTCAGATTAGTTACCTTATGACATCCTTATTGTATAGTTACTTGTTTGGAATCTTCGGAATAGTAAACAATTCTCATTAAATGAGTGCAACTGGGTGCAACCAATGTCCACGCGGGTATACAAGAGAAAATTTAGTAAAGTTCTTTTAATTCCTCTTAAGAGCATATTTTATAGTTTTCTAAAGCTCTAATCTGAAGGGTCTGTGAAAAAGTCAAATTTTAGCTCATGTAAGAAGCTGAATCAGGTTTGATGAAATCAATCAATATATATATATATATATATACACACACACATAAAAGCAAAAAATTGAACTTATGTGAGAAAGCATGAGGTTCTGCCAAGTGGTGCATTTTATGCAAAGAGAATTGAAATATTTTCAAATGCCACCTTAGAGATAAGAACAAATTAAATAATGACCTTTTGTTTTATTTGGTTCAAAGTTTCAAGACTTTTCCAATTAAAAATAAATATTCATTGTATCTTTTGGTTCAATGTATGAAGATTTTTCATCCCTCACACATACACTCAAAACTTTGCATTTCAATTCATAATTTTCACTTCTTGCACTTCTACCCCTTTATGTATATAAAAACAGAGATCTCATGTGAAAAAACATGAGGTTCTGCCATATGGCGCATTCTATGCGAAGAAAATTGAAATAATATTCTCAAATGCCACATTATAGATAAGAACAAATTAAATATTAAAATTTTGATTCATTTGGTTCAATGTTTCAAGACTTTTCTAATTAAACAATAAATATTCTTTGTATCCTTTGGTTCAATGTTTCAAGACTTTTCATCCCTCATACATACACACAAAACTATTTGTATTTTAACTCATCATTTTCACCTCTTGCTCTTCTACCCTTTTATATATACCTACACACAACTTTTCATGCCATCCCATATCAAATACATACAGACTGAAAACGATGTCATTTACCTTCAATCTTTCAACGACACCTACCTAGCTCTAACATTGTGTCTCATCTAATTCTAATCCATGTGAGTTAGCTACAACCAAGGAAGGGGAGCTTGCATTTTATATTGAGTGACAATGGTAATTACGATTTTGATGTTAAGGTCAAACGTTGTGGATTTGTGTGTTTTGTAAATAATGTAATTGACGGTGAATATTTGGGATGTGTATTTTGTTTTAGAGTTAAGGAGAAAGAAAAATACACATTCTATATCAACTTTTATTCTATCATATTCCTCCAAAGTTTGTTTGTTTGTTTGTTTGCTTGTTTGTTTTTTTTTTTTTTTTTTTTTTTTTTTTTCAATTGAATAATTATAATGGATATGTGTGTGAAATTTAGAATTGTTGCTTTCTATGATGAACTCATTAGTAATAAAGTTTTATAACAATTATTCTATAATACATTTACAACATTCTCTAAAACCATCTTACATGAAATATTACAACATTATTCGTGCATCGCACATGTAACTTACTAGTTTATAAAATGGGTCAATTGCCCTAGCTATTTTCAATAAAGGCCACACCTGCCTCTTTGTATACGAAAACTTACTCCCACTTTGCTTCTTTCTATTGAAGAGAGGGGGAGATCCTTGTTGCATGTTGTGATTGTGGACTGATCAGGTTTGTTGTGGGGAGGTTCTTGGAGGGAAGAAGAGGTTGCAAGAGATGGTGGTGTTGTGTGCCAATGTAACAGTGATGGATGCTGACAAAGGCCAAATGAGATATACCCCAATCTTGAAGTCCTCCCTCGCCCATCTTAAGTTGTGTTTGAACATTACAGACCCTAATGTTGGGTTAGGTGACATGCCTGGGTTGCTTTTGACCTCCATTGTCGCTTGAGTTTTGGTTTGTTTTCTTTGAGTGCACAAATCATGTGGCAGGTGAGAGTACATATTAACTGAATTTTATCAGTTAGTTGGTGACTTTGAGTTAGCCTTTTATTTATTGGTAAGTTGCACGTGCACTGGGTTGGTTTTTTACAAGGGGAGGAAGTGCTATTGGAGGTAAGAGTCCATTAGCACCTAGATGCAGGACAAAATTGAGGAATTTGCGTACGTGTGCTTGTGGTGGGTTTAGGGTTAGGAGAATTTGTAGGTTTTGATTTATAATTGTTGAGGAGAAGGTTATGGGGTTCTGTTAGGAATTAAAAGATAGTTTGATGAGTTTCTTGATGGCTATTTGGTAGAAGAAAGTTAGGGTTTTGATAGGTAACAGGAATGACTTAATTTGTGGTTTGTAAGAAAGAAGAAAAAAAGAGACAATTTATGGTGTTTAGGGGCTGTATAAACAGTACCCTTGAACATCTTATTATAAAAAATAATGTACCCATGAACTGTACCACAAGAAGGAGAAAAACAAAAGAGAGAAGAGAAAGGGAAGAAGAAAGGTAGAAGAGAACAGGAGAAGAACAATAATGTTAATGTGCCCTATACTCTATCACTCATTTTATTTAATTCCATTTCCTTTCAGTATTTATGCTATATGTATATACTCTTTTTTGTACTAATGGTAGGACTTCTATTTGACTATAAACTAAAAGCCTAATAAAAGATTTAAATTGGACTTTGAGAAAATAAAACCTAAGACATGGATGGGACAATCTTAAGTGATATAGCAGGTGTGAGGTTGTAGATGGCACTAAAGTTAGTTTTTGGCTTGATCTATGGCAGGGAAAGAATACTTTCAAAGAGAGATATCTTGACTTGTTTTTATTAACGAGAGATGCTGAAGCCACGGTGGCAGATTATGTTGAGATCAGACATGACCAATGTTATTGGAATCCAGTGTTCATTCGTGCAGAGTAGGATTGGGAAGCAGATTTAGTGACACAGTTGTTAGAAGATCTTTACATAAATAAGATCTGTCCTGGGAATGAAGTTAGCGTGGATCCCTTCGCCAACTAAAGGATTCTAAGTGAAGAATTATTATAAGGTTCTGAGGGGGAGTGGTGGAGATTTCCCATGGAATAGCATCTGGAAAGTTCAGGTTCCCCCAAAGGTGTTTTTCTTTTTGTGGTGAGTGGCGTTAGGGAGGGTTTTGACAATTGACAATCTAAGGAAGACATGCATTATCACTCTAGAGTGGTGTTTCATGTGCAAGAAACATGGGGAGGATGTAAGTAAATTATTCTTACATTGTGTGGTGGCTTGAGTGATGAGGTCTATGAATTGTAGTCTTTTTAAAGATTCTTGGGTAATGCCAAAGTCAGTGCATGATTTGCTAGCCTAGCATGTTGGAAGAAGCGGTTTGGAAGGAGAGGTAGTGGAAGGGTTTGGCAAACTGCTCCTTTGTGTCTCATGTGACTATTTGGAGAGAGTGAAATGCTAGGTACTTTGAGGGGCAAAAATCAAGTGAGGCGAAGCTGAGGTATCTATTGCTGAAGACTTTATATGATTAGGAATTCACAATCTCGGACCTATACTGTTGAGGGGTTTCCTTGAATTCCTTGATTCTTAGAGTCTTTGTTTGCTCTTTCTTTTTATTTTTATTTTTTCTGTTGTGCCAGCAGTATACTTCTTGTGTGCTTGTGTAGCACCTTTCTCTTAATTTTTTTTTATCAATAAATAAATTGATTGGAATTACATATTTGCCCCTGACTACAAAATTGATCATAAGTAATAAAATAAAAGACTCAAATAAAAACCTGTTTTAAGTCTAAAAGACTCATGCCTAGACCTTTAAATCCACATGACTGTTGCTTCAATTGGACTTCACGAGTGCACCGCATAATATAACTATTGAATAGGCAAATTTGCTAAGTAATTGCCAATCAATCTTCTATGGCTGCATCACTCCTGATAAAACCTTAATGGTGGATAACCGTAGAAAGCGGAAAAATGGTATAGTAGATTGGTCTTACTTGTATAAGTGGCTAGAGGGTGGGACCACATTTTCCTGCAATTCATCATTGCTACAGATCTTTTGTCACTTGTTTTCATTTTTTCTTGGACTTGAGGTTATGCTTGGAATGGGTGTGTCAATGTTAACATGTTGGGAAGGGTCATTTATTGATCGTTGGGATAGTTTGATCTAAAATTTAGTTCCTATATGTCTTAGATGATATCTATTGGAGAGAAAAAAATTCTGACATATTATGGCCTTTGTGGTACTGTCATAGTTTATGAATTATGAGTTCGCTTCACAATTTTGATGGTTGTGTCTAATTTCTTTTCTTAACTCCTTTCTTTAATTTTTAAGAGTTGTTGAACTATAAAATTTTAGTTTCTTTTGTTTTTCTTTTTGAGTCCTTGTTTACTTCTGGTGGCCTTTCTTTTTATTAATAAATTCTGTTAATTAATTAATTATATATATATATATATATATATATATAAGTTGTTTTAATAATTTTTTATTTTTGTTTGTGCATAGTGTGAAAAGGAAGTGGTGCCCTAGAGTTAGTTATTATCATTGTTTTTTTCTTTTTCTTTTTCTTTTTAAAGCTGGTAAATTTACTTGTATTGGACCTTGTTCAAAATTTCTTGTGTTTTTGCTATATTTATTTATTTGTAAGGCTGTTTCTTGTGAGTAGCAGCTCTCTTACATGCATAGACATGTGAGCATATAAGTACTTTTCATCCTTGATGAACTATATTTTTTGTTTCTCTATATTTCTAGAGGCCTTTGCTGCTCTGAAAATAGCAGAGGAGAAGTTTTTGTCTGTATCAAAATCACGAATCTTGATACTAAAATTGCAGCTGCTCCATGAGCGTGCTTTACATCGGTAAGTTTACGATGTGCATTGTTTTCATGATTTTTCAATTTACATACTGCATGTTAATTGTTCATATATGACATGATATTTGATATAAGTTTAATATTACACTCATGTAGAGGACATCTGAAGCTGGCGCAACAAGTATGTGATGAACTTGGAGTTTTGGCATCATCTGTCACTGGTGTGGACATGGAGCTGAAGACAGAAGCAAGCCTTCGCCATGCTCGTACATTGCTTGCTGCAAATCAGTATAGTGAGGTTTAGTATTTCAATACACCTAACTTATTTTCATAGGCTTTTGTGGTCCATCTACCTTATTTATAGTAGAGCTTCTTTTTATTATGCAACCTATAATAAATTTTGCTGTAGCTTGTATTAGATTCTAAACTTCAAGTCTAGTAGGGGGACCAATTGAAAAGCTGGATGTGTTGTATGTTGCAAAATACAAATTAGTAATGACCTTGGTATAATTACTAAGTAATAGTATGTCCAGTATAAGTATGTAAGGTAGAGTTATAAGTAATAGAATGTCCAGTATAAGTATGTAAGGTAGAGTTATGGTAGACATGAAAATACTATTCAAACAAATAGAGATGTTGGTTAGAGTTTCTGGATATCTAGTCTTGTCAAGATGATGCGAGTCAAACCAATGTATGGGCAAATTGATGCTTGGTTTGGTGAAAAACTAAATTGCACAGCCTAGCATGAAAATTAATAATCCTGCATGATCTATTGATGTAAATATTTGATAGAGGCCTGGGGTTCAATGTATTTGTTTTTTTTTACCCAGGGTTCTTATCTGTTTAATACAATGCTATTTGCAGGCAGCAGCAGTAGCACACTCCCTGTTTTGCATGTGTTACAAATTTAATCTACAGGTTGAGAATGCCACTGTTCTTCTTTTGCTTGCTGAAGTTCACAAGGTACACTGCTACATTTGACTAAATCCCTTGGGGGTTAAGGCAGATTAAATAAGCTCACTATTACTTAGCAAAAACAAGCTTACTTATTTTTAAAATCTGTTTCCTGTTGTCACACATGCAAATGAATAAAAGCACAACCAATTTTTGAATAGAGAACTGCACAAGCAGCCCAACCAAAATTGCATATGTAAATTTAATAATAATAAAACTTAACAAAGTAACTTGGCAGCCCTGCTAATGTTTGTTGATTAGAGCCCATTGCCCACCAACATTATTCTGTGGAAGTGTAAGATAATAAAAAATAAGTAGTACAAACATCATTCTTTGCTGTATTGCGTATTTTCTTTATTTTAAATCAAGATAAACATATTTTTTTGCTACTTATTATTGCTTATAAAATACTTTTAGGCACATTTTCAATATTTTGATGCTTTTTATTTATTTTTCTAAGTTAAAAGTGACATGAATTATACCAAATAATATATTTCAAGTAATTAATGTCTCTCTACTGTATCATATGTGTTGTATTGTATCCATGTTTTGTGTTGGTATTGGGGCTTCCTAGATTTTATATTGTATTAACAAATCTTAATGATTTGATCAATCATGGTGTTTTCACCTCTCTCCTCTCGGCCTTGTGGCTCTGGAGTTATTTGTCTATCTTATATTTTACTATGATTTTTCTCTTCTAATTTCTTTTGTGTTTGAGTTCTCTACGGGTAAAACATTTCTTAATTTCTTTTTGTCAGCGATCAGGAAATGCTGTTTTAGGTCTACCATATGCATTGGCAAGTCTCTCCTTTTGCCAATCATTTAATTTGGATCTTCTCAAAGCATCAGCCACTCTCACACTGGCTGAGTTGTGGCTCTCACTTGGATCAAACCATGCAAAAAGAGCTTTAAGTCTTATACAGGGGGCTCTTCCTATGATTCTTGGTCATGGAGGTTTGGAGCTTCGTGCACGAGCCTATATTGCAGAAGCAAAATGCTACCTCTCTGATCCAAGCTTTTCAGGTAAGTTAGGTCTTTCTGCTTTTAATTTAAAATATCAAAGCGGTTAAGAACCACCTTCCTCCCCCCACACCCCCACCTTTTTTTTTAACCATTCTTGATAAAATTTGGAGAACTGATATATTATGTGTTTGAATGGTTATCACTTTGATTACTTTTTATGCTCTAAGTTAGATATTGAATTTCATCTTCATGATTACTTTGGTTGCCAATCTGATTTTTTCTAGATAACTATATTAAGCTTTGTTTGAACTTTGCATTAAAACACATACTATCATTCAAATATGATTTCTGCTTTGGCTTACAAGTTATAACAAGTAGGAGAGGGGGACTTGAACCTAGAACCAGGTAGTGCCATTAAGCCACAAGGCTCTTGGCCTTACAAATACGATTTAGTCTCCAGTAAATTGTAATAGTTGCTAGTAAAGGTTATAAAAGCTACCTATGAGGTTTTTGAAGCATTAACAACTGTTTTTTTTTCCCTCTTCCCCAAATAAAATAGAGGTACATGATTACTTGTTGAATGATTTCAAGTGTGAGAAGTTTTTATGACCTAGACAAAGTCAAAGATGTCACACGATGGATATGAAGTTTGTTGTCATACAATGGACATAAACAACTAGAGGAAAGATTCTTACTATGAATAATCTGCAGAAGAGAAATATTTGTATTGTCGAGTGGTGTTGCATGTGCAAGAACAATTGGGAGTCTGCGGACCATTTGCTCCTTCAGTGTGATTATGCGTGAGTCTATGGGTTTTGTTGTTTGTTTGTAGTCCATTGGGATATGCCCAAGTAGATGGTGGATTTGCTGGCTTGTTGGAAGGGGGATTTAGTAAACATCATTGTACTGATTCATGGGGGCTATTCCACTGTGTTATGTGGACTATTTGGAGAGAATGAAACCAACGTACATATTTCCTTATAAGGGGTTGAGCATTGGTTTGTGGAGCTAAAACTGTTTTTATTATGTTCCATTTGTGATTAAATGACTGCTTTGAGTTGTCACTCCTTTTTTCTTTGGAACATTTTCTAGATGACTGTTGTAGCATCCCCATGCACACTGTCTGTGTACATGGGGAGTATCTTTTTTGATCTTTAACAAGTTTTTTAATTATCTATTAAAAAAAGGACTGAAACACACTGAAGATCTTTTGTTAATTTCATGTCGATTAATGTGCATGTACTCTCATCTTTAAATGCATTTAGGAGTGTCATTACAAGTATTATTAATGGGATGGAAGGTGAGGTCATGGATTCTCAAGACCCACTGGTACATGTGTAACTTATGAATTAAAAAAAAAAGTTGTGTGATCAAATAAAACTCTGCTGTTTCTAAATGCAATTGACAGGTCAGGTCAATTTTGCTAACTCCGTCACAGGTTCTGCTTTTCAGGGCTGTGGGACTATTAATACAATTGGTCTCATCACTCATGTAGCATTATATACTTTACACAAATTATTCTTTTAGCTGTTTATATACTTCACACAGAATACTAATCACAATGCTTTTGTAGATAAACAGTGTGGTGCAACATTTTGTTCATTAGGGATGCCTATTTTTTCTGCCCTTGCTTTGTTTTTTTTTTTTTTGGTTAAATTAAACTTTATTTTTAATTTTACTGAATTAATACATTTAGAATTCTGTTCAATTTTTTCACCAGTTTCTGAGAATTCTGAGGTCGTACTGGATCCTTTGAGTCAAGCTTCTGTTGAGCTTCAAGTGCTGGAGGTAAAATTACCTTATGAGTTTGAGAAGATCTATGCATTTGTTAGCCAATTGTGGGGTTTTCTGTTTTATCTTGAATTCTATAAGACAGCATGGTTTGGAAACCTAAAACTGTAATTATGCTGTATCCTATAAATAGTGAAAGCTGCAAGTATAATCTTTCTAAAATTTCATTTTGTCCAGTTTTGCTGAATCATGTAGATTAGCCATAGGTTTGATGAGGTGAAATATTGTTTTAACATATAGCAGTTCAAATACATAATTTTTCATACTTTTGATGTTGCACTTGTGTGATCTTGTGGCAAAATATAGTGAGAGTTCAACAGACCCACCTTTTAGACTTTGTTCTTCAGTTTCTGTTGAGTTTGAAGTTTGTGCTTCCAAAAACTAGAAAGGAGCATGAGGCTTAAATTAACTTGAGATTAATTTTTAATGTCCTTCCACCATCCAAGTTAATTTCCAAAATATTAGATTAACCTCAAATTCAGATGCTGGTTGGTGCTCACAGATTTTTGTTGTTGTTGTAATTAAGGATATACACTGCAAACGATTTCATAGTTTAGTGTATTGATTGCAGAATTTTGATATTTGGGGTGCACATTGCAAATGCCCATTTAGATGTAATTGACCCAAATAGAAGATTTTTTCAGCTTGTACATCAAACAGTGGTTTTCAGGTTGTCGTATCTCTTTCTGTTTTTGGTTTTGGAGCATTTCAGTATGTTATATATCTCTAGATTAAAATTTAGAACCAGTGAACCCCTGGTACAAAACTAGAATGTTAGATTTTCCTAGTTAAATCCTCCAGCTGATCGTGTATCTGTTGTGTGTCTTCACTAAAGTTTCTTTCTTATGGATTGATGCTTTTTTCCCCGATGTTTGGGTTGTACAATATTCTCAAATATGATATGAAAATTCCTATTGTCTACAGTATCACGAATTGGCAGCGGAGACTTTCTACCTAATGGCTATTGTATTTCACAAACTGGGGCAACTAGAGGAAAGGGAAGAAGCTGCAAATTCATTCAAGAAACACATGATGGCTCTTGAGAATCCTCTAGACGATGAAGATCCTCTATTCAATGTCTTATGATGAAGCCAAGTCGTATATTAATCTAGACAAAGCCTGTATAATATCCATGATATCGGTAGCTTTCTCCCAATTAAAGTGTCTAGTTGTAGATATGGAAATATAATGGTTTCATGCATGGGGAGAATGAATGCTTCTCTATTTGTTTCTTTCTTTTTATTCCTCAAGAATGTTCAGCTTTGCACCATGTTAATTTACAGAGTAGTTTGTAGTTTGTAGGGCAATTAGGCTTTGATTATTACGTTGAAAATTTTGTCAGCATTTATGTAATTCATGTCCTTGTAATTGCTTTTTAAGGCACTATAGTAATTGGAACAAGTCTATCGTGTACCATATGAATACAAATCCTATCTCACTTTTTGTGTTCTAGTTTATGCTCCACTAACATGATTTGTATTCATCAATTTGCTGTTCATAGCAATCATTTCATGTTTATTATGAAGCCGTACAAGATGAGCATCCAAAACCTCTTAGAACTATAATGGCAATATTGTAATGGGAAAAGTGGCTGCTATATCTGCCTTGCGTGTCATGTAAGTAGTGTTTCTTTTTTTTTTTTTTTGATAAGAGTAAGCAGTGTTTCTTAGTATGTAACATGTGGTCTTTACGAGTTGATCGCCTAGGAACCTTTTAAGCTCGTTTGTGGCAGGACTATTTATAGGATTATTATTTAAGCTCGTTCCTTCATTAATTTTTGGGCCTCGTCGTGCGGACCCATTTGGGATTTCTTTATTAATGAAATATTCGGAGCATCAATCGGTCGAGGATAATCTGAGGAGATCTGTTTCCTTTAATTTATGGGAATTTGTGGTGTGCTTGTTTCTATTCCTCAAGGGACAATAGGGTAGTAGCGCACTAACCTCTTTTTCTTTTCTGATTGCAAATTTCTGTGTCCACAAGTTTTTTGACAGGTATTGTTTCTATTGCACAATGATCCTGCCGTGGATGGGGGTTTATGGAGGGCTGCGCCAAAGATTGTAATTTTTGTAAATTTGTTGAGTTGGAGCTTTAATAGTTGAGTTATAACTTATGTCTATCTTTTTAATAATTAAATGATTGCCAGATAATTAAAAAAATGTCATGTCTGCACTTCATATAAGGCTAGACAGCTATCGGAAGTTAATAAAAGGAACAATATGGCTTATTTACTAAACTTTATGGAGTAGCAGTGCTCATTTAAGACTTCACAAACTAAAAGTGCTTAATATGTAAAGATAGAGATTATTAATATATTTTGGCTAAATTTTTTCCAATTTATAATATCTCTAGTATCAATTAATTTTTTGAATTTTCTTTAAAGTGAGGTAAAAAACAATAGGAAAAAATTTAAGACTTCACAAACTAAAAGTGCTTAATATGTAAAGATAGAGATTATTAATATATTTTGGCTAAATTTTTTCCAATTTATAATATCTCTAGTATCAATTAATTTTTTGAATTTTCTTTAAAGTGAGGTAAAAAACAATAGGAAAAAATTTACCTTTAAACTATTTTGGAGGAAACGTCCTCCAACCTATTACGTGCATTGCAAGAGATTATTCACATACACTTTTGTTCGTAAGAACCTAAGGTTTGACTATTTCAAGGTCAAGCGGTTCCACCATGCTGAGTTCTGTTGCACTGTCGCCACCAACTCGACGCCATGTTTCTCATGGGTTTTGGGCATGCCCATTGTGGCCAAGTCCAAGGGCAGCTCTACATTGATGCCAGGGTGGTCATATGACTACTTTAACTTTGAAAAAAAAAAATTATTATATATAAAAGTTTAAAAATTTTATGATTTTTTTACCTTTAAAAAAAATTGTGACCATATTAAATTTTTTTAATTCCAACATAAATAAACTTTGGACAAAGTTTGGCAACAAATTTAATTGCAGATTAAGGTTATAACTCCATTTAATATATATTTTTTATTGAATGTGAATTTTGACAAATCTACAATTAGATTACATTTTCTTCATACCCTCCATGCATGCTGTTAGGGTCATATTTTCCATGTAATTGACTAATCCTTTGACAAAACACACTTTACTTGTAATTGGGTAGATCTAAGTTAGGTTTAATATATCAAGAAGTATGTTACTCAAACATATCAAGTGGTATCTTTAAAGTCATAAAAATTTATCCAAGAAACAAGTGAATAAAAGCTGATTTATTAAGTCTCGACAGAAACTCGATAGATACTACTATCAAGGTTAAATGAAGAAGCTTGACACAAGCTCGATCTATCGAGAATTACGATTTCAAAAATTCCAGATCTGAAATCCGGCCAATGCCATATTATTTGATTAGGGTTTCTTTTCTCACAACCCTAGTAATATATAAGACATATTTTAAAAGCTGTCATACACAGATATAAAGAACCATAATTCATATACTATGTGTGAAGCTACTACGTTTGTACGCCTCAGGGTTTTGTAACCAAATGCTTCCTGATCTTCATCGTTTATGAAGTAAAGAATTTTGTAGCCAATAACAATCATTCAAGTTGCTAGAGTTAGTCACATACTGGGATCTGAGTTAGTCACATATTGGAGATTTGTGCAACAAAAGAAAGATGGTTGCTACAAAATCAAGTCCAATTAGTTATTGGAGTAAAGGTTCAACTGTAGGTTGGTATTTTGGGATAGGTTAGGGTAGTGGTAAGATTCCTTATACTTGTAACCGCTTGATTATTGATTAGTGGATTCTTGGGCTAGGGTAGTGGTAATACTAATATCTCATTGGCATGAAATTTGACATGTATTTTCTTTGACTACTCTATGTGTTGCAATTTCGCATTCAAACAAAAGTTGGGCGTGCATGCCATCGCCATTGAGGTCGAGGATGCCGAGTTTGCCTTGCACATTAGCGTCTCCCATGGTGCCAAGCCCGTGTCTCCACCTATTGATCTCGGCAACAAAGACGGCTCCTCTGCCATTCTCACCAAGGTTCACCTCTTAGGCGACGTCCTTCATCAAATCATCAAACTCTGATGATTCATTGTTATTCTTGCCCAATTTTGAAAGTGTGGATGAAGTCTCATCCTACCTGTTGTTGGATTTCGGGATCCGACGGCTTGATCACGTTGTGAGCAGTGTCCCCAAGATAGCCCCTGTGGTTTCATACCTAAAGAACTTCACCAAATTCCATGAATTCGCAGAGTTCACAGCTGAGGACGTAGGGACCTGTGAGAGTGGGTTAAACTCTGTAGTTTTGGCCAACAATGAGGAAATAGTTCTTTTACCATTGACTGAGCCGGTGTTTAGGACAAAGAGAAAGAGCCAAATATATAGAGGGATAGGACTAGTGCACCACTTGGCATTGGAGAGTGAGGACATGCATATTTTAAACACTGAGGGGGATGAGCAAGCAGAGTGGGGTACTAGGGGCCGGGGTTTGAGTTCACGCGGTCGCTGCCGTTGACGTATTATAAGAATTTGAAGAATAGGGTAGGGGATGTGTTGACAGATGAGCGGATTAAGGGGTGTGAGGAGTTAGCTAGGGATTATGGTGGATATGGATGATCAGGGGACATTGTTCCAGATCATCTCCAAGCCTGTATGAGATAGGTATTTCAATTTCTACTATGTGTGTATAATAAGTAACATTAATAATACATTATAGTATAATATAAGGTAGTAATGAAGAGTATGGTAGAGAGTTAAGAGTTCATATATGTATATATATATATATATATATATATTACTAATGTTAGGACAATTTAGTATGTATTTATCTGATGATAAAGAGCTATTATCATAAGCGGACTCCATAGGTTGAGATTCTCTAAAAAAATATATATATATTTCTTTGCTAGGTGGTGGACTCAATAGACAAAAACCTACTACCATATTATCCATTCTTGAAGTGTTTTGGGTGTTTCATGGTTTTATGAGTAAGAAGTGAAATAATATAATTAAAGACTGAAATAATTTGCTTGAAGTCTGATTAGATATGCTTGAACTTAGAATTGGTATATGTTGTCCTATTTTTATTGATACGTGCATGGTTTGGACAATGTGCATGAAGTGAAGTGGATGTAGAATGGAACCATATATGTTAGTGCGTGTAATAGGAGGGTAGTGTTACTCCACTATTTGTGTTAAGTTAGTTTAAGAATTATTTGAGTATTATGTTAACCTTAGTTGCTTGCTCATACTAAAAATAAATTAGGGTAAATTTCACTAACTACCCTTGAGGTTTGGCCAAATATTAAGGAGGTTTAAAAGATTTCAAAACTGATCATTTCAGTCCTTAAGTTCATACGGACTCTAACGCCATTATTTATTTTAGTTTCTCTTTCTCACCCTCAAACCTTTCTTCTCTCTCCTCACTCTTTCTTCTCACTCTCTCTCTCTTTGGCTCCCTCATCCCTTTTTTTTACTCTCAGGCCACTCTTTCTTCTCACCCTCTCTCAGGCTCCCTCATCCCTTTTCCACTCTTAGGCCTCTCTTCTCTTCTTGTGGTCTTTGTGGCAGCGCCATGGTGTGGGTAAGTGGTGTTCGTGGGTTTTGATGTGGATCTATGTTGGCTCTCATGGTCTTTGTGGCGGCGTCGTGCTGTGGGTTAGCAGTGGTTCGTGGGTTTTCGTGTGAATCGGCGTTGGAGGGTTTGGGTGTGGATCAACGGTGGAGGTTTGTGGATTTTGGTTTGGATTAATTATGGGTTGGCAGTGCGATGGAGGCTTGTGGATTTTGGTTTAGATCGGTTATGGATCAGCGGTGGAGGTTTGTGGATTTTGGTTTGGATCAATGGTGGTGGGTTTGCTTTGGATTTTTTTTTTTTTTGAGCAAAGAGTTTGAGTTGGTTTGAGCAAAGATTTTGTGGGTTCTTATGAATGGTTATGTTAAGTGTAATATGGGTTCAGAGACTTTGAGGGATATGTTGGTGAGTGGAGTTGAGCCTGATGAATTTTGTGTAAACTGTGCTTACTGCTTGTGCTCAAACTGTGGTGGTTTTGCAAGGGAAATAGATTCATGAGTATGTTAGGAAGATGAATGGGATGGAGACAGATGTGTTTGTGGGGACCGCGCTTGTTGATATGTATGCTAAGTGTGGGTGTATAGACATGGCTGAAGAAGTCTTTGAGGGGGTGCCTAAAAGGAATGTGTTTTCATGGGCAACCATGATTTAAGGATTGAGAGTACATAGGTACACAAGGAAGGCAATTCATTGTTTGGATAAGATGCAAGTAGATGATGAGATAAGGCTTGATGGGGTTGCCCTTCTTGAGGTTCTAGTGCATGTACACATGCAGGAATCTAAGAGGAAGGCTAATTGTTGTTGGATGACATGGAAAATCGATATGTTATTAGACCAAAACATGAGCATTATAATTGAGGTTAACAGTGTTAGAATTTGTTTGGACTAAAGGATTGAAATGATCAGTTTTGAAATCTTTTGGACCTCCTTGGTATTTGGCCAAACCTCAGGGGTAGTTAATGAAATTTACCCAATAAATTAATATTTCTAAGTGTGCTATATATATATATATTTTTTAAAACAAAATGAAAGACTTGATTCTAGCTGAACAATGCAAGATAAGACATAATACTAAATAATGCTCTCTTCTTGTCCTTTCTTTAGTGGTGAACCAAATATAGTGGTCGAGTTTATAATTAAAATTTCCTATTATGTTGATAGTTGTTGTTAAATTTTAAAGTACTCGCAAGTGTACGAACCGTACCGAAGTATAGTTTGACAAGAACAAGGTCGAACCCACAGAGACTTGAATGAACGTAGGAAAATTAATCAAATCTTAACCAAATTAATCCTAATCTAGTTTAATAAAAATTGGTTGTTTTGAAATTAAATAAACTGAGCAAATAATAAAATTAAGCAAATAGTTAAACTAAACAAAAGATATAGAGCAATAAAAAGATGTAAACTATCAAGGGAAAGGAATTAAGGTTTTGGAATCCGCCTTGTTAATTCATATCAGCATATATTTATGATCATTAATTTTTTCCCAACCACTACATGATAGTCTAGAAATCAATCTTGCTATTATGGAAAATATCATCATTAAAACTTATGTTTAAAAATCTCAAGCATGTTCTTCTTCGCTTCTTAAGTATAAAACCAAATCATCAATTGTATTTGTAGACAAACAAATCACAAGATATATCCAATTCTGAAAATCAAATCATAAATTGTATCCATTGACAGACAAATCACAAATGATATCCAATTTTATAACTAAGAATTAATAAACCAAGCATTCAATTAATTAATATAAATCCTAAATCATGAGAAAAACATGATTAAACTCATATCTAGAATCTCATCTTAGTCAATTGATATGAAGCAAGAACAATTTAAATCATTAAAGAACAATTATTGTGGGAAAAATCAAATCACATAAATATTACTAATAATCCTTAACAAGGTTTTATTCTCAACCCTAATTATAAATTTAGCTACTCATAATAATTGAAAGAAAACACAAAAATAAAATACTAAGAGGGCGTTTGGTCATTGATTTCAAAACATAGTGTTCAGTGTTTAAACACTGAACACTAGTGTTCAAAAACAAAAAAAATGCGTTTGGTGGACCATTCCGCAACAGGGCTGTTTGAAAAACATTGTTCAAAACATATGTTTAAAATAATGGTTTTGGAAATCACCTCCGGGCTGATTTTTAACAACAAAAACTAGTGTTTAGTGGCACTTCCGTAATTAGGTTGAACACTATTGGGCCCACCTGGTCAGCTTTTTTGAAAGAATTGTCTCCTCTCTTCCTCTCATCTATTCACACCGAATTAACAGGGATCTCTCTCACCCACACAGACAGCAACCCAACGACATTAATTTTGTACTTTGCTCAGCTTTTTTGTACAATCTAACACCCACATACCAAACACATATTTTATATTTTTGAACACTGAAACATATTATTTAAACTATAATACCAAACACATTTTTTTGTTTTATAAACACTAAAAACACGTATTTCAACAACACTTTTTAAACTATAATTTTCACATCTTTTTAAACAACAATTTTTAAACTCTATGACCAAACGGGCCCTAAACATTAAACTAGACAAATAAAATAAAACTAACTGTCATGAAAGAAAACCAAAGAAGTAGCCGCACTCTCTATGTTCAGCCCCCAGCCCTAGCATTAGCCTCTCTGAATTTTGCCCTAAAGAGTCTTTAAATAGGTCAAGGAATCCTATTACAAGTTGAATTCCCGTTTGGAGAAAATCCCAGATTTTTAGGCTTCCCTTAACCGACGATTTTGGCCCATTTAACTTCAGAATTCGGACTTTTGGTAAACTACAAAGTTGTATCCCTTTAAGTTAACTTTCCAGCCCAACTTGAATCATCTCGATTGGACGTCTGAGCCGAAAGCTATGCCAAAAATACTCACTGATGTGCAGGCTGGAATCCTAATCCGAATTGGACTTGGATTTGGTGCAAATTTCCTTTGATTCCTTGCTCCAATTGGACTTAAATTTGATTGGGTTGGTCTTCTCTTGAATTCATGCCTGGCTGGATGTAAGTTGGCTTGATTCAATTGGCCTAGCCCCACTTTGCATGTAAAGTCCTTGTTACCTGCAACATAAAGATATATATTATATAATTCGTCACAAAATAACATAAAAGTAAGACTAAATATGTAGATATGTGAGTACTTTATTGTATATATTTCATGCACATCAATAGTGTTTTATTTATACCCCACCAACTAGAGTATGTGATGTGTCTCGTTATTTTTTATTTTAAATTTTAATTATTTTATTAAAAAAATAAAAATAAAATGTATGTGACAAATTATGATTGGTGAAGCGTAAAGTGAAATACTCAAAATGGGAAAAAGAATTTTTTATCATCAGAGTTCATAAGTTGGGGAGGTCCTAACTTGTAATAATTATAGCAATGTCAACATAATTTAATGTTTTTTTAAGTAATTTTTTTAAAAAAAAGAAGAAGAAGAAGAAGAAGAAGAAGAAGAAAAGTGGAATAGGAATTTTGATTAATTTTTATATTTCCCTTATGTTAGATTAATTCAGATCGAGAGTAGGGTGCATGCTCAAGGATAAGGAAGGGAAGGAGTACCAAAAAGGCGGATGTGGAGGGTTTGGGAAGGGTAACTTCTCCGAGCTCTTCTAGTCCATCAAGGAATATGAGAAGACACTTGAAGCCAGGTGAATTTTTGAACCAGATGTTGCATGAATAAATTCCTTGTGGCATTTTCATCAATAAATCATGAGTATTGTTTTACTTTATGAATAAGATAGTTGCTGGAGCCATGGTTTGGTCATAAATCATAATGTTTAAAAAAAAATGATGGAATAATAAAAGATCTTGTGATGCATAATAAGCTTCACGGTTCTTCTAAAATAATAATAATAATTGATGTGCATTGATAATAGCTTAATTTTGCATATTTATATTATTGTTAGAAAGTATTATCATACTTATTTTGAGTTAATTCATATATTTTATATTTGGTTTTGGAATAATGCTGAATAATTAATTTTGTGCTTAATTGAATTTTATTGCGTGAATTTGTCTTTTGTAGGTAGGGGTGTGCAAAAAACCGAAGAACCGAACAAACCGGCCGAAACCGACCAAACCGAGTTCAAAATTTCGGTTCGGTTTCGGTTCAGTTCGGTTTCGGTTTGCAGAAATGAAAACCGAAATTTTCGATTTCGGTTTTGGTTCAGAAAATAAAAGTCCCAACCGAACTGAAACCGACCGATATGTATTAAATATAACTATGTACAAATTATTTCAGGATGTGTATTGCTAGTCTAGTGGTAAGACACGCGTGTGACTATACGTGGCCAAGGTTCGAACCTTGCTAAAAACATTTTAATATTTTCTTCCTTATAACACAAAACTACGTCGTTTTATACCAACTTAAAACATAAAAGAAAAAACCCTACTCTCTAGTCTCTTCATTTCACTTCAGCCGCCTCACCCTCACCCTCACCTTCACCCTCATTCTTTTCTTTTCTTCCATGCCTCTCTCTGCGCCGACGCTCTTTTCTTTTCTTCTCTCTGATTTCCATCTTCCATGCCTTTCTTTGCTCCGACGCTCTCTCTCTCGCACAGTCCGTGGCTCTGTAATGTGCAAAGTTGAAGTAGAAAAAGCATGATGAACCCACAGACAGACAGATTTTCTCAAATGTGTTGGCCCGGCAAGGAATCCAGTCTTTGATGATGTCGCCGGCGACATCCACGAGCCACGATGACCCTCGCTTTCTCTCTCTTTAATTTCTCCATAATTTCCTCTCTCTTTTCTATATTCTGAGTTTGTTTAGCATGGTGAATCAGTGCTGTTTTTTCAATTTTTATGTGCAAATAAAGTTAGGGCTTTGAAAAAACCCATGTGCTTGGTTGTTTATATTTTGGGTTTTTTTTTTTTTTTTTTCAATTTCCTCTCTTTTTTATATTCTGGGTTTGTTTAGCATGGTGAATCAATGCTGTTTTTTCAATTTTTATGTGCAAATAAAGTTAGGGCTTTGAAAAAACCCATGTGCTTGTTTGTTTATATTCTAGGTTTTTTTTTTTTTTCTTTTCAATTTCCTCTCTTTTTTTATATTCTGGGTTTTTTTTTTTTCTTTGTTTGCTTTCTTAGAAAATAAATGATATGGAAACCGAAAAAACTCACCGAAACCGACCGAAACCAAAACAAACCGAAACCGACAGTTTTTCAACTATTTCGGTCGGTTTCGGTTGAGAATTTTACAAACCGAAAATTTCGGTTTCGGATGGCCAACACTTAGAAAACCGACCGAAACCGAACCGACACACCCCTATTTGTAGGAGAATGAAATTAAATAAGTGAATTTGTGCAAAGAAGAAAGATAATGGACTTTACATTTACAAGGGTCATGATGAAGTTAAAGAAGGCCAACTCAATTAAATTTAAGTCCAATTGGAGTAAGGAATCAAAAGAAATTTGCACCAAATCCAAGTCCAATTCGGATTAGGATTCCAGCCTGCACATCAGTTAGTATTTTTGGTATAACTTTTGGCTTAGATATCCAATCGAGATGATTCAAGTTGGACTGGAAAGTTAACTTAAAGGGCTACAACTTTGTATTTACCAAAAGTGCAAATTCTGACGTTAAATGGGCCAAAATTGTCGGTTAAATGAAGCCTAAAAATCTGGGATTTTCTGCAAACAGGAATTCAACTTGAAATAGGATTCCTTGACCTATTTAAAGGCTATTTAGGGCAAAATTCATATGAGGCTAGTGCTAGGGCTGGGGCCTAGACATAGAGAGTGCGGCTACCTCTTTGGTTTTCTTCCATGACAATTAGTTCTATTTTATTTGTCTAGTTTAATGTTTAGTATTTTATTTTTGTGTTTTATTCCAATTACCATGAGTAGCTAAATTTAAAATTAGGGTTGAGCATGAAACCTTGTTAAGGATTATTAGTAATATTTATGTAATTTGATTTTTCCCACAATAGTTGTTCTTTAATGATTTAAATTGTTCTTGCTTCATATCAATTGACTAAAATAATATTCTAGATATGAGTTCAATCATGTTTTTCTCATGATTTATGATTTGTCTTAATTAATTGAATGCTTGGTTTATTATTTATTGATTTTAAAATTGGATATCTCTTGTGATTTATTTGACTATGGATACAATTGATGATTTTATTTTATACCTAGGAAGCAAAGAAGAGCATGCTTTAGATATTTAAATAGAAGTTTTAATGATAATATTCTCCATGGTAGCAAGATTGATTTCTAGATTATCATGTAGTGGTTGGAAAAAATTAATGATCGTAAATATATGCTGATATGAATTAACAAGGCGGATTCCAAATCCATAATTCATTTCTCTAGATTGTTTACATCTCTTTATTGCTTTGGGTATCTGATTATTCTCACGAGTGTGTGTAATTTCAAAGAGAGCCAATTTCATATTAGAGATCATTTTAATTTGACTAATTAAGGAAATATATATTTTGGTCAATATTGATTTCAGTTGCTTTTTGGGGTGTGATCGTAAAACTGTGTAAATCAATTTGTGTGCAACAAATTTAACCCTATTTGTTAAGAGCTTAAAACTATTAGCCCATATTTAAGTTAATATGCCAATCTCTAGCACAGCAATTATAATAATCGACACATGAAAAGGCATCACGAAAAGATTCAGTTCAGCCCACAAAACATCTCTGTCACAAAAATGTGAAGAAAGGAGAGAGAGATGGACATAATAGAAAGAGAAAATAGAAGTAGAGAAGCAGAGACCGACGAAGAAGAAGAAAAAGAACTGGAGAAGAAAATGCAAGACTCGCAATGCAAGTCAATAATTTGTACCGACCAATTTTTATTTTTCTTGCCGAAATGGCTGATATTATCTGCTACATCCGTTCTAGACCGATATTTAAGAGCATTCACATCAGTCCGTGTATAAGTGTGTATAATAGAAAAAATGCTCAAATTTACATATTTTTGTTCAAAAACAGCCCACATCAGTCCGTTTAAAATCTTGCAAAATCTTCTAAAATTATCCACATGCTACAGTACTCGTGTAAATTTACACGGGTACTGTAGCATGTGTATATGAATTTTTAATAGTTTTTTTCTCTCTCCCCGGTACTGTAGCATGACTTTGCCTGGCACTGTAGCATTGTAGCATTGGGTTAAAGAAATAAATATTTTATTTGAATAAATGTGTATAATAGACAAATTGATGTGGGTATTTTGTAAAAATAAGTGTGTAAAATAGAAAAAGTAAGTTTTAGACTTGTAAAATGAAAAAAATTTCCACGAACTGATGTGAATGCTCTAAAGTGATACGTTTCGAATGAATTTATGTACCAGTTCACCGACCTGTACAATAAATATAGGCCGGCTGGTATGTACAACACCGACACCTTTACTAATTTTCTGGTCATGCGTGATTTTCACTCGCTTTTGACCAATTCATCAGCAAGGCATGGTAGATTGGATAAGAGAGAGAGATGAACACATAATTCAGCAACGCATTTAATTCTTTCTCTTACTTTGTGCTTCTAATTCAGCACTACCAATTCGAAAATGGTCATAAACGTGTACACGATTTATTGTTAGACATTGAGTTATACAATGCTGTACGGAAGTACGGGACATGATTTCAATTATAATTGTAATACAATAAAATTGTCTTTTAACAGTTACAACTCAAATCGTGTTGTTATATGTCCGATACAGACGATAATGTATAACGATCATCTATCTTTTTGATAAGGTTTTTTTTTTTTTTTTTTTTTGATGAATTAACGATCATCTATCAATAGCCAGCCAAATCATCCCATCAATATCCCAACGAAACGTGCCACATCATCCCATCAATATCCCAACGAGACAATTCCACCACATGACCCCAAAAGCTTACTTGTGGACTCAACTCGCCTAATCCCATTTGTCCAAACCCACATTCCAAAACCAAATTCCACTGAACATCTCTATTTAAAGCCACTCATTCTCTGCCACGTACCTCCTTCACTACTCCATTTTCGGAGAAAGTATATCATGTTTTGATAATACCAATTCAGCATCTGTTTTGGTATTTTTTACCCAATAAATGAGTGATACATGTTTCAAAAAATCACATTAGACTACTTCAATAAATGATTAATTTATCTTCCGATATACTTTCTTCCATTTCCCACTCCCTCTACCCCAACTAGCAACAACCGGGTTCAAAAATTGATTTTTCATCAAGTATATCCATTTTTTGAGGTTTTAATTCCTCAATATATATATTTTTTAACTATTGGTGTGGTGTAAGATTATCATTATGAATGAACAGATTTAAAAATGTGATTTACTTTATCTTAGATAAGGCAAAGTGTCATTATAAATTTTTTTTTTGGAGAAGAATTATAAACTTTTATTTGGTTTAAAAAAGTGATAGAGATTATTTGCTATGTGGCCATGTGGAAAATTAAGTAATTAATGTTGACAATCTATGATATAAAATATTAGTTTACAAAAGTTAAAGCCTTAAAACAATAATAAAAAAAAAAAAAACAATTTATGGTTTTCAATTACTGTAAGGACCAGATTTGAACTCCCAGCCCACTACGTGGATGAACTTAGGCCCAAAACCCCAAAACAATGAATTTATAAAGAATGAGTTGGAAAACTGGGTTTTAATTAATCAAACGAACACTAGAATGAGTTTAGATGATAAGAGAATGAAAAGAAGAAGGTTTGTATTGAAGAAAAATCGTCCTCGGCAAGGTCCGAGGAGGTCTGTTTTTATTTATTATTCTCAAGTTCGGTTACAAATTTGGTTCTTGAATGCTACAGTATTTTTCTCTTTTTCTTCAATCCCCCTTTGTAGTTGCCTCCTTTCTTCTCTTATACTCTCTTTTCTTTTTATCCCCACCTTCCACGTGCATGCTAGATGGTTGGTGTTGATACTTGTCCCATCAGCGTCTCCTATAAGTCCTCATGTAATAGTTGTAAGGCTGAAAAACCACTGTTCAGAGATCACATCCACATTAATGCGGCCAGAGAGTTAGCTGCAGGAGCATTTAATGCGGTGACAACAGCTTTCTCCTGTCTAACATTTCTACAATGCTTATCAATGTCAACGAGACTTCTTGGAACGTCACCCTGAGCAACAAACAACCTCTTCGGACCTCGGCATTGGTCAGCCAAGGATGCATTTATCCTTGGCCCACCCTCTTGAGCCATTATGACCAAGACTAACCTCTATCTACTAGCACAATCATTTCTAATAAAGATTTCTCTTCCTTGGGCAATGCCTCGTCCTCGGTTTGGGCCACAGGCCCGAAACATAAACAAATGACAGGCCCCTAGGCCCAATATCCCTACAATTACATTGAATTTTTATTGTCCTAATATTTTGAAGTCCATTTTTGGAAGTGATAAAAATAGTGTATTACCTTTTTTTTTTTCTTATATTTTGAACCACTTCTTATCAATTTTTATTTTTTTAAAAAAAATGCTAAAAGTATTACAAATTTTACGATATAAAACATACAAACTAATATATTAATGTATGTTATTAGTGAGTTTTGACCTTCTAATAAATGAATATTTGTTTTCAAAAAAAAAAAAAACAATGAATATTTTATTTTATAATTTTTTTATGGGAATTTTTATTTTATAATTGATGACACATCAATTTTTTAGTTTTATATAATAAAGTTTGTAGTGTCCTTAATATTCTACAATTTTAGGCATTTTTATAATAAGGCATGATTTTTTTTTTAATTTATAAAAAAAAACCATTAAAAAATGCAGGCATAACTCGTAAGTGGCCTAAAGTCTTAAGACGCTACTAGAATTTAAGAAGCACAAGTTTTAAACAACACAATTTGGTCTAAGTGGATGGAAGGGGAGCAGAGGTAGGGGTGTTTACAGTTTGGTTGTTGTGGTTATTGGCCAATTTTTTCACCGCACTATAGGGGTCAATTTCCCCTTCACCGGCTTCAATGATAACCATTGGAGGTCGGTTCTTTGGTCTTTATGTTTTCGTCGGATCGAAAGTTAATTACACAAGATTCCTCCACAAGAGAGAGAGAGAGAGAGAGAGAGAGAGGAATATGAAAATCTAAGTTCTAAACTCATAAATCTTAGATCAAAACCCACAAATCTAAGATCTCAATCCAAAAATCCAAGATATAAATACCAAAACTTAATATCTAGACAACAAAACCCAAGATCTAAGGATTCTAAACCCAAAACCCTAGATCTATACACTAAAACCTACAACAAATCAAACCCACATTAGATTTTCTTTGATTACAACAAGAGGGAGAGAGGTTTGACACCTAGTTGGGCGGCGGTGGAGAGATGATCCACTGGTTAAGCCACAACAGAGAGATTTAGCACTTAGGAGTTAAGGTTTGGTTCGTATCAATTCCTAATACCCAGATCGAGGGTGTCATTAAGAGAGTTTAGAGTTTTGAATTAAAAAAATGAAGATGAAAGGGTAGAGAGAGACAGAAATTTGATGATATATATTGGTTTGGTTTAGTTACTATCAAAATACATGATCTAGCTTTGACAAGCACACCACATTGGCGTTGAAACTAGCTATCTTCTCCAATTACAAGTTTGAATTTAGTCGGTTGGCTTGTGGAGCAGTGTGGTTTAGTCGGTTTTGGGACAAAAGGTCAATTTGAGTACTCTCCTACACTCCTTCTCCCTCCCCCATCCAATCCGACCGTTAAACAACACAAATACTCTAGCGTATGCACTAGCTAGACAAACTTTGGAAGCTTGTGACTTAATGTTTAGTTGGAAGAACTCCTACATTTACTACTTCATTATTTCATTTAATAACAACACTACCTTCTTATTGAAAACCAACCTCACCACACGTGCTTCACGCGTGTGATGAGGTTTTTTTTTTTTTTTTTTTTTTGGGTTTTAGTGTCAAAATTTTCCAAAAAATAAAAGAGAAAGAAGTTACTAAAATTTATATACAACAATCAAAATCATATGAGCAATAAAATGATTAAAAAATCACTAAAATAATTACCTTGTAGGAAAGGACTACTCCTTCATTTGATAGAAAAAGAGAGTTAAAAAAACTAACATGAGATGAGAGAGAGAGATAGAGTGAAAAAAAAAAACTATTTTATTTAATTTATCTAAAATATAGAAATGTTTAAATTAGTAAATTTCTATATTCAACTTTATTATTTAAGTTTGAGAGTATTTTGGTCTGCAGAATGATGAAACCAAAACAAGAAATTCTTTTATTAGTAATATAAATATAAATGGATAAATAAATTCAATCAAAATGAGTGTCCCCACCCCCCAATAAGACTAAAAGTCTAGAAGCCAAGAATAGGAGTCATTGCTTACCGTGAATCCGTGATAAAACTTCCACGTCATCCGATCATTATTCCATCCACAAGCAAAATCTCAGCCCATGTTGACCATAACGCTTACGTGCGGACTTCACTTGCTTAATCCAATCTGTCCAAACCCACATTCCAAAACCAAATCCCACCATCTTTATTTAAACCCACTCACTCTCCACCATATTACTCTTCCACCACCCAATTATTTCCCACTCACTCTGCCCCGTAAACCCAACGTCACCCGAAACCAACAACCAACAACCATGGGCAACAATCCGGACGAAACCGGGTTCAAACTCGTCGGATTCTCCAACTTCGTCCGGGCCAACCCGAAATCCGACCGTTTCAAGGTCAACCGGTTCCACCACGTGGAGTTCTGGTGCACGGACGCCACCAACACGGCCCGAAGATTCTCATGGGGCTTGGGCATGCCCATCGTAGCCAAGTCGGATCTATCCACTGGTAACTTGACCCACGCATCCTATCTCCTCCGCTCCGGCCAGCTCAGCTTCCTCTTCACGGCTCCGTATTCTCCTTCTCTAGCCACCATGGAAAATGTGGCCCCCGCAGCCACGTCCTCCATCCCCACCTTCGATCGCGCCACGTGTCTCGACTTCGCATCCAAGCACGGCCTCGGCGTTCGCGCCATCGCCGTCGAGGTCGACGACGCCGTTTCCGCCTTCCACGTCAGCGTCTCCAACGGCGCCGCGCCCGTCTCCCCTCCCGTCCACCTCGACAAGGACCAAACGACCACTCTCTCCGAAGTCCACCTCTACGGCGACGTCGTTTTGCGCTACGTCAGCTCCAAATCCAGCTCCGACTCCTTCTTCCTCCCAAAATTCGAGGCCGTGGACGCGACCTCATCGTTTTCGGCTTTAGATTTCGGAATCCGACGGCTAGACCACGCCGTCGGCAACGTGTCCGATCTCGCCGCCGCAGTATCCTACGTAAAAACCTTCACCGGATTCCACGAGTTCGCCGAATTCACGGCGGAGGACGTCGGGACGAGCGAGAGCGGATTGAACTCCGTCGTTTTGGCGAACAACGAGGAAACGGTTCTGATACCGATGAATGAGCCGGTGTACGGGACGAAAAGGAAGAGCCAGATACAGACGTACCTGGAGCACAACGAAGGAGCTGGAGTGCAGCATTTGGCACTGGTGAGCGAGAACATATTCAGGACACTGAGGGAGATGAGGCAGAGGAGTGGAGTTGGGGGTTTCGAGTTCATGCCGTCGCCGCCGCCGACGTATTACAAGAATCTGAAGAACAGGGCTGGGGATGTGTTGACAGATGAGCAGATTAAGGAGTGCGAGGAGTTGGGGATTTTGGTTGATAGGGATGATCAAGGGACCTTGCTCCAAATCTTCACCAAACCCGTTGGTGATAGGTATTTTATGCAACAACTAATTTAACTCTTTAACTCTATACTCTCTATTGCTGCTGCATTTTTTAATTTGTTTCCAAACTTTAGAGATCATTTTTCACATTTGAACCAAAAATTGGAAATAGGTGGGTTAAAAAGCAACCGTCTTGGAGTGAAAATTGAAAATGAAATTGTAGATTGTGTTTTGAATTTAGTCTTGGTGGTTAATTTTGTATGTGGTGGTTAACATGGTCCCAAGTGTAACCTTGGCTGGTAACCTTTTGCCCCCACCTTGATTGCTTCACTTTTTTTTATTGAAAAGGTAAAAAAGAGAAAAGAATGTAAATTGAAAGAATAGAAAGTTATGGGTTTATTTTTTGCTTGATTAGTTATGTGGAGAATGTTAAAAGAAAAGATATTTGTGGTATGTTTTTGTTCTTGCAATGGACTTTCCCTCCAAATCTCACATTTTTTGTAGAGGTAACTTTAGATGGATTTTTGAGAAATATTTTAAATTATTTTTGTGGGGGGTCAAAAACACCAATAAAAAAGAACAAACTAGATGATTAAGATCAACACAACTATTTTTTGAGGAAAGAGAAGGTAATTTACAATGGGAAGATTGGAGAAAGATTGAAGACCAAGATGGGTGAACTGAGTATGTTTCATTAAGAAATGGCCTTAGCCGAGATACAAAAGATGAACTTAAGCTATTACAAAGTCTTTCCTCTCTTTTTTCTCTTCTAAAACTGGAACCCCCTTCTTCTGTGGGTTAGGTCCTCCTTTTATCTTCCCCCTTCTCCTCCTTTTCCAGCTGTTCATTATCTGGCTGGATCTCAGAGGAAGCTAGTCCCATCAGACACTTCTTCTCTTACTTTTTGATCATGAAAGAAGAATTTTGGGGTGTCCTTACAGTTCAGGCTGGTCATTCATCATTCAATGCGGCTGACATTAGGTAGGAACATCTAATTAATGCGGAGGTAACTATTGCTTTAGGCTTTGTGCTGTTTTTTTAGTGTCCTTGGCGTGAATTCTGGGCCGAGACTTCAACCTCGGCAGTACTGCTGTAGCTTTCCCTGGCTAAGGGATTCTCAGGTCACCTCGGTTGGTAGCTCGGGTGATTCTGCTCTTCTTTGGCCTTTGGGCTTATGATACTGAGACTTGGGCCTAATCCCATCCTCTTAAGTTGCTGCTCCAATAGTCTTTCTTCGGCCTGCAATCCACGTGGTGTAGATATCCCCTCCCACAATTTTCTTATCTATTTCTTTTGGTTCTTTTCCTTTCTTTAGTGGTGATTGGTGAACCAAACATAGTGGCAGAGTTCACATGTAGTTGGGATTTAAACTTGTAATAATTATAGCAATTTCAACATAATTTTTTTTTTTTTTTAGTTGTTCTGTTTTGCCCTGTTTACATTACTTTGGATTGATTGGTTTTGGTTAATCATATGGACAGGCCAACCATCTTCATAGAGATAATTCAGAGAGTAGGATGCATGCTCAAGGACGAGGAAGGGAAGGAATACCAAAAAGGTGGATGTGGAGGATTTGGGAAGGGTAACTTCTCCGAGCTCTTCAAGTCCATCGAGGAATATGAGAAGACACTTGAAACCAAGCGAGTTTCTGAACCAGCTGCTGCATGAGAATATAGTCTTTGATGTAATGTTCATCCACAGACCACAATACTATTTTTCTTCCAAGAATAAGGTAGTTGCTAGAGCCATGGTTGGTTATACTATTTTTACAAAATTTGTGGACAAATTCTAAGATATTGTCATTCATGTAAGCTTCATGCGTCACACGAACCATCAGTTCAATGTACAAAGACATGAATGCTGAAATATGTTTATATAGATTGTCTAGTGTATGCATTTTGGCTGTAATTTTCGGCAACTTAAATGAGGAATAAATTCTGGAAATTTCTTCTGTAATGTATGTTTTGTATTTGTCCCTTGGAGAATGCACAATTATGTAAACAATATCTAAATAGATGTTTAGGAACAGTAGTTAATATTTCATTTTTGGTATGAATTGAGAGTCTGAGACTGGAGGCTAATTGGCAGTGATGAAATTGAGTGTTGGAGGATTCAAGCTATGATGAATAAGGCATGGTGTATTTTGCTGGTAGTCCATTAGGGTATGTATAAGGAAGCTACTAGAGCTCTTGTCCTAAAGGTTTCTTGCTACTCGGTGCCAATTGCCTAGAAAACCCCATGGAGGATAGGTTGGCATCTCGAAAGGAAGAGAGAGTCCATCTTGTAAAGTGAAAACAAGTGTAATTTCCAACCAAGTAGATTCAGTTCCCAAAAAAAATTTAAATTTAGGTGTGAAGCATGTCAATCTGGAATTGGTGGTACCTTTTTGAAGAGAACTCATAGGATAGGAGTGAGAGAAGGGTGGAGCAATTTGGAATATGTAATGGCAAAGAAGTTGGGGTTCGAAGGTTGTAGCAAGCAATGGTAGAGAGGCAAAATTAGTACATATACCCATATCAAGTTCCAAATAAAAACAAACTCATTTGTGATTTTTCTAACACTGCACGTTCAGTAAGCTAGTAGGTAGAGAATCCCAACTAGTGGTATTACTATTACTCATACAACTGATACTGTGATACAGGAATGCTTATAATTCACCAGAACAAAGACAAACAGGCTTAATTGGCAAGAACAAACAAACCCAGCTCTGATCATTGATAAAATGTTAGTGAATCTAACCCAAAAACTGGATCTATTAAATAGAGAGCCCAACTAGTACATGGACGTATATAAATTCCGAAACACAACAATCGGATTCAGTTTGACTAGTATGATCCAGTTTTGGAACTAGTGTATTTCTTTAGAGAGAATAACAAAAAATTTCTTCTCATTGGCTTTTAATTGATTTGCAAAATTAATCAACAAATGATTGAAGACAACACCAAAATTTTCTACTCCAAGAAAATCAGTGTATTTTGATGTGAGATGTATGTCGTTCCACAAATAGATTATATTGTTTTCAAATTTACTAGATACAGTTGTAGCTTGAAATATTTTGGAACTTTTGCATAACCACAATCATTGTCAATATGGTGGTTGTCCTCCACATTATCTTTCACCATATTACGAACAAGCTTTGATATCCTTGGTGCTGAATAGAAAGCATGAAAAAGTTAGATTTATTTCTAGCTAGATGTGAACTTTAAATCCAAAACGGGTTCATTCAAATCCATAAAGGGCGCATTCAATACAGAGGAAAAAAGAGAGGGAGATTATGAATTCAAGAATTCACATACCAAAGAAGATAAATTGATAGTAATCAATATCAATATATATATAAAAGCAGAGTCCTAACGTGAAAAAGCACGAGGTCCGTTTTGCCAAGTGGGATATTCTATACAAAAAGAATTGAAATATTCAAGTACCACATCAGAGATAAAAACAAATTAAATATTTACTTTTTGTTTCATTTAGTTTAATGTTTCAAGACTTTTTTAATTAAAAAATAAATATTCTTTGTATCTTTTGGTTCAATGTTTCAAGACTTTTTATTTCTTACACATACACACAAAACTCTTTGCATTTTAATTCACAATTTTCACCTCTTGCGCTTCTACCTCTTTATATATCTACCTATAACCCTTCATGTCATTCCATGTCAAATACACAAACCAAAAATGATATTATTTACTTTTAATCTTTCGACGACACCTACCTAGCTCTAACATTGTTGTCTCATATAATCCCAATTGTGGGGGTAAAAGCCCAAAAGCATATATTGGGCCTTAGGCCATATTTAAAGATATAAGTATGTCCGAGGAGGAGTAAAGGATTGGGAAAGGCCCCAGAATGGAGAATCACGTAAGGAAAGGGAGGAGGAGTATAGTTCGAGGAGTGTATCCTCCTCGGACTTGAAGAATATCGGTCAAGCAAATACTTGGACAGTTTGGGTAAACTTCCAGGAAGTTCCAGTGATAAGGATGAACTTCATGCACGCATAAAGATGATAAGAGTAGAGAAATATTTAAAGGAAAAGCTGCTATCACCGCATTTAATGCATTACAGCAACTTTTCTGACCGCATTTATGTGAAGAAGACCCTTGAACAGTGCAATCTCAGCTGCCATACCTGATGTGACATGTACTCAAGTGAATGATTAGATGAAGAACAAGTGTACGATGAAGATGATTTAAAAGAAAACTATATAAATGTAAGAGACCTCTCACGAAGGGGGATCGGAAAAAAGAAAGAAGGAAGAAGAAGAAAAATTTACTGTAGTTCTAAGATTGGTATTAGTCTTACAAACAATAATTGATTTCTTCGGACGTCAGTTTATTCAAGTTTTAAGTGTCTTTGTACTTGTTCTTCTTTTAAATCCTGATTAACTGTTGTTTAGTTCATAAACGGCCTAGATCTTTCACTCACTCTCTACAAATTCATTGTTTTTGGGTTTATTGGGCTCACATTCCATATATTTTGGGCCTGGACTACAAATCTTGACCCTACACCAACCTATATGAGTTGGCTACAACCAAAGAATGGGGGCTTGCATTTTATATTGAATGACAACGGCAATTACGGTTTTGATGTAAAGATCGAACGTTGTGGATTTGTGGATTTTGTAAATGATGTGATTAACTATGGGTGTTTGGGATATGTATTTTTTTTTTTAGAATTAAAGAGAAAGAGAAAGACATATTCTATATCAACTTTTATTCTATAATATTCCTCTAAAGTTGCAGTTGTTGCTGTTGTTTTTTTTTTTTTTTTTTTCCTCATTACTTCAATTGAATAATTATAATGGTTTTGTGTGTGCAATTTATAATTATTGTTTTTTTATGATAAACTCATTTATAATAAAGTTCTATAACAATTATGCTATAATACATATACAACATTCTTTAAAACCATCTTACATCTATTTTGTTTACAAATTAGGGCATATTTAAAACCTCTAACAAACTTATTTTCCAAGTAAGCATTCCTAAACATATTTGAATTAAAGTAGTACCATAACAGAACTCTAAGTAGTTGAGTACAAAAGGCTTAAATATATCTGAAATTAAGAAAATAAAATCCTAACCCCTCAACTTAATTTCATAAAAATATAAAAAATTAGCCCCATTTTCTTCTACATACAGCATGAGAACCAGACATCACACGCTGTAACATATATATCACAGAAACTTAGCTAGAAATTTTTTAACCAAATAATTCGAGATTATCTGAGTTGCTTTCTCTGAAGGATGGAAAGCATCCCAAAACACGTATTTATTTGCATCTGAGCATGTAAATGGACTCTGCGGATCACACATGTAGCTCATCTCAAATAACCCAGTGCCACAACATCCCACACTCACAACATCGAACCCTGCAACCAAGAGCAAATAGTTCTCAAATCCAATGGTTTAAAGGATAAAGAAATAATTTAGCTAAAAAAGGAAAAACTTAAGACATCTCAAATTTAATTTCAAATTGCATTAATGCATGCTTTTGCAAGTTTATTTGATAATTAAATAGGAATTATTAAAAAAAAAAAAAAATCCCATTCCTTCTTTCTAAAATTACTAAAATTTTTTGCTAGAACAATAAACAAGGAAGTGATAAAGAATTTGTGGCTTAATATAGATTTCCCAACTGACATATTAAACGCCCTTGTCTTGGTCCCATTATGGCCGTTCATAATTCTGTATCTTTTTTTTTTATTATATAAAATAGAAATTTTACTCTAGTCTAATCTAAGTGTATATGTGTGTGAAAACTTTCTTCTGGAGACTTGAACTCCGATGTTTGCCCTCCACACCCCGCAAGCACTTATACTTGCGGAGTGATCATCGCACCAAGGGTGTGCACTGGTATAATTTTGTATCTTAAAATAAATATACTGTATGTAAATTTGTTCAGTTCCCCATGGTTGCCTACCGTAGGAGTAAGACCATTTAGGAACTAGTCATTAAATAAATATTGGACAGGCCAAGCCCACAGTTGTTTCTCAAAGCAATTATTAATTGAATTTATGAAGTTGGAAAGTTGTTTTGGTATGATCCAAAATAAGGAATAATGAAATAAATGTCAAGAAAAAATGAGAAGGAAGAAAAACAAAAATGATGATACGAAATCAAAACTTACCAAATGTAGAAGGCTTCTTAACGATTTGAAGAAAAATGTCATATGCATTTGCAAACACTAGTTTAAGACCAGGAAGCTCCTTGTTAAGCTTTGCCACCAAACTCTTCAATTTCCCATTAAATTCCAAGGCTACATTGTTATATTCCTTCACACAGTCATGATCGAAAATGTTTACTGCTCTCTCCAATGGCAAACACCCCATTGGAGGAACCCCAGTTAAGGATATTTTTCGAGCTCCTAGACCATGTAGTGTGTGAATGAAATTATTGGCAAGTCCGATTAGAAAATTCTGGTACTGTTCGATTGTGAATTGGGATTGTCGGTCTGGTAATGTGTAATAGTTCTCAAGGAAGTCGTTTGTTCCTACACTAATCAAATATAAAGATTCACTTAATATTTCTTTTGTCTTCTCATCGCCAACATACTCTTTCAATTTCTTTTGGTAGTCCTTGTAGTACTCCACTTCCTTCCATAGAGGTATCACACCCTGAAACGGGATAAATTACATGAATAAAACTTATTTGTTTATTTTTTAGATAATCCGTTGTTATAACTTATAACAAGGGAAATAATAGGAAGTGAGAATTTAAACCATAAATGTCTTCTTTAAAAACACCAAGAGGTAGGGCCATAGGGATGTGTATGGGTTGAGTTGATGGGTTTCTTCAATCCGATGACCCAACCCATACACACCCAACATGATTGGGTTGAAAAAAATCCAATCCAACCCAACCCCTCATAGGGGGGTCCAACCCAACTGACATGGATCTGGTTGGACACATGGGTTTGACATTTTTTAATTTAAAATTTTTAATTGAGCATTAGAGCAATACTAATACAAATAAGAGAAAATTTATAACCTAATAAACATGAGCATAGAACTAAACCAACGCAAACTATTTTATTAGTGCTTCAAAGTTAGAAGGATATCATATATTTCTATCCCAACTCAGTTGTTGAACAAAAGAGCAAATAATAAAATTATATAACATATTTCTTAAATATATATTAAATATAAGTGGGTTGGGTTGGATTAAATGGATTTGTGAATTTGCTGACCAGCACCTAACCCAACCCATCGTAAAATAAATTTTGACAATCCAATTCAACTCACCAACCCTTAAAAATCAACCCAACCCTACGGGTTGGGTTGGATTGGGTTGATTTTGGCGGATTGGCAAGTTGGCTATACCAAGAAGTACCAACTAGTTGAGTTACAAACACACTAACATATGGACTAAAAAAAGTAATACTCTTTTTTGGCGAAATTTGGGAGATGTGATTGGTAAATCTTGTTTCCATTTTTTTTAGAGAGGTTGATTCCCAAACTCAAATTCATGCATGACCTATCACTTTTGATGGAAGACATTTACCATAGCCCTTACGCATAGACTAATGGGTTACTTGTTGCTATGTAGAATTTGATAAATAAGGCATGAGTGTGTGCAGAGTGCAATGTGATGTGCATGTTGATGCTTACGCACACATAGAATTAACATGCCAAATTTGTTGTCAAAAGTTTTGTAACTCAACTAGTTGACACTTCCTCCTATTTCCAACGAAGACATTAAAGATTCAAATCTCCTCACCACTAACTCTCGAATTGAAAAAGAAAAAACAAAAACAAAAACATTCAAAATTTGTTAAGGTGTATGTACTGGAAGGTTCATATTGGTACTTACTAGCACATCAGAAGTGGCATTATCATAGCCAGTTCCTGCAGAAGCAAAGCAGACTCCAGTAGCAAAATCTGAGATATTATAAGTTGGATCCAAGTAGGCAGGTATTGTTGGCTTGAGTCCAAAAGCCTCAGAGATGAAGTCAGAAGGAATCCGACCATTGGAGAAGCGTCCGGTTGGGCGGCTGCCAAAAAAGTCACGACCATAAGGTACGAAGTTGCTCTTGGCAATCGTTGGAATCTGGTTATTGTTACCTGAATCCACAGATGAGTCTCCAAAAACTATGACTGCTGGAACTTTAGCTTTGGATTTTCCTACTAGTACTAGGATTTGGATTAAGAACAGCCATGGCATGTAGATGTATGCCATCGCAGTTTTTTAGTATCTCAGTTGCTTGAAGAACCAATAGAGATTGGATATGGAAATGGGATGTGGGAGAAGAAATGCTAATAATTTATTGCATAAAGGAAATGAGAATTTAATTGGATATCGACCTGAAAAGTTTGGTGGGGTAGTTATTATTGCTTTTAATTGTGAAGTACTAAGGTCTACCATCATTATGAGGTTGTGCAGGGCTTAGCTATCAAGACATCTTGTAGTAATGTGCCGATCAAAGTCGGTGTTCCCAACATTTTGAGTTCATATTTATGGTGCGAATTGTTGAAGTCAAAAGTATTTCATGAATTTATTGTGTGTGTGAAAAAGGTTAGAAATTACTACACTAAATGCAGCCTCTGGCCCCTTGCTGCTCCACCCGGTCACCCACCCCCACCCCCCGCGGATCTCATGCACATGTTACATGGAGGAATCACTTGCATTTCTTGAAACTTATACAACCTTTATGGTTCGATGGGAAAAATAATAAGCTGTTAACTATAAAGTGCTTCTTGAAAAAGCAGTTCCGTTTCTACTTTTTCCAGAAAGCATGATTTAATTCACAATTTTATAGAACCTCTCTCTCTCTCTCTCTCTCTCTCTCTCTATATATATATATATATATATATATATATATTAAATTGCATCAAATGAGCCTCTATAATAAATAAGAACATTTAAATAGCATAGAGGTGATTTATCAGGAGGCTTAGCTGCACCAATGCTTTTGTTTGAATTTATAACGCTACTTGGAGTAATGAAAAAGTTAATAGATGCTTTAAAAATATTTGTTAGGAAATTTTTTTTTTTAAATTTATGAGAAAAGAAAAAAGTAATTGTTTTTTTTTATATAAAATTTTTTATATTTTTCATGAAAGTAGTATAAAAACTTTTTTTTTTTTAGATAAACTATAGAAGTATAAAAACTTTCTTAAAATGGTACATTAACAAATGTTTTAAGACCAGCTATTAACTAGACCCATTTATTATTTTATGAAAGTTTTTTTAATAAACTATTCTATGATGAAAGTTACTTAAAGACAAAAGATCAATACAGATGAGATTAAGTGAAGATCAATATAGATACTTAAAAGACAAAAAGTCATATATGATAGGAGGTAGTATACCTTGTTTCGGGAATATACCATCTCTCTCATAGTAGGTGGGTCCTATACATCTTTGTATTATGAACCTGATCATAAAATGTAAGTTACTTTAATATATCAAAAGTGAGATCTAATATTACTATTAAAACCTCAATATATTGGGTAATCATACGTAGTGTTGAGGAAACGTATATTCTTAAAATAAAATCCATAATAATCTCTTTCTATAGAAACATGGAATATCTCATTAAGATAAGTTTAATGGGAGTTGATTATTCAATGTTCTGGCCTTCTGGGCCTAGCCACTTTAGTAAAAAGTTACTAAATTTTATATTTAATGAAATTAGCTTTCATAAAATATATAAATAACTAAAATATTAAACCAGTGACTCAAGAAATAAAACAGTTATTTACAAAGGCAAAACTTAAGTACAAAACTTAGGTGCTGTTTCTTAGGTTCTCATCTAAAATTTCAACCATATGGCAGTACTTAACTAAAAATATACTTCTATTCCATGAGAAAAAAGCTATGTGGCTAAATTTTAAGAATGGGAACTTAAGGAACAGTACTTAAGTAATGTACCTAAGTTTTGTCATATTTATGAAGTGATAGTTTATTATAATTTTGTTTATTATGGATGTTTCATGTAGGGGTCATATTGGGATGTAATTTATTAATAAGGTCTAGATTGCAATTATATTTTTATAGTGGTACTTGTTATACAATTCATGATAACTTTGGACTTATCAAGAGTTGATGAAAGCCTGAAGCCCATTAGAGTTAGAGCCTTATTTGTAATTTTGGTCCCATCTTAAGCCACACACTAGAGCCTAATTGGACTGGCCCAAAAGGCTAATCCAGTTAAATAATCAGTTGTTTATTTAATAAAACTTATTAAATAACGTAACTATCTAGGCAATCAAAACGTACATATGATTAAATTTAAGAAGAGAACAATTTTCTCTATAATCTTTCTTGAACACAGTTTTCCATACGTAAGAGAATGTATGTAAGAACTGATTAATAGACCACACATCTTAGGCACCATGTGAGATTGGGATGAAGATTGAAGGTCTTCTCAGGATACTATCTAATTCTTGTTTTTAATTTTCACTACATCAAGGTACGTTTTCTATTCTTTGTTCTAGAATTCAAAGTTGTATATTATCTCCCATAAATGAAGTAGATCGTTGTATTACTTCCACTGCTTGTTTTGTACAAAATGCAAAACTATGTTTTCCAACATCTTGTTCATCATTCTCTTCTATGTTTATAGCTTGAGGTCTAGACCTCCGCTTAATACTTGGGACTTAAATTTTTCTTTTCTATTTTACTTTGTACTTTGTAGGCCAGTGTTCTGGCTGACAAATCGCTTGGTTTACCCAATCTTTTCTTTAAGGGCTTAGAAAATTTTTCCCTTCTTTGGGGCTTTGGTCATTCTTATGTCTTGGTTGGCAAGTTTTATTATTTGGTCAAAGAAACTTTTGGGATTTTTTTGATCAGTTTTGAGATAAATCCGTCTTGGGACCATTTTTAACCTTGCTAGGGTTAGTTAGATAATGCTATAATTAAGACTCTTATTTTTAAAATAATTGATTAAGAATCTAAAACAATCTCAATTATCCAATAGAATTAAACTATCCTATTCATGCATGTGAAGCCTTGTCCTAAGCCTAAGTCAATGAAAATTATGAAAAATATGGCACATGATGCATCATAATTAATAATCCTGTAGGGAACCAATCAAAATTAATTAATTACATTCACATGTGGCCTTATTCGCAAGAACATCTACTGTTAAAATCTTGATTAAGCTATATCTTGCAATTCAATTGTTCAATTTAAGCGCATAATATGTGGTTTTGATCGTTAGGATTTCTAGATTCATATTCAATTAAGTATTTGAAAATTCAATGGTTAAAATGATGATTTTGTGCTTATATTATAAAATGATGATTTTGTCCTGCAAATGAGGTTAAAGTGTTAAACGGAAGCTTACAAAATGGTTTTCTACAATTATAAGTTCTTATAATTTGAGGTATAAAGTGCAAGTACCATATAATTTATGGCTGAAATCTGCACTTAATTTGTAAATAATTTTTAACGCTCGTGGCTATCCCTCACCGCATCCTTTTATGCTAGTGCTGTCTCAGGAAACCATGAAGGCAAATTTGGCTCAATCATGTTTGATAATTGTTCTTCATCAAATTCCTCTATTAGTAAAGCTAAGCAGCTCTTTTTGCAGTGCAGTTAGGTTTATCCATGAAAGCATAAAAACATAGTGGTGAGGTGTACTCACAAATGTGAGGTGACTCTCATACAGTGGTATAGAAGGACCCTGGAGATCGGGCTACCCCGACCGAGGCCACTGGCTCCCTACCCGGAAGTGTAATATGACCATAAAGACCCCATTTTTTCATTCAAAAAAAAAAAAAAAAAAACTCTAAACCTGTTTATTGATTTTACTCTGATAATATATATATATATATATATATATATATATATATTGATTTTACTACGAAAAGCTAGATAGGCTTCCGTTTGATCATTATTAACCATCAAGTCAGCGTATCTTATGATAAATTCGGATAGAAACCTGCCAAATCAAGAAGAATAATAAATGAATAAAACTTGGAGACCATTGCTGCAGAATCTAAAAACGGCATGTGACTATATATATCAAATTTTTTTTTTTTTGTTTTTGAAAATCAACTATATCAAATTATATATAATATATTAAGTCAACTTATCTTTCGATAAATAAGTTGAATGCAAGGGCGGCTGAGGAGATTCACTCAAAAACCTGCCAAGTATGTCATCATCCCTTAGGGCACTGGTTAATAATTCATTTAAAGAAAATTTTTATGAGAAATGAAAAAAAAGTAATTAATATTTTGACAGTTTTTTTCATTTCCTATAAAAGTGGTATAAAAACTTTTCTAAAATGGATTATTAACCAGTGCCCTAAGAACATTCGTTAGCATTTTCCTATATAATTATATCTAATATTTTCTTGGGTCACTTATTTCCACAACTTTATTTTTTTTATTTTAAAAAAAAAAAAATAGTCTACAAGACTACAACCTTGTTATTGGGAAATCAAAGTGACATAATTGCTCCTTATATTTAATGTTAACTGCAAAAATTATAAAATTCAATTTGTTATCTTGTGTTTATAAAAAAGATACATAATATTTTATAAATGATATATATACGCACACATACTCTTTTTTTTTTTTTTTTAAATTTATTTAGAGGGTTTTAATTTACAGCGTCCATTTCTGATAATTGTACTCTTTATCATTAGGTTAAGATATCAATTGGTTTTTGGTGTAGACAGAATTTGAACCACAAATCTCTTATTCAACCATTAGAGACTTTATCAGTTGAGTTAATGGGAACTCACTATACGCAAACATATTTAATTAAGAGCATTTGCATAAGTTTGTCTAAATTTTTTTTGCCTATTTTAAATACGTATAGAAACTGACCCTCTAAGTTTCTGGCTAAAATGCAAAACTGGCACTCTAAGTTTCTTTAGATTTTATTTTAGTTCTCTAATTTTGCTTTTGTTCATTTCAGTCCTCTAACTTTCAAGTTTATTCAATTAAAGATTTTTCATCAACTTTTGTTATATGTTGTGGTTAATTTTTCAAATTTTTCTTCAAAAATTTTAAATTAAAAAAAATTCAATTAATGATTGAAAAATATTTTCCAGTTTTCTTTTTCAAAAAATTTTAACAAAAGTTGACGAAAATGCCTTAATTGAATAAATCTGAAACTTAAAGGATTGAAATGAACGAAAGTAAAGTTAGAGGACTGAAATAAAATATGAAAAATTAGCATTTTTTTATAGGGCTTTAATTTACAACGTCCACTTCTGATAATTGTACTCTTTATCATCAAACCAAGATACCAATTGGTTTTTGGTGTAAGCGGGGATTGAACTACAAATCTCTTATTCAACCATTAGAGTCTTTATCAGTTGAGCTAACAGGAACCCACTACATGCAAACATATTTAATTAAGAGCATTCGCATCAGTCCTCTAAGTTTCTTTAGATTTCATTTTAGTTCTCTAACTTTGCTTTTGTTCATTTCAGTTCTCTAACTTTCAAGTTTATTCAATTAAAGATTTTTCATCAACTTTTGTTATATGTTGTGGTTAATTTTTCAAAATTTTAAATTTTTCTTCAAAAATTTTAAATTAAAAAAAATTCAATTAATGATTGAAAAATATTTTCCAGTTTTCTTTTTCAAAAAATTTTAACAAAAGTTGACGAAAATGCCTTAATTGAATAAATTTGAAACTTAAAGGATTGAAATGAACGAAAGTAAAGTTAGAGAACTGAAATAAAATATGAAAAATTAGCATTTTTTTATAGGGCTTTAATTTACAACGTCCACTTCTGATAATTGTACTCTTTATCATCAAACCAAGATACCAATTGGTTTTTGGTGTAGGCGGGGATTGAACCACAAATCTCTTATTCAACCATTAGAGTCTTTATTAGTTGAGTTAACAGAAACCCACTACATGCAAACATACTTAATTAAGAGCATTCGCATCAGTTTGTCTAAAAATTTTCTGTCTATTTTAACATAATAAGTTAATAACCTACTTTTTCTATTTTACACAACTACTTTTCAAAACTACCTACATCAGATTATCTATTTTATACTCTATTTTATTTAAATAATCATTTAATTTTTTTTTTTTGGTTATACTTATATGAAATCTCTCACCTTTCATTGTCTCAGATCTCTCATCTCTCTCTCCTCTCAAGTCTCTCTCATCCAAAACCCATACACTCACACATATTTCACATACAAATATTTCATCTCTCTCTCCTCTCGACCTCCATACGTGGTGATGGTGACGGAGGCTAGTTCATATTTGTTGGGGACAACACATGCAAGATTGCAAGGTTTTGGGTTTGGGTTAATGGATTTTCCATTGATGGTTGATTTCGGGTTATTCTTTGATGGGTTTGGGTTGATTTTCCATTTGATTTCAATTGATTTTTGGTTTTCCATTGATTTTTGTTGGTAGTGGTGGTGGTTGGGTGGTGCTGAGTTGTGGTGGTGGGTGGACGGTTGATAGGCTGTCTTATTTAAGAGAGAGAGAGAGAGAGAGAGAGAGAGAGAGAGAGAGAGAGAGGCATCCAAAACCCATACACTCACACATATTTCACACATACAAATCTTTCATCTCTTTCTCCTCACGACCTCTATACACAGTGATGGTGACAGAGGCTAGGTCATATTTGTTGGTGACAACATATGCAAGATTGCGAGGGTTTGGGTTTGGGTTAATGGATTTTCCATTAATGGTTCATTTCGGGTTTTTCGTTGATGGGTTTGGGTTGATTTTTGTTTGATTTCAATTGGTTCTTGGTTTTCCGTTGATTTTTGTTGGTGGTGGTGGTGGTGGTTGGGTGGTGCTGAGTTGCGGTGGTGGGTGGATGGTTAATCGGCTGTCTTATTGAGAGAGAGAGAGAGAGAGAGAGAGAGAGAATAAAGTATTGATTTACATAGCTACAATAACTGATTTTGTATGGCCATTGTAGCAAATGTGTAAAAAATATTGATTTACATAGCTACAATAACTGTATATATTTACATGGCCACTGTAGCAAATGTGTAAATGTACACATTTATACACCCACTGATCGATGTTGGTATTTTTTTTGAGGGGGGAAATGTGTAAATTTGACCACTTTTTCTATTATATACTCATCGATGTAAATGCTCTAAGGACAAGACTTAGGTGTAATGCATTGGATTCTCCAATTAAATTTATCGCTTGTTTTCATTGACAAATATTTATGAACAAACAATATTATCACTTGTTCTACTCCAAGATGTTTTTGCTTTGGCTCATTCCTTTCATTGTGTTAAGTTCTCTCATGTTCGTAGAGATGGTAATTTTGTAACTTACAACCTAGCTAGATATGCACATCATGTCACTGGTTTTTCTGTGTGGATGGAAGATGTTCTATCGCACACCTTTGTTGCTTATCAGGCAGAGTTGCCTATTTCTTAATAAAATTTCCAGTCTTTTTTCTCAAAAAAAAAAAAAAAAAAAGTACCAACATTAAAGGTTCTAAAAAAAAAGTACCGACATTAAAAAAGAGTCAATAAAATTTCAAAGGCTTTCACTATATTACATATTGCCTTTATTATTGAAACCATCAATGTATAATTCATTTTACGGTATTATTATTGATTCCATCCCATAGCGAGTTCTCAATAGTATCGTGAAGATAGAATCTAAGATTATTCTAAGGTATACTTGTTGATGAGTCAAAAATTTATAATCGTCACTATGCGAAGATCGTTATTTACCCAGAGAAGACATTACGCATTTATTACGATCATTAATGATGAAATGTAACGGACGGAGCAATGGTCACAGAATGAGTTGTGAATTTTAGACAAAGATTCTGTAACGCACTAGCCATTGAGCATAAATACGGTGATTCATTGTCCATTAATTAGGCACTCAACTATAAAAGCGAAAGCACCAGAAACCCAAGGTACGATCAATTACACACAAATACTCTACGAAATCACTTTTGACTATTTTTCTCTCAAGAATCTTTCTCCCTTACTAACTTAAGCATTGGAGGCGGTTTGGCTAACGCCATACCGGCGTGTTACTCTTTCACCCAGTTCATTTTGCAGGTTTTCCATCTATAGAGACGACATCATTCACAACATCGTCCCCGCTATGATGAGGAGCTCAACTGTTAATTTTTTGCACCATCAGTTTGGCGTTGTTTGTGGGAAACGCTAATCATTCAAGCCATCTTTCCCAGTGACAAAAGTGTTCCTTGGAGTACGAGATGGAAAGAGAACACACCTCAGCCAGATGTTGTGCAACAACAACAAATCCAAGCCTTTTTGGCCAATGTGGAAGAACTAACTCTCCAGAATGAAGAACTGCGAAAGAAAATGGAATCCCAAAATGCAGAACATCGACAAACGGGTGAAAACCAAAATGAAGAAGAGTCAAACTCTCAAGCCAACAGACGAGACAAGACCTCAAGAGAAGATTCCACCAGAATAGAGAACGAACTTCGTAACATGAGGAAGGAGATGGAAGAACTGAAAAGTGCTATGAAAGACAAAGGCGGAGAGAATTTGGATGGGATGATTCGAAGGACGGACTCACCATTCACTACTGAAGTACTGAACCGTCCCCTCCTACCAAAATTCTGTCTCCCACAGTTGGAGTCGTATAACTGTTCCAAGGATCCCTTGGATCACATCGAATCATTCAAGACGCTGATGCTATTGCAGATGACCCCAGACTAGGTGATGTGTAGGGCATTCCCAACAACACTAAAAGGAGTAGCCAGAGTATGGTTCCAGAAGATATCTCCAGGAACGATTGCAAATTTTGAACAACTCAGCAAGGGTTTTGTTTGTCATTTTATTGGGGGACAAAGGCACAAAAAGCCAATTGACCATCTTCTCAACATTCAACAAGCAGAAGGAGAATCACTAAGACAGTACGTCACCCGAATCAATAAGGAACTACTACAAGTAGATGAAGCTGAAGATCAAGTTATCCTAACAACCTTCCAAGTGGGGTTGTTGCTAGGAGATTTTTTCTTCTCAATCACTAAAAGTCCACCGAAAATAGTCAAAGCTCAGAAGTACATGAATGCAGAAGATGTGGTGCTTGCAAAAGAAATGAAAGGAAAAAAGAAGAGAGACAAAGGAACAAGCAGCAATCGCGATAAGAAGAAGAAGACACGAAGTGTTGGGCAGACCACAGGGAAAAAGAAGGAACTTCCAGAGAGGAAACCCAAGTTCACTAACTTTACTCCTCTAATAATGCCAATTGAGCAGGTCCTTATATAGACAAGAGACAATCCCCCCTCTACAATGGCCAAAGCCGATTAGCACTCCAGTAGAAAGAAGAGACAAAAACAAGTACTGTAGGTTCCACCAAGACCACGGGTATCACACTAATGAGTGCAAACATTTGAAAGACTAGATGGAGACGTTGATCCGGCAAGGGAAGTTACAGAAGTATGTCAGAAAGATGAAGCCCCACAAATACCAACAGAAGGATGACCAGGACAGAACTCCGGAGGCAAGGGATAGCAAACCCCCTACAAGAGAGATAAAGACAATCTCGGGAGGATTAACGACAGGCGAAACGCTAAAGTCCCTGAAGAAAGCACAGGGGAGAGAAATAAACAGTGTCCATTCACGACTCCCTCCAATGAAGATGCCAAAGAATGACGAGCCTGACATTGTTTTCTCAAAGAGAGACAGTCGCAGCATCAGGTAACCTCATGACGATCCGCTAGTAATCATGCTCAGAGTAGAAGAGTTCAACATCCACCGGGTGCTCATTGACAATGGATACTCGGCAGATATCATCTACTTGCCTGCATTTCAGCAAATGAAGCTAGATAAGAAAAGGATCAGGCCTTTCACTTCACCTCTAGTAAGCTTCACAGGGGATAGGATCATCCCTAGAGGCATCGTCACTCTAACTATGATTGCAGGAACTTACCTAGCGCAGGTTACCAAGGAAATTGATTTCATCATAGTTGATTGCCCTTTAACATACAACATCATCTTGGGAAGACTTGCACTCAACAGATTAAGAGCAGTAACATCAACGTATAACTTAAAGGTGAAGTTTCCAACAGCCCATAGAGTATGAGAAATCAGAGGAGACTAAGTTCTGGCAAGAGAATGCTATCAAGCTACCTTAGCATCATGAGAGAACCGCAAGTGGGTGATCAATGAACCAGAGCCCATCCCCAAACCATTAGAAACGCCACAAGAAATTGAGATTGTCCTAAGAGATTTGACGAAGGTATTGAAGATAGGAACTGCACTCCCAACTTCAGAGAAAGTGAAGATGATCTCCTTCTTAAGGGCAAACTAGGATGTTTTCGCCTGGAAACACGAAGATATGCCCGAGATTGATAGGAAGATCACACAACATCGTCTCAACGTCAACCCAAAATGCAAGCTTGTACAGCAGAAGTGGAGAATATTTGCACCTGAGTGCAATAAAGCTATAACTGAAGAAGTAGAGAAGCTATTAGAAGCCGACTTCATCAGGGAGGTCTTCTATCCAGATTGGCTACCAAACGTGGTAATGGTAAAGAAGAGCAATGGCAAGTGGAGAATGTGCGTCGATTTCACAGACTTGAACAAAGTCTGCCCAAAAGATAGCTTCCCCTTACTGAGGATTGATCAGCTGGTAGACTCAACTACTAGACACAAGCTCTTGAGTTTCATGGATGCATTTTTTGGATACAACCAGATTCTTATGGACGAAGACAATCAAGAGAAGATCTCGTTTGTTACTAGCTAAGGGTTGTACTGCTACAAAGTTGTGCCCTTTGGACTGAAGCACGCAGGAGCCACCTACCAAAGATTGGTGAATTGTATGTTCTCTTACCAGATTGGAAGGAATGTGGAGGTGTATGTAGATGATATGCTGGTGAAAAGCAGGGACAAAGCCAACCACTTGGACGATCTCAAAGAAACCTTCAGCACACTACATAAGTACAATATGAAATTAAACCCTGCAAAGTGTGTTATTGCTGTTGCTTCAGGAAAATTCTTGGGATTCATGGTGTCCCAACGAGGAATAAAGGAAAATCCAGACAAATTAAAAGCAATAATCGAGGTCTAATCACCAAAAACAATGAAGGAGGTGCAGAGCTTGACAAGAAAAGTTGTAGCCCTAAACAGATTCGTCTCTAAGGCAATAGACAAGTGCATGCCATTCTTCAAGGTATTGAAAAAAGCCTTTCAATGGAATGACGAATGCGAGAAAGCCCTTGCCAAGTTAAAGGGTTACTTGATGAAACCACCTCTATTAAGCCCCTCGGTGATGAGAGAAAAGTTGTTCCTCTACTTAGCAGTATCCAATACTGTAGTAGGTTCGGCATTGATTAGAGAATAAGGGAACGTCTAGAAGCCAGTTTATTATATCAGCCAGGCATTCCAAGGAGAGGAGCAGAGGCAAGTTATCCAAGGATGGAAAAGATAGCTTTCGCATTGTTGGTCGTTTCTAGAAAGCTCCGTCCTTATTTCCAAGCACACCCCATTGTCATCATGATAGACCAACCCATAAGAAAGATGATGAACAAGATAGACGCAGCAGGACGACTCATTCAATGGGCGATTGAATTAGGCCAATTTGACATCGAATATCGGCCCTAAGCAGTAATCAAAACCAAATTGATAGTAGATTTTACTGCAAAGTTCATTTACCCCTATAAGGAAGAAGAACCTCCTATGGAAACATGGACGGTTCAAACAGATGGGTCTACCATGAAGAAAGTAGGAGGAGTAGGAGTTGTGCTCATATCTCCAGAAAAAGAAACATTGAAATATGCAGTCAGATTGCAGTTCCCAGCAACAAATAACGAGGCAGGATATGAAGCATTGCTAACGGGGCTAAGTCTAGCAAAGGCTCTAGGAGTAAAGAACCTTATTGTCCAAGCTGATTCTCGGCTAATAATCGGACAAGTGAAGGGAGATTATGAAGCCAAAGAAGAAAGGATGCAAAAGTACTTGAAGATCGTCAAAAGACTCTCATAACACTTTGACAGCCTAGACTTTGTGCAAATCCTAAGAACCAAAAACACAAAAGCCAACTTCTTAGCAAGATTGGCCTTGTCAGACGACTACAATGCAACCTCTGAACTATGTATAGAGATAAGGGGGCAGCCAAGCACAGAAGGTGAGCAAGTTCTGAAGATAAAAGAACAAGACGAGTGGATAACTCCCATCGTCCGTTACTTAAAGGAAGGATGGCTCCCCGAAGATAAGGCGAAAGTAAGGAAGATACAGATCAGAGTAGCTCGCTTCGTCATTATTCACGACATGCTGTACAGACGAAGATATTCACTCCCATATCTAAGATGCGCTAACTCATAAGAAGTAGACTATGTGCTCTGCGAGATGCATGAAGGAGTCTGTGGAAACCACGCTGGGGCAAGATCCTTAGCAAGAAAGGCGCTCAGAGCAAGATATTACTAGCCAACCCTACAGAAAGATGCATACGACATCGTTAGAACATGCGACAAGTGTCAATGCTTCGCAAATGTCCAGACGAGACCAAGAGAGACGATGACACCCATATCCTCACCATGGCCCTTCGCCCAATGGGGAATTTACATTATGGGTCCATTTCCTCTAGGGAAGAAGCAACTCAGATTTCTGATCGTTGCAATCGATTTCTTCACAAAATGGGTAGAAGTAGAGCCAGTGACGATGATAGCAGAGGCTAAAGTCACAAGTTTTGTGTGGAAAAATATCATCTGTAGGTTTGGAGTCCCACGTGTCATAATATCAGACAATGGAAAGCAGTTTGGAAATCCCAAGTTTCTTAAATTTTTCCAAGACTTAGGAGTCAAGAATCACTACTCTTCTCCAAGACACCTTCAAGCCAACAGCCAAACAGAAGTGATGAATAGAAGCTTGCTCAAAATTATCAAAACTAGGCTTGAGGGGCCAAGGGGGCATGGCCTGACAAACTACAAAATGTCCTTTGGGCATGGCCTGACATTTGGCACTGAGGCTGTCATACTAGTAGAAGTAGGAGTGATGAGCTTTCGAGTCAAAACTTATAAGACTAGAAGAACCAGCAGAAGCTTAACAGCAATTTGGACCTAATTGATGAAGTCAGAGAAGAAGCTATGAAGCGAATGGCCAAATACAAGGAAGCAATGACTAGATACTATAACATAAAGGTTAAGGTAAGAAGGTTCAACGCGGGAGACCTCGTCCTTAGAAAGGTATCACAGGCAACAAAGGACCCATCCTAAGGAAAACTGGGACCAGCTTGGGAAGGCCCCTACGAAGTAATCTGTCATTCCAGAGAAGGCTCCTACTACCTTAAGTCTTTAGACGGCCAAGAATTGCCTCGACTATGGAACATAGAACACTTGAAGAAATACTACCAGTAAGGAGTGCTTTAAATTTTGCTTAATCTTCATATCAGTATGTATGAACAATCATTACTTTCGTCATTCATAAGATCAATAATACATGAAAGCATTATCCATGCGTATTTATCAATGATTATCCATGATCTATCACTATCAAAACATGTGCCACGCTTAAGAGTTGTCCTTGGGAGACGTCTCAAGGACCTCTGTCATTAAAATTTCAAATCAAAAGTTATTCACGCACAGTCAACGGCGTCATAGCCATCAAAGTTGTTGATACACAATTACCAAAGTAGAATAAATCAAAGTTGTTCAAACACAACCAATATAATCGTCATTCAAGACAAAACAAGAAATGGTTAACCTAAAAGATGCTCCAATACCACGACTCTAAGTCACGAGTATAGCGCAACGCCATCATTCAAACATGACTTAATAAAAAACTGTTCAAACACAGCTAAAAAAAATGTTAAGTTGTTCAAACACAACTAAAATTGTCAGTTAAACATGACTCAATAAAAAGCTGTTCAAACAAAGCTAAAAAAAAATGTTAAGTTGTTCAAACACAACTAAAATAATCATTCAAACATGACTCAATAAAAAGTTGTTCAAACACAGCTAAAAAAAATGTTAAGTTGTTCAAACACAACTAAAACCGTCATTAAAACATGACTCAATAAAAAGCTGTTCAAACACAGCTAAAAAAAAATGTTAAGTTGTTCAAACACAACTAAAATCGTCATTCAAACATGACTCAATAAAAAACTGTTCAAACACAGCTAAAAACAAACATTCTAAGTTGTTCAAACACAACTAAACTCGTCATACAAAAATGACTCAATGCTAAGTTTTTCAAACACAGCTAGGGATTGTCAGCCAAATATGACTCAGTGAAAAATCATTCCAACACGACTGGAGGTAAAAAGCTGATCGTATACAAGCTAAGTACGAAAAAGCTGTTCAAATGCAAGCTGAACATAAAAGTTGATTCAACACACCTAACATCATCATAAAGGTTGTCCAAACATAAAAAAAGTTGTTTACTACAGCTAAAGGCAAGAAATCCATGAACCTATCTATCATCGTCAAAGGAATTGTTTGATTGTCCAAAATCACGGGCCTAAAGAGAAATATTGTTCTGGCTGCAAAGAAATAAAAAACTGAAAAGAAAAAAAAAATGATTACCTCTCATCATGGATAGGGTCTGCAGGGGCCTCCTTCATTACTTCCACAACTTCTGTGGCTTCCTTCGTCACATTCTCCGCTGTAGCCTCAAAGGGACGATCAGACATAAGTTCCTTCTCAACATCGTCCACAGCCAAGCTAGAGAGGTCCAAGTCAGGGTGATGCTTCACCATCCACTTCACGAGGAGATCGAAGCCCTCCACGTAGTACTTGCACAAGTCATCAGAATACTCATTAGAGTCTTTGAAGTCTTGTACAGCCGTGGCCCCAACGTTCTGCAGTTTCAACTCCAGGTCACTAATCTGCTTGTCCTTCAGCTTGTAGAAGTCCTTCTCCACTTGTAGGCTTTTCTCCAAGGTTGCCACATGCTCCTTGTCATTTTCAGCCTCAGCAGTAAGAATAACAACCTTGTTCTTTAGCGTCTCATTCTCAGCGGATAAAGACTTGACCAAGGGCTCAGACGTGGCCACCTTCTTTTCTAAGTCCAAGAGCTTCCCAAAGACGAACAGAGACTTCCCCAAAGCCTACAAAGAAATTCTCCTTTAGCAGAAGCAAAATGAAGAAAAAGAAGAAGCTAAAAAAAGCCTACCTGCACAAGCTTGTGGATATAGGACGACATCATCGCGCTAGATGACTTCGCCATCAAAGGACCCAGATAATCCACAGAAAGTGCCTCATAAGCCTTCAAAGCTGCTGCGTCAGCGTCATCCCAGAAGGCAGGAAGGAAATATTTATCACCAGCCTTTTTCTTCTTCCTAATCTCCTCTCCACCAGAGACAATCATCTCCAACGACGAAGTGGGAGAGGCTGGGCGCTTGGCAAGCGAGTGGGTAGGAGAAGGTGTGATCACAGGATCTTTCTTAACAATGTCACCGGCCTTTTTCTTGGACAATAGACCACTGACAGTGCCACCTTTGGCCTTATTCTCTTGGGCCTCAGCTAACTTCTGCTTGCTAAAACTAATCGTCATTCTTGAAAGAACGAGGCAAAAGTTAAAAAATAAAAATAAAAGAAAAGAAAAGAAAAGAAAGAAGAAGGTAGAAACACGTACTCTTTTTCACAACTTCCAAATTCTTCCAAACCTTAGTAGACGGTTTCGGACCCAAAAAATGTAAAAACAAAGACTGAGGAGAAACGAGTTCGTCAAAATCCTTGACAGACTCATGATACTCCTTTACTTTCTCAGCGCGACGCTTGTACCTCTTCTTCAAACAAGGACGCTGGGCAACTACAAAACAAGAATACAAGTAAGTCACCTATCATCATCACTCATAAAAGAAGGGGAAAGCAACTGAAAAGACGAGAAAGATGCACCAAACAAGGGAACTCCCCAACTACGAAAAAACTTGGGAGTGTCATCCAAGTCCTCACCGGGGACGAACTCCCAACCACTTCCAGAGGAAAAAAAGAAATTTGGCTTCCAGTTTCGGAGAGACGAAGGGTAATCAAGGATTAACCTAGAAGCCCTATCCCACGACTTAAACTCATAATAGCCAGGGTCCTTAGATTTCCTCAGAACATAAAAATGGAGGAATTCGTCCCTTTTGATGACATCACCATCATTGGTGGACATCCATACCACCATGCAAGAAATGAGAATCTGCCAAGAGTTAGGCACTAGCTGTGCCGGTGCAAGATGCAAATAGGAAAAAAATTTCCTAACAAAGGGATGAACAGGGAAACGAAGGCCACTGACAAAATCGGCCTCGTAAAAACAAACCTTATCAACATAAGAGTGACAAGCCCTCTCTTCGTCACTCGGGATCTTATTTTTATAGAATCAGGGAACTGAAACCTATCCCTAATCGCTGCTTGTCCTTTCCCGTCAGGGAACATGAGATGTTCCAGGCTTTATAGGGGGTAGACACAGAAGTGGCCTTTAAGACCACGCGATCATCAGACGAGGAAGCCCTATCTCCAGATCGCTAGACCTCACCTCAGACATTTTCAACGACCTAGCTACCCTAGCAGAATGGGAAACCAGAGGAAATAACAAAGAAAGAATAGAGGTATACGGGTAGTCCTCTCCTACAAAGAAACTAATCCTCTCAAGGCATTCCCCCTCTACGGACTTAAGTAAACTACCTAAATGAGTGAAAAAGAAAGCTATCAAAAGACAATTTACTCTATCAGCATAATAATCTACCATGGAAGAATCAGAAAAGAAGAAATAGCATGAAGCACTTACCAGGAAAACACAGGACAAAGAAAGGAAGATCAGAGAAGAAACAAACCCTAGAAAAGAAACTGAATAGGGAAAAAATACAGAAGAAAGGAAAAAGGAGGGAAAAATGCAAAACAAGTGGTCAAAACATGCGCGGGAAAACTGAGACATGTTCGCACGATGAACGCATCCTGGCTGTACACGTGGCATTCAACTGCTCAAACATCAAAACCGTCATAAATGCGCAATACACGGAATACGAAGTGCCAGACGAATTTGTTCTTATCTCGTCTAACAGACGACAATTCGAACAAGGGGACAGCTGATGAGTCAGAAATTTATAGTCGTCACTACGCGAAGATTGTCATTTACCCAGAGAAGACGTTATGCATTTATTACGATCATTGATGATGAAACGTAACGGACGGAGCAACGGTCACAGAATGAGCTGTGAACTTCAAACAAAGATTCTGTAACGCACTAACCGTTGAGCATAAATATGGTGATTCATTGCTCATTGATTAGGCACTCAACTATAAAAGAGAAAGCACCAGAAACCCAAGGTACGATCAATTACACACAAATACTCAAAGAAATCACTATTGACTCTTTTTCTCTCAAGAATCTTTCTCCCTTACTAACTTAAGCATCAAAGGCGGTTTGGCTAACGCCACACCGGTGTGTTACTCTTCCACTCAGTTCATTTTGTAGGTTTTCCATCTACAGAGACAACCCCATTCACAACATCGTCCATCTGCTACGACGAGGAGCTCAACTGTTGATTTTTTGCATCATCAATTGTGTTAAAGAATAGTTTTAAGTCTGAAGCCTAGCTAAGGCGTGCCTAAGATCTTATATTTTCTATTACGTATGAGCTTGCCTGGACGCTGAAATTACTAGCTATGAGTATTGTATTTAGAAATTGAAACTCCAACTCTTTGATAAGAAAGAGTGAGTACTGAGTAAGACTACAGCCATGGAAACAGTAGAAAATCATTCCTTGATGTAGACTCTGCATGCATATCAACCTAATCTTAGGCAAGAATTAGGCTGTTAAAGGGCACATTTTTATAAAAAATGAAAGCCTTGATTCAGCCAATGGGGCTTGGCTCAGCTAGTAAGGTTTGGACACTTCGTCTAACTCACCTAAGTTCGAGTCTCGCTACTAGTAAGAGTTCGTTGGAGGGCATCCATAAGGGTTGGCTGCATCCAAAAAGGAAGGGCTTTAACCCGAGCGCCCTGCTTGGGGTTGACGTAACCTAGTTAACCCCTATTTTTGTTTACCAAAAAAAAGAAAAAAAGAAAAAAGCCTTGATTCAGGCCTTAATTAAAGATGGTCTTGTGAGTGACAATGGTCCGTAGAACTGTTTTGATTGAGTGTCACATATATATCATATTAATTTAGTAGTGTAAATATCTATTTTAGATTAGTTGAACCCATGCCTATAAATAGGTTATTTATTCTTCTGCAAAAAAGTTCATTTATTTTGAGCCCCCAAACAAAAGGAGTAAAGTGACACAAGTGGGATTTGAGGTTCCAAACCAATCATAATCCCTAAATCAATCACTTATTATTATTAGGATCTGAGATTCAAATATTCTAAAATCTTCGTCATGCCATCATGCTTCTACTAGTATTCCTCACTCACCCATTTCGTGCGTGCGTTCATTTTCATGACTAAAATAAAACTACTCCTTAAACTTTATTAATATATAGCGAACACCCATTGGATCTGTGCCAGGGTTATGCATTATCAATAGTGCAAATCATTATAATTTAATTGCCAAAACAGTTGCATGCTTGTACTCCCAATAAGTCACTAATAATGAAATTATGAAAAGCTTTAGATATATATTAGACATGTTAGTTTATGGTATAGGTCTAAGTCCGCACTTACTTCGTGTGTAAAGCGAGTCTCCTATTTGTACTAAAAATTTAGGATTTAGTTTACTATAAATATATTTATGGTTCATTGTAACATAAATTTTGTATTACACTCTTATATAATAAAGATGTAATGTAGGGACTCAAATTGGATTGGACCCAGAATATGAATGAGTTTTCAGCCTAGCAAGCCCAAACAATAAATTTTTAGAGCGTGGGTACAAGAACTAGTTCTGCTTAATAGGAAAGGTTATAGTTATAGTGCAATAAAAGACACTTTAAGCTGATTGTATGATAAAGACTCTCCTCGGCTAGGTTTCAGTGGGCCTCTTTATGAGTTCTATTGTTCTTCTTTCTTTTTCTCCAAAAGTCCCCTCTAATGTCATCTGCTTCCATGTTATATACTACGTTCCTTACTCCATTTCCACCGTACACGTGTAGTTCCTATCCTAGGAACTCCTTTCTATCCCATCCTGCACCTACCGGAACCTTTGCTCAGTGGCCATAAAGCTGCTTGGTTACTGTTCAGGTATCACCTCCACATTAATGCGGCTAGAGAGTTAGCTGGAAAGCGTTTAATGTGGAGGTAGTAGCCTTGGAAGATATTTGTTATCTTTCCCGATTCCTCCTTAGGTCTATATTCACTTTCCAGTTCTAATACAACTTTGCGGAGTACCCTGGATAAAATGATAGTTACATCCACCTCGGACTGTGGTATCCGAGGTGAGTTTCATCCTCGGACGTGTCTTGTGCCACTATACATGACTTCCATCCCTTTTTCATATACTAGTCCCACAATAATTCTTTTAACCTATCCTCGGACACGTGAGTGTCCTCGGACTGGGCCGCTGGGCCCCAAGCCCATTTCTTATGATTCCTGTATCCTTTTAGATAACAAGCCCCACATGTAACATTTATGGTTTTCTTCCATATAAGAGTATAACCCTTAAGAGTTTCTTCCGTACGTATAAGAGTTGGTCGCCAAAGCTGAATCACGTACGTAATTCTTGTGTTCTTGTGTTCCTATTTTATATTTCATCTTTCGCATCTACTCTAGCATATCCAACATGGTATACATCAATGCTAATATTTAACAAAATTTAACATAAATATTTATTAGTAGAATCTATCTGAACACAAAAAATTATTTAATGTAAAATTATATGATCTCTTATATAAAATATGATAGTTTCAAATTATATAATGATCATTCATATTATTATTATTATTAAAAAATATTTACAAAGCGTTGACATTAATTATAGGAAAATGTTAAAGCCATAAACTATTTTACAAACTGTTACTGTAGTGAGTGATTATTGGTAAATAAAAAAGTTATGTTAGTGGTAGGTCCAAATGAGAACCGGCACCAATTTATCACATTAATTAATAGTTTGTAAAAATATTATAAAATAGTTTGTGCTTGCAACCTTGCTCTTATTTAAATTGTGAAACTGCCAAAGGTCATGTAGCTGAATTGACACCTCTCCATGCACAAAGTGCTTAGGGGTCTTGGGGGAAAAAGTTTGAATTGCGGAGTTAGCAATATGTTGTAATTATCTCTCAAAAAAATAAATTGTGAAACTCAAAATTCCTAGCCTATATATAGAAAAGTATGCACCTATACAATCTAACTGATATTTGATGCAAATATGTCCCGTCTTGCGCGGGCTATTGTCTATACATGATGAGCAACAATTCTTTTCATTTCTTGTAAAAAGCTTGCCCATTTGCATTGGAGCAAAGTCAATCATCCAAAGAAAAAGGGGATTCTGAATTTCACGAATATGTTATATGGTTCTATTTCTATGACATTACCAATGGTCCTACATGTACTATATAATATCAGGAAATAAGCGACAAATAATACCCATAACAGTAAGGGCATCTTAATTAGGTGTGTGAAAGGACATATATTTTATTAATTTCAGAAATCACGCAAGGTCTTATGTTCTCTAATTTTTTTTTTGTTTGGGTCAAACCTACAATTTTCTTTCATCTACATTATTAAATTATCATTATTTAAAAATAATTCTAAACACGCGGAAATTCTAGTCTTTGAATTAGGTAATAAATTTACTTTTTAATTTAAAATATATAGAAACTATATCCTTTGAATTAATTAAATAATTACACTCATGCTATAAAGGCTACGCATGCACATGATCAAATGACAAATGCAGTTCTGTGATCTGAATTGGATTTGGGAGCATGGGAGAGAAGGAAATATGGCCTCCTTCGATCTACCGGAGATTAAAAAACGAAGAGACGGAAAAAGATGAAGTCCGCAAAGGGTATGTGCCGGTGCTTGTAGGCAAGGGTGCAATTTTGGAAAAGATTTTTATTCCAACCAAGCTGCTCATGCATCCTGACATTGTTGCTCTACTCAAGAACTCAGCTGATGAATTTGGGTACCAGCAACATGGGTTGCTGAAAATTCCATACGATCCTGAGAGCTTTAAATTATTGGTCAAGAACATATCGAAACGCAAGTAAGCAAAGGGAAGGGTATGTGTATATATATATAGTTCACTATCCCTTTGATAAAGGAACTATATTTTAGTATGTAATAAGCTATTACGCTTGATATATAATATTGATCCACTTTCTAGTACTTAAAGTTTCATGAGGATAATAGATTTTATCGATATGTTAAGCAGTTATTTTCCCTTTCAGAAGGATTTTTATTGCGAAAATTGGTTCATTATTAATATGAATTCCCCACACACAACATATGAATAATATAAATTTTACATGAATTACTGATCGATGTTTGTATGTACAAGCGTTCTACACTTATTATTATTATTTATAATTCAATAGTTGAGATAGAGAAATTAATTTAACTTTGAATATTTACGTTAGAAATATTAAGAAGTACCGATTGAGTTATAAGACTCAAGTTTATGATGATCTTTATTACCAAATAGTTGTTATAGATTTTTAATTTATTGCTCTAAATGAATCAGGATTTTTTATTCGTTCCTACAACTATCCTCTTCAGACATATATGTGGCATATAATGTTCAAGGCTTTTGTTTTCCTTTCCTCCTCTTAAAGTTTCTTGATCTTTTTTTGCTTAAAAAAAAAGTTACTTGATCTTTTCCTCTTCTTCCATGGCAATATTTGATTTATATACTATTGCTAAATATATATATCCAATACAATTTTTTTTTTTTTTTTTTTTTTTTAAGTATACGTAAAAAATGGTAGGAGAACAAATAGACAGTTTAAACGTTTTGATTAATGCCTTCAAAATGTATTTTCCAATATACTTTTTATTTTTATTTTTATTTTTATACAAGATAGAAATTATATTCTAGCTTAATTTAAGTGTATATGTGTATGAAACTCCTTTCTGGAGACTTGAACACCGGCCCTTACCCTCCACACCCCCACAAGCACTTATACTTGTGAAGTGACTATTGCACCAAGAGTATGCGGTGATTATTTTCCAATACTTACAAACATGATAAGTAGCACCCACCTAAAAATCTTGTTTGGTTGATTGTTTTCTGAAAATACATCTTAAAATCTTATCTCAAATAATTTATTAATTGTGAAAACTCTTTCTCTCCTTTAACTCTCAGCTTGTTGTCTCCCTCTCGTCAAAACTCTCCTCCTTCAAAAATGAACCCATCTTCACTCAACACACCCATCTAATCCGAAATCTGTAAATGTTCTACCTCTCATGGATCTGCAGCCAACTATTTATGGTATTGCCATTTGGAGTAATTCTTCGGCTTTGATTTGTGGATTTTTGAAATGGTTGGCTTTATATATCATTGTTTGATATAAATATGAATCTTATATATACAAGTGGGTGGGTTTAAGTTACACTTGGTGTAACTCTAAGTAATGTTACACCACCCAATAACTTGTTATTGAATTCATATTTTAAAAATTACACTGTTGGATTATATGTTCTAAACATGCATACCAATATTCATGTCAATTAGTTGTTAATTACTATTCGATCTATAAACTCATATTTTATTCATTATTTTAAATTAAAAAAACTTGAATTTAAACAATTTATTGATGACATGACTATTGATATATAATCATCTTGAAATTTTACAAGCATGGAGAATGCACGAAAATAATGTAATTCAAATGGAGATTTGTTAAAATTCGCATTCAATTAAAAAATATTGAGCAGTATAATATTGTTTAAAGTGACACTAGGTGTAACATTGAGTAGTGTAATATTGTTTAAAGTTATACCAGGTGGAAAATGAGTGTGAGTTAGAGAGGTTTAAAGCCTGTGCTGTGTATCCAAGAGTTAGGTCCTTTTAGATATACACAACTGTTAGTTTCTTTAAGATATTGTCCCCTCCCCTCGTGTATGTGTGTTAAAATATTTAGTATTCTAAAAAAAAAAGTGTAACTTGAACGCAACCCATATAAATGACATAAATATTAATTGAAGAATAATGATTGATGTTTGTATGTACAAGCCTTCTGAATAACACTCATCATTATCTTTCTTACCAAATAGTTATTATTTAGATTTATAATTTATTACTTTAAATCAAGGTTATCAGCATCAAGATCTTACATGAAAATGGTGAGAGGGTTCGGGGATCGGATTGTAAGATCAGCACAAGGATCCTAAGATCCTATTTTCTAATTAAAAACATATACTAAGAAATGTATATAATTATAATTCATAATATATATTAAAGAAACATTGTATTTTTTTTTACACAAATTACTAATAAAAGGCAAACTACCAAATTACAAATACATAAACAAAGTTCAAATCTCAAAAGTTATAGCTCACAAATACCAAGTTCTAAGTTAAACAACACAAATCAAATAACTATGTTTCAAACAACACCACATACACACTTGCCTTTTATTAGTAGTCTAATCTCTTCTCTTTTCTTCTGTCTGTTGTGATTTTGTTTATTAGGTTAAGGTGATGACTAATGACTAACGACTAACGTGAGACTTGATTAGGATTTTATTTTTTGCTTTTATATATAAATATAAATATTTTTTTTTCCTTTATCAATTTGGGGCTAGGCCACTAGGCTAATATGTTTATTACATTTAAAAAAAAAATTAGTTTGGGGCCTTTGAGCTCCATTTTGAGGCCCAAAATAAGCAATTTTTTTTTTTAAATTTCCTTTATAGCACATGATCTTTAGTATTGCTATGAGATCGAGCTTCTATAAGATCCTAAGATCCATATCGAGATCCCATACAAAATTCACTTTAGTAGAGATCTTAGTGAGATTCATAACATTTTAGGGATATAGGACTATGATGATTCTAAGATCCGGATCCGGATACCAATAACCATGCTCTAAACGAATAAATATTTTTTAGGTTCTTAAACTAACCTCTTCATACGTGTAGCACTGGGGAAAATTAGCTTTTGCCCTTAACTTTTAAACTATGCAGCAATTTGTCCATGTTTTCAAACTATTTAGGTGTATGTTCTTGTTTTGGAACTCGATTTTCTGAAAATTGAGTTCCCCTTATAACTTGAGTTTTCTTATTACCGATCGGTATTTTGAGTTTTCTTATTAGTGCCAATCGGTATTAATTGGGAAATTATTAGTACTGATTCGTACTAATTGAAATTTGATTAATGCCAATCTGTATTAATTGGAACCTAAATAATATTGATCGGTATTAATATGATTTCCCTTCAGAAAATGCTTAAAAACCTTAACGATTTTTCTGTAGCGACTAGAATCACATTTTTGGCCCTGCAAACTTTGAATTTTGGTTTTCTCTATTTTTGGAAAAGCTGTAGAGAATTAAATTTCCTTTCAAAAGACACCAATCTCGAATCAATTTGAATTATGAGTAGAAAGTTATAGCCAAAACACCAGACAAGTTCATAAGATAACTCAGAAATGGTAAAGCCGGGTTTTAAGGGGAACTCAAAAATCGAGTTCTAAAAGAAGGACACGTTGCTATATAGTTTCAAAACATAGATAAATTGCTGCATAGTTTAAAAATTAAGAGCAAAAGCCCATTTTTCCCCATAGCACTTGTTTGGAGGCTTTTATTTTCTTTTTCTCCTCTTAAAGGTATTTGATTTATTTTTCCTCTTCTTCCAATGCAATTTGGAAAAAAGAATGCGTAAAAATTCTCTCCATCAATCTAGCTTTATGTTTTCACCTCAGCTCTCTTGAGCATTAGCATTCGGTATCTATAAAAAAAATCTCATTTTACTATCTCAAAAGCTACTTTATCTATTATACTATATCATTTTACAACATACCTAACATCCCATTTCTTAATTATCTGATCTATTCATTAAAATATTATTTTCACCAACTCTTTCTCTCTCTTCCTCTTCATAAAAAATAATTAAAATAATGAAAAGGGAGCAAGGACAAGACAGAGATGAAAGAGAGTCAGAATAAAATAATGATATTTAGTTTTTCAATCTGTGAATAGTATAGTCTAAGATTTTTAGCATTAGTACGTGCAAAATTTTCCTTCTATTTTACAATACAAAATTACTTTTTCTATTTTACACAACCAATTTACAAAAACACCCACATCTGATTATCTATAATACACCATCTTTTATTTAAATGATACTTTCTCACCTTTTTTTCTTATTATTTCACTTAGCCACAGTCCCACCACTTTACCTCACACACACTCCACCTGAACACTCTCTCTCTCTTTCTTTTTCTTTTTCTCCTTCTTCTTCCTTCTTCTTCTTCTTGATATTGACTAGAGGGTGAGAAAGAGTCTGACAAGGTAAGGGAGAGGAAAGAGTAAAAAAAAAATCATATACAAAGCTACAGTAAGTCAGTAACCGTGCATATATGCTTGGTTACTGTAGCAATTTTGCATATATGCAAAGTTTTACAAACACTGATACAGGTCTATTTTATGCTATATTGTGCAAATTTTTGCACATTTTGTATTTGACACCCACTGGTGTGGATACTCTAAATGTAGAAGTGTACTGCAGTAGGATTGTAAAAAATTTAGCAAATAGATACCCGGATAATGCATATATTTGATAGTTTGATGCTAAAAAAATAGGATATCCTGAGTTTACAACTCCGGATACTAATGCTCAACCAACGTTTCCTTCAATCCAGCTTCTCTCCTTTCACTCTCACCTTGTCACTTCCACTCTCTCAAAATTCTCTCCTTCTTTGACATGTTATCCTCAATCTCTGTTCTACTGCTTATCTCAAGGACTTGTGTCCACTAACTTCGTCACTAGGCTTTCGGACCACCACATTTCCGGCATATTGGCATGGAGTTGCCGCCAATTGCTTATGATAATTGCCGTTGGGAGCAATTCTTAGACTTTCATTTTTTTTGTGGATTTTAAAAAGGTTGGATTTATATATAATTGTCGGATATTGCTAAAATTATTTATTGGCTTTGACTTTCATCACCACTATTTATATGTTTTATAGCCTAAACTATTTACACCTAAGTAAAAACTCTTTTTCTCATTATTTTTCTACTTCTCTCCCCCACTTTGTTATTTTATTGTCTAACGAGAAACACAACACTAGCAACGAACCATTGGTTTAAGCATCGAACTTTACTATTTGCTAATTTTAAAAACATAATAAATAAACATATGAATTAAACTTTATTATTATTATTATTATGACATATCTTTTTCTCAATATATATATATATTTTTTTTTTTTGCACATTTCGCAATAGGACCGAACCATAGTTTTCCAAATAAGAAACTTTGGAAAACTTTGGCTAAAAAAAAAAAAAAAAAAGACTTTCAAAAAAAGAAGAAGAAGAAGGGGGGAATAGCATTAAAGAGCACACTCACTGTCTCACCTAAAATTGGAAAGTGTGAGACAGCACTAGCAAACGTGTTCTTTTTTCCTTTTTCTGCAAAGGATTTGGTCATACTCATACCCACACATTATATTATGAAAATGATCGGAGGGAAAATCATGTGCATCTTTCGGTGGCGGGTGTAATGTCGTATGGTACTGGTTAATTAAGCAGACCATTCTAATTGACTAATTTTACGTTTTAGCAAATTAAAGCTTTCATGTGATCTTTCACTTTCCCCCTACGTGTTACTGCTCATTTCAGCAATATTATAATTAGGTGCACCGTGCACGTAATTTTCATAGTGATGGTGATGTGAATATATAGGTATTCCCATGAAGAGGTTGAAGTTTATGCTTACGTTACGTAAGGCCTAACGAGCACGAACTATTATTCATTGAATATATATTAAATGGAAAGTGCTTAAATCACTATTAATTTAATTTTAGTACATCATGTATAATGTCATGTTAGTTATTTAATAATTTGATTCACACATGTTATCAAAATGGTATTCCATTATTAGAGCATTCCCATCTAGTTATGGAAAAAAAAAAAAAAAAAAAAAAAAAGAGAGGATTTTAGATCTCAAAAAAAAAAAAAAAACATTTTATCGCTTTTACATAACTAGCTATACAACACATTTTACATCTTATTCTTCTTTTTGGGATATATCATATTAATATACATATATATATATATATATATATATATATATTCTTTCTATAGAGAAGTTTTTTTTCTTTCATTTCTTATAGCAATGCCCAACCACCTTCGCAACCCAACATTACAAACCAAACCACCACCACCATTACCAGTAGCAGCTCCAGAAATTTTGTTCAAAGTGTTCCTTAGAAAGCATAAATTACACAATCTTATTTCTTTTTAGCCTTTAGGTAATTAGGTTTGATTCAATGTTATTAATTCCATTTTGTTCCGACCGGAAAATACTGTGCCGGTAAACAAACTGGAACAGTAACTCACCCTATTCCACTTAGGAAAAAATTTCGGGTCATTCTGGTCTATTTTGGGTGTTTCGGTAAATACTGGCCGAAATTCAAGATTCGGCTGGTATGAAGTTTGTGCTTAAAAAAAAAAGTTCTTAAGACCAAAACAAATTTGCATTCTGTAAACCAAAAAACCTCAAAAGGAAAAAAAAATGAAAAGAAAAGAAATGAATGAAGGTACTTGTACAGCTAAAAAAAAAATCGTATTGAGAAATTTGAGATTCAAAACTTGAGAAGAGGCACTGCCACACTGGTACTGGTAGAAGACACAGAAGTTACAAACAAGGAGGAAGACAAAATGTAGATGTAAAAGTGTAGATGAAGATATGATAAAATTTAAACGTATGAAGTGTAAAAATCAAGAAGACAAAAGACGTATATGGTTAAGAATAAACAAGAAAAAATAATTAAAAATGAGAAGTAAGTAATATATGTTTGGTGAGGAAAAATAATACTGTAATAAAAAATAATAAAAGGCTGAAAATTGTGTTGTATTGGGCAGTGTGCTTAGTCGAAGGAATCAAGCCACTACCCAGCCTGTAGTAGTTTTATTATAATTTTTTTTTTTCAGATTTTAGTTCAATTTTTTTTTTTTTTTTGAGTTTTTCCTTTTTACTTGAAAGACCCCAATATGTTGTTAAGTTGCTCAAATTATGGACCAAAATTTAATTTTATTGGCATAAAAAAAAATTCAAGGTGGTCCTAAAATTTTTTTAAAAGGTAAATAAATATAAAATTTTAACTTATTATATAAATTTTTTTTTTCAAGCCAGGGTGGTCCCAAGGTGGTGTCGCCATTGACCATTACAAAACCCATCACCAAAAACAAAAACCACAAATTGCAACCTAACAACCACCACCAATCTAAGACCATCACACTGCATGTGCCGAAGCCCATTGTCATGAATCAGAGCATCCTCAACCGGAAATGCCATCTCATCCTATTTTACCATCCCAAAAAACTACTTTACCAATTATACCATACAATTTTCCAATACTTCCAACATCTCAACTTTTATTTTACAATACTACATACTAAAATAATATAAATTATACAATAAAATAATATTTAAAGGTTATCTATCACTCCTCTCTCTTCATCCCTATCCCTGCCTCTCTCAACAACCAAACAACCCAATCATCACCACACCACCACCACCATGCCTACCACACCACCATGCCTATTGCCCACCAAAATCCCACTGGAACCAAAAATCCAAATTAGGAAGGAAAAAAAAAACCACCAAATCACTGCCACATCCAACCCATCTAAACCCAAAAGATAAAAATCAATCCATGTCTCACTGCAAAACACACACAAAACCTAGATCGGCAAAACCATTTGACCCACGACGCCACCAGATCAACACCGCCACCAACGCCACCAACATCACACCACATCCAGCCCATCATCAGTGATCTTGAGCGACCCATCATCGGCGACAGTGGCAACCCACCAATCTCCACCGAGAAACCCACCAAACCCATCACCTGACCCACAACTCCAAACCCACCACTTGACCCACGACCCACACAGCTCATCGATCCAAACACAACCCACCACGATCACCGATCTCCGTCGATCCACGTCGATCCAAAATCCAAAATCCAAGCTGATCTCCATGTTGTGACCACGAACCAAACCCAGCTCCAGTGCAAGCCTTGAACTAGAAAGAAAGATGTGAGATGAGAGAAAGACAGAGGACTATAAGGGACGAGCTTTGAGAGAGAGAGTTAATGAGAAACGCTGAGAGTGAGAGAAAGAAAAGTAAAAAAAGAATAAAATAAAATATATTTTCTTTTTACAATAGAGCTACAGTGCGATTCTAAATGTAGAATCACACTTAGCTGTATTGGAAATTTTTTTACAATACTTAGGTTTTGGCCTTCTAGTTGCTGAGCACGTTTTGAGCTTGAATGCCAAATGTACCTTACATTTGATATTTCGCAGGCCCACTGCGGATGCTCTCATGATCCAATGCTAGCAACCCACCGTTCAATATCCAAACCACCGCTAGCAACCAATCAATCTTGTCACTGCCACCACACCGACAACAAAGTTGTACCAAATACAAAGCAAATTGATCGGAGAGCAGAGCGAAAGGGAAGAGGTTGACGACATTGAGAGAGAGAGAGTAATAAATAAATACATAAACTACAGTGCTTACGTAAAAATAGAAGATATTGTAGCAGTTTATAAAAATTTGAATAGTAGTACATAAAACCAGATGTGGAGTGATTTTGTAACTTTTTGGTAAATATTATTCTCTATTTTACATTTTACCAGGTTCTAGAAATCCAAATGAAAATGCTCTTAAAAGAAGAAGAGAAAGAAGATCTCTGATTGGTTGAAACCAATTTAAGGTCTAAAATCTCCGTGATAGAGTCCTTCACAAAAGCAAAAAAATTGGATGTTATACATAAAATGAAAGAGTAATATATGTTAAATGTCGTTGTATGAAATAGTGCAAATTAACTTTATCTTCTTGTTTTCTTTTCATTACAAGAAATTTGGTCTTTATGATGTTTAAATGTCATTGCATATACTATTTAGCGATGACATTTGTTACCGTTACTCGTCATTGCATTTATATACATCATAACAAAAAAGGTTTTTAAAGATTTTCAGCCAAAAAAAAAAAAAGGTTTTTAAAGATGACATCGAAGTCATTGCTATTAATAATTTTTCCCCCTTTAGTGACGAAACATGAATTATTGTCTCTAATGCTTTGGTAATCACTGATAATTTAGTCACTAAAGACCAAAATTATTGTAACGTGTCCATCAATCGTTGTAGTACTTTTTAGCCCTACAAAAATGATGTTTGATGCTTCCTCAAAAAAAATGATGTTTGATGTGTCCAAGATTTGGCAATAAATGACATATTTTTATCGAATATTGTCCTTTAAGCATGACAGTTTCTCACTTGTACGGATAAAAGCTTTGATCTATAGCTAAGGGTTGTTTAACTTCACAGTTATCCTAATACTCTATGCAGTAAGGTTATAGTTCATGCATTATAAGTTTTCACCTCTGAGTATTGTGGACGTATTGGTTGTCCTTGGTTTATTACTTTGGAGATAAACACAAACAATCACAATCTATATGTACTTTCCATACTACACTTACATAATTACATACATATGTCGCATTAATGTCGATATCTATAAGATTACGGGTACATTGATCATGTATGGTCGGTCCTATATCACTTATGAATGTAACTAATTACATAGTGGACACTTGTAATTTATTTTGCTAAAGTGTTATTTAGGATATTGTTCTTTTTGAAGTCCAAATCTTCTGTCCTACTTTTCCTGCTCCACTCTATACTCCACCAATAAATACTTGTCATATGTTCACTTAATTAATTAAATACTACTATTAATTAATAACTGTAGTATTAATAAGTCAATAATGATAGTATTTAATTAATTAGGTGAACACGTGGCAAGTATTTATTGGTGGAGTATAGAGCGGAGTAGGAAAAGTGAGACAGAAGATTTGAACTCCTCTTTTTGTAGAGTCCAAATCTTCTATCCCACTTCAGTTTCAATCTGGTGAATCAACTTCAATTAAATTTTTTTTAAGTTATAAATAACCTATGTTGCCCAAGTGGGAAGATGTAAGATTTCTTAATTTAGTGTGGTGTGGGTAACATAGACATAATATTTTGTGCAGTTAGGGTTGTTTAACCATTTATAAAGAGTAGTCACAAATAATTTCACAACATTTTTCATAACATTTTAGTGATTTTTATTTAAGTTCATTTTTTACATCACTTTTTTACCTACTTCTAACAATTTACCAAATCAACATTGTACGACCCTCGAACCTGTGCCCATTTAGGCCTTGGACCCTGGCCTGGATGTAAGGCCCATAAAGCAAGTCTTTTTCTACGTAGCGGCCCATCCCGAAGCCACACGGGCTGCGGGCCCCAAACCTCTCCACTCCATCATTTCTCGGCAATACGTTACCGAGCAATGATGAAGGACGACATCTAAACCGTTCTGTCCTTTGCATGCTCAATCGAGCCGTACGAGGTGCCTCTGCCGAGAACAGTTGCGGAAGTGGGAAACAAGTTCCAACGCCATTCTCACCACTTCCCACTCCTACCTAACCACCCACTTACGATCGATAATACTGGACCACTTGATGCACTAAACTGGGAAGTAATCATAACCTCTCCACTGAGTTTGAACTATAAATATGAGAAACTAAGAGAAGATGGGGGTTGGAAAAATTACTGTAAAAGAGGGAAAAGAGATAGGGAGCAGGGTGAGAACAAGTTGATTCGGACCCTTGATAGGAGAAAAGTGGTCTCATTGAGTCTCAGTGTAAAGAACGACCCATTGTAGGAAATTCAAACCCATCATACAAGTAAATTGTGAGCCCAAGAGAGGCCCAGCCCAACCGGCTTCATTTTCGGGCGCGCACAATTGGCGCTATCTGTGGGAAACTCCTACTAAGCAGTGGTTCCGCTGAGACTCGTGTGCAGGAAGATGTTTGGAGGTAACGTCGAGAGTGGCTCGGCAGGGTCTTCCCGGGGCTCCACCTGGCGGGAACAGAGGCAGAAGAGACGCGAGGATCCGGCTTACGGGCAACTGGAAGAGTAGTCCGGCCTTGGGGAAGGGTCGTATCAAACGGGGAGAACAGTATCCCATACTTCCCGGCACAAGCAACTCGACGACAGGGACGAGGAGCTTGAACGACTGCGCAGGTTAGTACAAGACCTGGAGTTGGAAGCAAGAAACGAGCGCCACAAGATGGATTAAGGCAACCAAGGGAGAGGGCTCGACGCTGGGGAAGAGCAACGCAGAATGGGGTCGAATCAATCAGGATCCCACCACCACCAAGAGCGTTCACACTCAAGGGAGTCCCGTCGACGCCGAGACCGTTCACACTTGAGGGAGTCCCGTCGGCGCCGAGACCATTCACACTCGAGGGAGTCCCGTCGGCACCAAGACCGTTCACATTCAAGGGAATCTCGCCGACGACGAAATCGCTCTCGTTCGCGGGAGTATGAAAATCAAGGGTCGGGGTCCCAGAGGAAAGACAGCCAAAGAATGCGGCCATGGATGTGATGAGTCGTGCACTGCACAGGGCAGCTCGGTCCCCGTTCTCTACCGACATTGAACGGGCGCCAATGCCGGACAGATTTACCCGTCCACCTTTCAATTCATATGGTGGGAAAACGGACCCGGTGAAGCACGTCAGCCACTATATCCAAATGATGTCTCTACATACCCGCAATGACGCTCTGATGTGCAAGGTTTTCCCCTCCAGCCTCGGTCCCACTGCCTTAAGGTGGTTCAACGGGTTGCACAAGGGCTCCATCCACAGTTTCGCCGAGCTGATACAGGAGTTCGGGACCCGATTCGTAACATGCAGCCGGGAGCAGCAACCGGTGGACGCGCTGCTGTCTATGAAGATGAGGGCAGGGGAAACCCTTCGTGATTATGCTAGCCGATACTGGGAGTTCTACAACGAGATCGGCGGAGGGAACGAGAAGATTGCCGCAAGCACTTTTAGAATGGGATTGCCCGAGGATTCAGGGCTGAGGGAATCGTTAACTAAGAAACCTCCCAAGGATATGCGGCAGTTAATGAGGCGCATTGAAGAATACAAGCGGTTGGAAGATGACAGAATACAGAGCAAAGGCAAGGCGCAGATGACGGATCGTCCTTGGCAGAGCGGTTTTCAACCGAGGGCATGAATGAATTTGAGGGTTCAAGAACCAGAAGCACGAGCAGGGGAGGTGAACGTGACGTTCAAGGAGCCTGTGCATAAAATTGTGGACAAGATCAAACATGAACCGTATTTCAGGTGGCCAAATCGGATGGCCGGCGACCCCTCTAGGAGGAATCAGAGCCTGTACTGCACCTACCATAAAGACAGGGGACATACGACCGAGCAGTGCCGAGTATTGAGGGATCATCTCGGGCAACTGGCCAAGGCAGGGCACCTGAAGGAGTTCGTGTCGGATGCCAGGAATCGAGGAGTAGGGCAGGGCGCCCCACCGAGAGGGAATCCCCTTCCGCCCCCTCTTGGGGTAATTGATGTTATTCACGTCGCCCCGAGGGGCCTTTCAACGGCAAGGGGGAAGGAGGTGTTGACGGTAATATCGGTGGAGGAAAGTACGGGCGTGCCGCCTCCCGCGAAGAAGATTAGACCTACCCGAGAGCCGATCGCTTTCGACGATAGTGATTTGGAAGGAACCATTCAGCCGCACGACGATGCATTGATAGTCACGGCAAGGATAGGCGGCTTCGTTGTGAGGAGAATAATGATAGACCAGGGAAGCGGGGCGGAGGTTATGTACCCAGACCTCTTCAGGGGGCTCGGGTTGAGGAATGAGGATCTTTCGAAGTACAGCACTCCCCTAGTTGGGTTCGACGGGAAAGTGGTGGTTCCCGAGGGGCAGATCTCTTTGCCCGTGAACATGGGGGGCAAGGAGGTAATGGTAAGCTTCATCATAGTTGCCTCATATTCCCCATACACGGCAATACTAGGAAGACCATGGATCCATGCAATGGGGGCTGTCCCGTCCACTCTGCACATGACGGTCAAGTTTCATACCGATTATGGTATCGCGGTGATTCAAGGAAGTCAGCGGGCGGCCAGGAAATGTTTGATCGCCATAGTCGATTGGAAGAATAAGCAGACTGACCAGAAGGATCGGGCTGACCCCAAATGTTCGTCGTCGGGGACTCCTTTATAGCAATTACAGAGCCAGCAAGAGGAGAAGGGGGTCGCGCGCGCCGAGAGTATGCTCAAGGTAAAGGTATTGCCGGATACAGACAAGTACTTCCAAATAGGGGAAATCTTCTTCCCGGATTGGCTGGCAAATACTGTGGTGGTGAAGAAGAAGAACGGCACATGGAGGGTTTGCGTGGATTTCACGGATCTGAACTGAACCTGCCCGAAGGATCCTTTTCCCGTGCCGAAGATTGATCAGCTGGTTGACGCCGCGTATGGGCACCCGAGGATGAGCTTTCTGGATGCTTTCCAAAGGTATCACCAAATCACCCTGGCGCCCGAGGATCAGGAGAAAACGGCGTTCATCTCCCCGGAGGCCAATTATCACTACACGAGGATGCCCTTCGGGCTAAAGAACGCCAGGGCCACATATCAACGTATGATGACGAGGATGTTCCGAGACAAGATAGGGCGTACAGTCGAAGTATACATCGATGACATGGCGGTGAAGAGCAAGTAGGAGGCGCTGCACATGGGGGACCTTGGGGCGGTTTTCGAGGTTCTCCGACAGCACAAGCTGCGCCTTAATGCGGAGAAGTGCGCGTTTGGCGTGGGGGCCGAAAAGTTCCTGGGGTACCTGATCACTATGCGGGGAATTGAGGTCAATCCCGACCAAATTTAAGCGGTGAAAAGACTGAAGCCACCGAGCAATCCAAAGGAAGTGCAAGTATTAACCGGGATGCTAGCCGCCCTTAATCGGTTCATCTCAAAGTTCGCGGATCGCTGCCGACCATTCTACCAACTGCTAAAGAAATGGACTGGATTTCGGTGGAGTGAGGAATGCGACGAAGCCTTTGCGGATCTGAAGAATTATTTGGCACGGGCACCCATGCTTACGGCACCAGAACCAGGTGAGGAGCTATTCATATATCTGGCAGTATCTGAGCACGCCGTGAGCGCAGTGCTACTGAGAGACAAAGGAATCTAACAACCCGTGTACTACATCAGCAAAACTCTAGTTGATGCCGAGACGAGATACTTACCCTTGGAGAAGCTTGTGTTAGCCCTAATACACGCCACCAGGAAGTTGCCGCACTACTTTCAGGCTCATACAGTATATGTCCTGACCGAGTATCCCTTGCAGTCACTATTGAAGAGGTTCGATTTCACGGGCCGAATAGCAAAATGGGGAACTCGACTTGGATCTTTCGACATCCGATACAGACCCCGAAGCTCGGTGAAGGGCCAGGTCCTTGCAGATTTCATCGCAGAGTTTTCGCCTAAAGGGGAGGGGGAGATGGTTTGCCGTCTTGAGGTTTGCCCGTGGAAGGTATTCGTGGACGGCGCGTCGAGCTCCACGGGGGCCGGTGCCGGGGTAGTCATAATCACCCTAGAAGGAATACGGCTGGAGCACTCGTTCAGGTTGGGTTTCAAAGCATCCAACAACGAGGCAGAGTACGAGGCTTTTCTGGCAGGACTGAGGACAGCTTCAAGCTTAGGGGCTCGGGAAGTTGAGGTGTATTCAGATTCGCGTTTGGTGGTTAATCAGGTGCAGGGCAGTTTTGAAGCCCGAGATCTCCGGATGAAAGCGTACCTAGAACAGGCGAAGCATGTTATGGCCGGGTTCGGCATGGTGAAGGTTTTCCAGGTGGCCTGAACGCAGAACAGACACGCGGACTCCCTCGCCACACTGGCATCGTCAGTAGCCGAAGAGATACCGCGGCTAATCAGAGTCGAGCATCAGGGTACTGAGTGATTCGGGAACTGTGGGGATCGACGTCACAGCCGTCACAACCCCTGCACCGTGCTGGATCGACCCCATCATCAATTTTCTGGCAGAGGACCAACTACCAAGCGACGAAAGGGAGGGCAGCAGAATCCGGAGAATGGCTCCCCGGTATTGGCTGTCGGAAGACCGGGAGTTGTATCGAAGGTCCTTCGGAGGGCCATACCTTTTGTGCTTGCGCCCAGAGAAGGTGGGAGAGCTCTTGGCCGAGCTTCACGGTGGAGTGTGCGGCGGTCATGTGGGGGGACGTTCATTGGCACACCGGGCAATGACTCAAGGGTTTTGGTGGCCTCGAATGCAGAAGGACGCGGCCGCGTACGTGCGAAAGTGCGAACAGTGCCAGAAGCATGCCCCACTAATCCATCAGCCCGCGGGCCATCTGAACCCGATCAGCAGTCCCTGGCCTTTTGCACAGTGGGGGCAGGACATCATCGGTCCATTCTCTCGGCGACGGGTGGTCGAAAGTTCGTCCTGGTGGCCGTAGACTATTTTACCAAATGGACGGAGGCGGAAGCTCTGGCCAATATACGAGATGTGGACGTGAAGAAATTCGTGTGGAAGAATATAATCACAAGGTTTGGGGTGCCGAACTCACTTATATCGGACAATGGGCTACAATTCGACAGCCGGGCATTCCGAGAATTCTGTGGTGGTCTCGGTATCAAAAACAGGTACTCAACTCCAGCATATCCCCAGAGCAATGGTCAAGCCGAGGCCGTAAATAAAGTGATTGTGAATGGGCTGAAGAAAAGGCTGTAGGGTGCGAAGGGAAACTGGGCCGAGGAGTTGCCCAATGTCTTGTGGGCATACCGCACGACTCCCAGAAGGTCCACCAGGGAGACCCCGTTCTCTCTCACATATGGGACAGAAGCCGTGATACCCGCTGAGGTGAATCTCTGCAGTGCGCGGGTAGCGGGGTTCGATCCCGCCCAAAACGACAAGATGATGGTGGGATGTTTGGACAAGGTGGAAGAACGGCGCGAAAGGGTGACTATATGGCTTGCGGAATATCAGCAGAAGCTCGCCCGGAGATACAATCGAGACGTGAGGACGAGGGAATTTGTCGCCGGAGATCTGGTTCTCAGAAGAGCCGTGGGCAACATGCGGGATACTAATGCCGGGAAATTGGCACAGACGTGGGAGGGACCCTACAGAGTCACTGCGATGGCCGGCACCGGGGCTTACTTCTTGGAAGACCTAGACGAGAGACAGCTGCCCCGACCATGGAATGTCCATAATCTGAAGAAGTACTATCACTGATAGGCAATACGCCGAACATAAAGTTAAGTGCAACCTCTTGTATATGTTTTGTTAATGATAGCAATGATGTTTCTCATGCAGATTTGCACCGTTCTACCCTTGGCCCTCGGTTCGATCCCTATCACCGAGCAGGTGGAAACCTTAGCCGTTTCATCCTAAGGACAGAAGTCTGGCCCTCGGTTCGATCCCTATCACCGAGCAGGTGAAAACCTTAACCATTTTATTCTAAGGACAGAAGCCTGGCCCTCGGTTCGATCCTATCACCGAGCAGGTGAAAACCTTAGCCATTCTATTCCAAGGACAGAAGCCTGGCCCTCGGTTCGATCCCTATCACCGAGCAGGTGGAAACCTTAGCCGTTTCATCCTAAGGACAGAAGTCTGGCCCTCGGTTCGATCCCTATCACCGAGCAGGTGGAAACCTTAGCCGTTTCATCCTAAGGACAGAAGCCTGGCCCTCGGTTCGATCCCTATCACCGAGCAGGTGAAAACCTTAGCCATTCTATTCCAAGGACAGAAGTCTGGCCCTCGGTTCGATCCCTATCACCGAGCAGGTGGAAACCTTAGCCGTTTCATCCTAAGGACAGAAGCCTGGCCCTCGATTCGATCCCTATCACCGAGCAGGTGAAAACCTTAGCCATTTTATTCTAAGGACAGAAGCCTGGCCCTCGGTTCGATCCCTATCACCGAGCAGGTGAAAACCTTAGCCATTCTATTCTAAGGACAGAAGCCTGGCCCTCGGTTCGATCCCTATCACCGAGCAAGTGGAAACCTTAGCCGTTTCATCCTAAGGACAGAAGCCTGGCCCTCGGTTCGATCCCTATCACCGAGCAGGTGAAAACCTTAGCCATTTTATTCTAAGGACAGAAGTCTGGCCCTCGGTTCGATCCTATCACCGAGCAGGTGAAAACCTTAGCCTGACCCTCGGTTCGGTCCTGTCACCGAGCAGGTGGAAACCTTACCATAGTAAGACACATCACAATAAAGAGGCAACCATCGAGGATTCATTACTCGGTCAAAGTGAAAGCACATCACAATAAGGCATTCATAGTAAGACATAAAACTCAAACTAACATTTGGTTGCCAAAACCCGGCAACTCTAAATATAGAAAATAAAACATAAATAAATTGTTCCGTCACCACAGCCCGGTGACATAGGCAATTCAGTTCATCTAATTTCTCAAAAAGAAGGAAAAACAAAGCAGGGTCGGCTTTCAACTTTAGATATCCGCGGCATGAGCGGAGGATGCATCCTCTGGAGGCCTCTGGTCGGCGAAAGAAGTTGGCAACTGGACGTCCTCCCCGGCTTGATCCCCAACATGGGGGTGGCTAGTCTCCTCCATATCGGTCGGCACCGCATGAGAATCAATAGCGTTCACCAGTTCCCTCATGCTGGAGGTCTCTTCTTCGTCGATGACAAGGGGTGCAGGCCGCTCGGTGTGTGGGGTACTTGGAAAGGGGATTTTGCCGCGATCCCTCAATGGAGAATCCTTGGGAATCCCCAAGGCTTGAAGAGCGGCAAACCAACCTTCCTCGAATCCGAGCTTGTGAGCCTGGCGAATGACCGGCTCCGCCGAATTCTCGGCATCTGCGAACCCCTCGTCATACCACTTGCTTTCACAGGCCTCCAACGCCGCTTTGGAGTTGGCCAATTGTTCTCCCAACATGGTATTTAAGCTCTGAGCCTCTGCCAGTTTAAGCTCAGTGCCTCTCAGTTGCAGTTCCAGCTCCTCAAACTTCCCCTCGGCTAGAGCTCTAGCCTTCTCGGCTGAAGCAATTTTTTCCTCTGCCTCTTCGGCAACTTTCAGCTTTTCCTTCGCCGTGGCCTCGGCAACATCCTTCAAAGCCTTCTCCCGCTCGGCATCTTCGGCGAGGTCCTTCATCCTCCCGTCCACAATACACGATAGCTGCACGGCCTGTCCAAACAATAATGAAGTTTGTGAAGAAAAATCTAATGTACGCATACATGAACAAGTGAAAAATCGAGGATGATAAAGAAAAATGGAGAAAAATGGAACAGTTACCGCTATGGTGTGCCACTGCAATCGCCTCCCTAAGGACTCATCCGTCCCTTCCCTGAAGGCGTGCAAATCCTCAGGCAGAAGAAGGCCACGCGCCAGACTCTGTGCGACACGCCCCCCATAACCTTTTTCCCACGTCCGGGCGCTGGCTGTCGCGGGAAGAGGCTTGCCGTCGAGGTGGAAGGAGGGTCGCCATTCCGCCGAAGCCCTGGAGGAAGACGCCAGGTTTGTCTCGGTTTATGCTACCGGCTCCCGGATAACGATGCCCGTCGACGGGCAGAGGGGTGCGTTACCTGAGCTCGTCTGCGTCTGGTCCGTCGTGCGCGGCCTCTTCCGAACACGGATTGTCGGGGCAATGGGTACCGAAGAATCTCGGCCAGGGGTTGGTTGCTCCTGCGCGGCTGGCTGGGCACTTGGGACGAAGCGGTTGATCGTCATTTTCCTCCTGGTCACCATGGCGTTGCCTTGGTCGGATTCTGTTTCGGAAGAACTGACCGACTCTGCGATTGCACCTCCTGACCCCCGAACAGGAGCCTCGACCCCTACAGGGTTCTCAGGCAGGGCGGGGGCCTCTGCTTGGACTTGCTCGTGTGCACGTTTTTGGCGTTCCGTCGACACACGCTTCGCTGACTCATCACGTAGGGGCTGACGCTCGTCCGAGCAAATAAACCGAGGGCCGAGATTACGTGCCTCGCCTACGGTGAGCTTTGGTGGAAAAAAGTTGGCGTGCCGGACATCTATATATGACAGGAGAGGGTTGTCAACTAACAAGGCTTGGCTGAATCCCTGCCAAGTTGAGTAAACGGGAGCTACGCGGAGGATGAGATGGGACGCTCGGAGTTGTCCGTCCGCGTGTACAAAAATCTCCGACCTGAGCACAAAATTCAGGTCCTGAACATGTACCACTCTGAGATCCGGTTTGAATCTTTTGCTCTCTGCACAGAGAAAATAAGAGTTAGTGATCGCTTACCCGCACCAGAATCAAAAGAGGTCGAAAGAGACAAAAGCTAGGTACCGACCAACGTCGCGCGGCGAGAACGCGTAGGGGAGCTCCTCGGCAAACCAGTTGCTGCTCACCCGTACAAAGTCTCTAGCCGAGTTTCTATTCAAATCAGGTAGGCACGAAATAAGCCGTACCCGTACGTCCCTAGTTTTTAAATAGTAATCTGACTCAATGTTGCCACACAAACTGTACATGTGGTTAATGTCATGGTGATTTAGTTCTAATCCGAACAACCGGTTCAACCTACTTACGCAACTCACTACCCGGTAAAAGTTGGGAGGAAGTTGGTCGGGACAAAGGCCATAGAACCTAAGGGTACTCAGGATTAAAGGGTCAACCGGGAACCTAAGCCCACCTTCTAAGATGGCCATCAGGGGAAAGAAAACCGTGTTCACACCACGGCGTCTTTGGATGTCGATATCATCCATGTTACAATAAGCAATATCTACGTCCCTAGGAACATTGTAGGCAGCCCTAAAACTGGCTAAGGTGTCTGCCGAGGAAAGAAGGTGGGCGAAACCCATTCTACAGGCAAGTACTTTTAAAAAAAAAAACAAAAAGAGAAAAAAGAAAAGAGATGCTGAAATTATTGAAGAATAGAATGAAATGGGGGAAACGAAAAGAAGAAGAAGAAGAAGAAAGGGAACTTACTGTGGGCTCTAAGGAGGAGGTATGTTCTGGGCTAGGAGATGAACCACGAAGGGAGAATGCTCGGCAGAGTAGAAGATTAAAGGGTGAGAGATGCAAAAGAAAAGGAAAGTGACAGGAACGACTATTTATAGGTAAGAGAAGCGAGATGAATGGCATTTAAAAAGTCTGTTGGCGAGAGACCACGCAGATCGGCGCCTCAACTACCACACGCGTAACGCCTCGGTTCACGAACCGTTAGACAATGATGACGGATAAACCATCAATTGAGTCTAAACGCGTCTTTTGAGGTGCGTATTAATGCACTCGCCAACGGCCGTATGCTGACTCTTCGACTTCTCGGCAAGATCTCCGTCCTTTGCAATCCTTGATTCATCCCTGAGCATGGGGAGCGAATCAAGGGGGGGCTATTGTACGGCCCTCGAACTTGTGCCCATTTGGGCCTTGGACCCTGGCCTAGATGTAAGGCCCATAAAACAAGTCTTTTTCTACGTGGCGGCCCATCCCGAAGCAGCCAACGCCATTCTCACCACTTCCCACTCCCACCTAACCACCCACTTACGATCGATAATACTGGACCACTTGATGCACTAAACTGGGAAGTAATCATAACCTCTCCACTGACTTTGAACTATAAATATGAGAAACTTGGGGAAGATGGGGGTTGGAAAATTAACTGTAAAAGAGGGAAAAGAGATAGGGAGCAGGGCGAGAACAAGGTGATTCAAACCCTTGAGAGGAGAAAAGGGGTCTCATTGAGTCTCAGTGTAAAGAACGACCCATTGTAGGAAATTCAAACCCATCGTACAAGTAAATTGTGAGCCCAAGAGAGGCCCAGCCCAACAGGCCTCACTTTCGGGCGCGCACAAACATTATGAATTTTTTCTGTATTTATAGAAAAATTTTCATTAATTTATAAATAAGAGCATTGTTAGAGAAAAAAAAAACAACTGAAATATTTACTCCCTTCACAATTTTATTTGGGTCTCACGGCAAAGCAAACAACAAAATGAGGTTAGATGGTTTTTTTGGTGAATTTTATGTGCCTCTGACTTTTCATATAAATGAACAAGGGTTAATTGAGTGTAATGCTCCAATTTGATTGATTGTGTAATGTGTGTGGGTGTGTGATAAGTCTCACTTCGGGCATAAACTGGGTTGAATTGGGCTTTATTAACAATTACAAGGAACCTCAATTGTGACTAGTCATTTTGAAGTATAGCGCAGATATGACTATCGCTTTTCCTTGGATCGTTATATTGAGGGATAAGCTCTCACACTAAGTTGGATTCAAGTACAAATTATTTAACTCGGCACATGCTCATAATTAAGTATGAACAAGATAGTGCATTCTTTTCTTGTAGGGAATTAAATTTACATTTCGAGCAACACATTTTGACTTCGAAACCAATTAAAACCATATAGAGTTAGACGGGAGTTGTATACTAGTAGCACAAGCTATTTTTTTTTTTTTTTTTGGTAATTCGATAGTTGGAGGAAGGAAGATTTGAACCATAAATGTTTCTGTTAAAAATACCAAGAGACGAGCTAGATGCTAGTTGAGCTCCAAGATTATTAAATTTTTTTTCAAATTTTACAAATTTTTTTTTTTTTTTGAGAAGGAATTTTTCATCATGTGAAAGCATGTGCTATTTACTCAATAATTAATTTTTTTGCCATTTCAATCAAAGCCCATTCTTTTCTAGTTTGGATGTTCAAACACCTTCAAACACTTACAATACTCATTCCGCTCAAATAAAATTTTCCCCTTTAATTTTCATAATGGAATAAAAGAAGAAAGGAACCAAAAAAAAAAAAAAAACTCCAAGTATAAAATTTTAAAAAGAAATGTATAGAAGGAAAAAAAAATTAAAAATTAAAATTCTAGTTATATGTTATGTGAAAAAAATAAAAAATAAAAACTTCCTTAAGGTTTTTTTTTTTTTTAAAAAAAAAAAATTTGAAAAGAGTTTCAACCTATAGCTTCCACTTTTTATAATAACTCTTTATCATCAAACTAAGTCACCAATTGATTTTTGGTATAAGTGGGGATTGAACCTCAAGTCTCTTATTCAACCATTAAAGACTTTACCAATTAAGTGAATAAGAGTGTTAATGAAAAGAAGGAAAACAAGATGGGCCAGTGAATATTTTATGCTTTTAAACTATACATGACTGTTCGATTGTTTTGACATTAATCATTACATGATTGTTTAGATCTAAAAAATGAACCATTCTCTAAAAAATATTTTCTCGAAAACTATCTCATTTTCTTATATTTAGTAACAAACTTAAAATGAGTTGGAAATTTGGAAAACCATTTTTTGACATCTCTTATTTAGCTTAGCATGTGATGAGTTGTTTTCCATAAAAGTTTAGTGGAAAATAGAGTTGTTTTCCATTAAATTTTAGAAGACAACTTTATCTCACAACAAGCTAAATAAGGAAAGTTATGAGATAGTTTTTTATTTATACGATACTACCATGCACAGGAAAAAATGAAAAATTATTTTCGCATAAAATTTTCCATTAAAACAAACTAAGCGGACATGAAATGTGAAGTCGTTTGAAAATAGGATCATTAGTGGCGACTCTAGGAATTTTTTCCAGGGTGTTCCTTGGATATGTGGTTTTCTTATCAAATATTTGTTCATAATTCTAGAAAAAGAATAAAGAATAAACTATAAGTTCATTTGAAATATTAATAAAATTATTAATTATTGTTGTTTAGTTTTTTTTTTTTTTTTAGGGTGAATTATTGTTGTTTAGTTGTTTCATTAATTTGTTTGTCTTTTATAAATTATAATTTGTTATATTGTTGTTTCATTAATTATAAAATTATTAATTGTTGTTTAGCATAATATAATTTAATTTGTTTGTCTTTTATAATGTATTGGTTAATTAAATTTTTAATTATTGTTTATTAGTTGATTCCCCCAATTAATTATTGGTTAATTAAATTATTGTTTATTAGTTGCACTAGCACACACCCCATGTGTATTTACTTCCCTCAATTCAAATATTCCACCCCGGCCCCATGCCCCCATCCACCCCCCACCATGGTTTTAAAAACCGGTACGGTGAAAGAACCAGAAAAATGAGTGGTTACCGGTTTTCTGGTCAGACCGAAGTTCGACTGGTGGTCAAACTGGTGACGTTATAAATAATTTAATTAATAAATAAATAATTATAAAAAATAATAAAATTTAATAAATAAGAATACAGATACTGATATTTACTAAAAAAAAGATATAAAATTTTAGAAGTATTTTCATGTTAAATTTAACTCAAATTAAAAGAAAAATAAATTATCATTTTTTTAGAGGAAGAAAAAGAAGTTAACCTAAACAAACTACACAAAAAAAAAAAAAAGGTTATGGTTTTAAAGTTTTATAATCATATATAATTTTCAGTATTTTTAACAAAATCATTATTTAATTTAAAAATATTTACCTATGTTAATATAATTTCACATCTAAATATTTCTTCTAAAAAATTGTATTTATTATAAAAATATTTTATGCGAATGTTGCAATAACCTTACCAGTGTACTAAGTGCAAATAATTGGATTGACCACTCAAACCCACATAAGCCATATCACAAACGTATTTATCATCAAAAAAAAAAACAAAGAAGAGTAAAGTGGTTTGCCTCTCCCACCTAACTATCAACGTGGCCAGAGGATATCCACCCACATTTATATCAAACTTTTTAAAAAGGTTGTTCTCTCCTCTCCTTGTCTAAAAAGTCTAAACAAATTGCTAAAATCTCTTTCTCTCACTTTGAACATTTAGAAGAAGAAGAAGAAGCAACAGCAGAGCTGCAGTTTCGTCTCTTTCTCTGTTTCCTCCAAAGCCTAGTTCGGCTCCTCGCCCAAATTAAGAGATATTTCTTATTTCATAATCATTTTCTCACATATTCTCTGTTACAATTTTTTTTTTTTTTAGATTTTAGTTCAAAATTTGTTTGGCATACAAAAAAGTTTGAGGGTGTTCCTCATTTTTTTGAGGGTGTACCTCATTTTAGAAGACAACTTTATCTCACAACAAGCTAAATAAGGAAAGTTATGAGATAGTTTTTTATTTATACGATACTACCATGCACAGGAAAAAATGAAAAATTATTTTCGCATAAAATTTTCCATTAAAACAAACTAAGCGGACATGAAATGTGAAGTCGTTTGAAAATAGGATCATACAACCAATATCCCTTGTCTTTGATGCCATAATCCAGGAAACAACACAAATAAGAGTTAGGTTCTAAGTTGGTGCATGCACTCCTGGCGTTAGAGAAAGGCTAGAAGACACACCCAAATACTCTAAAATATTATATTTTGAGTATTTATAGTGGTGATGTTAAAAAATTTAGTTGTTAACGACTCGAAAAACTATTTTATCTATTGTAACATTTTATAATACACCTGACATTAAAAGTTCTAAATTTTGTTACTACTTCATTTAAATATTCATTCTTTATTCTTTTTTTATTCTTGCAAGTTGCAAGAGCAACCATCACCAACCATCACTGGTAAACCTCTTTCTTCCCAACTAAGCAGACCCGGTAAAAAAACAAAAAACAAAATAAAAAATAAAACAAGAAGATAACAGTTTTCCAACAACCCACAACCTACCGTCACAATCACAACCCGATTGTAACCCAAAATCAAAACCCAACCCACAGCTAGATCTCAACCCAAATCCATGGACCAATGAATCCACGCCAACGCCCACCATTATCACCAGCAACAAAATGCCCACCAACACCACCGCCTGGAAAAAACGGCCCAGTAGCAACAAATTGACCCATAAAACCTAGCAATCCAAAATGCCAACACCTTCCCATATCGTCACCAATCTTATCTGTCCTAATTTTGAGTAAAAGGAGGTAGGCAAGAGAGGAGGAGAAGAAGAGAGAGAGGAGAGAAATAAAAAGAGAGAGAGAAGAAGGTAGAGAAACGGTGTAGCTGAAGAGAAAAAGAAGAAAGAGAAAAAATATTTTAAGGGGGAGAGGAGAAAGAATGGAATAAAACTTTTTTTTTTTTTAATAACTTTGGAGCTACAGTAAAATGCCAAAGATCACAGTTTATTGTAGCTTGGTTGCTAAAATCTTTAGCTTTAGCACCTTCAATATGGCTTGCTTTTTTATGTTTTGGTTACTAAAAAAGCTTTTAATTAATTTTAGCACTATTAATGTGGATGCTCTTAAAAGGCATAATACTCGCTTCTTCACCCCATAAATTTTTAGGGACTGAGGCAAACAAGAGGAGAGCTTTAACCATATCTAGAATGTGGCTCTATGCAATTTTGTTCAAAATCTCTTTATATAATTTCCATCACGTGAATTATTAGATCCATCTGTGGTGCAAATTAGCACTTTTTTTTCTTCGCCAGTGACAAATTTCCAACGTTTCTGATCATAAAGAAAGAGACGCATGTCAAGGGACTAAAAGTGTTGTAGTCAGTGCCATCCAAAATAATTAATGACATCCATGCTAGTTTTAAGAGGATTTGCCATTGCCAATGACGTTGGAGCCTCAAATGGAGAATTGGCATTGGAAAATGCCGTGACTAGATAGAGGAGGGACGGAAATTTATTGGGTACTCCGAGAGTATACTTTTTTTCACTCATATAAGGGTAGACCTCATGGTGAGTGAGACCTACCTATATGTGAAAGGGAGGAAGTATACTCTCGAAGTACCCAATAACAACACAGAAGGAACAGTGGCAGAGCAAGATTAGGGCTTTAGTAGCGGAGAAGAGTTACCCTTCATATGGATTCATCTATATCTGCCGAGTCGGTTCACCAGAGAAAATAATAATAATAATAATGAAAAAGAACAAAGATTTTTTTTTTTTTTTTTAATGCATAAACCAATATCTCAACAGTTGCCAAGTTTGTTATGAAATTAGTTGTGCCGTTGAATCCATGGAATGTGCTTTGCACAATACAATCTAAGTACCTAATCATAGTTTTCCAGAGGGAAAAAAAAGAGACAAAGAGGTTTTCCAAACGTAATTGAAGGGGAAAAGGCACACACGTTGGTGTCACCCGAAATTAGAAGAAGTAGGACTGGTTATCCTACTTCTTTGCGCTTTTTGGCTTTTTAGCTCAAGGATTGTTTATCCCCACACATTATCAAAATCAAAGACGTATGGTGTTGAATAGCTATCTAGAACTTTCTCATCTTTTCTAATTAAGCTTCTTCTTTTCCTTTTATCTATTTTCACGGTCCTCATTCCATGTATGTTTGTACTTATTTCAGAAACTTTCGGTACATGTAAGTTTCAAACTTCAATATGATAGTGATGTCAATTAGTTATCCTCGAGACTTTGTTAATGACCATGCCCATTTTAGGCCTACCATACCTGAAGTTTATCCAACTATAGTATATATATAGCATATCATTTTGTGTGAAGTAGGACAAATATACTTCCATCTTCCTTCTCAAAAAAAAAAAAAAAAAGCCTCATCTTCTTTCTAAATGGCCTCAGATTCATCGGAGAGTTGCCAATATGACATTGAAAATGAAGAATTGGAGGACTTGGAAGTTATAGAAATCGATGAAGCCCTTCTCAGGTCACTTTTAGATGAATCAGAGAATGTGGATGCCAAGCATGATAGCTTAGCCTTGGAGTATGCAACACAATCACAGGAAGCAGAGAATGATTCTAACAACATGAAAGAAGAAAGGAAGGGTTGCTTGGAGCAGCATGCACTACTTCAAATCCATGACTTTGATGGGCTGGACATGATGGATATGGCTCCGATGTTTCCAATTGATGACATGGAGATTGGGTACGTAGATGACCCAATTTATATGGCCAACTTTGGTTATGATGTTGGAGATTATTATTCTCAAGTTCATGATGAATTTGCCTCCAATGATACAGCTTACAATTGTTTGTGGGAGGATATATAGCTGAATCGAAATAAGCAAACAGTTGTGTGTAACTTACAAATGTATAAACATATATGACTCTGTCTATAGTTTATTACCTATCTATCTTTTTTTTTTTTTTTTTTTGAGAAAGATTACCTATCTATATTAATGTCAAACGAATGATTAAAAAGAGAGAAGAGAGTAGCCAAAGCAATATAAAATGTTATGTACCACTTTAGTATCACCAAAAGTTGGACTTGTTGGAGTTTTCAAATTCATAACATAGGCTGAAATGTGTATATTATAAAGCCATTATATTACAATGAAGATAAGGTTATGAATTGCTTTTCCAAACCTTTTCGGTCACGATACTACCAATCGGACCATTGTTGTACCATATGATGCATCAATTGCGGGCCACACATTGGTTGATTCCTAGGAAATAAGGGTTAGGAACCATCAAAACCTACCTATTTTGTTCTATCAAAAAAAAAAAAAAAAAAACCCTACCTATTTTGCTCAGCATCTCAGAAATGGTCAAAAAATTTCCACATCCTTCACTCCCCCACCCCCTCTATATGAGTGAGAGAGAGATTATAGGTGCTAGATCTTGTACTTGCTAAATTCCTAAATAAGCGAAAGACCTCCAAAACACTGATATATATATACACCCACACACTAGCCTCTGAGCACACGCGTGCTCAGAGACTCTTCTATTTTTTGGGTAAAATTTAATAATTTAAATCTATTATAATTTGGAATTACTACATTTTTCAATCACAAAATACCTAGGAATGTGATGAGTGTTATAAGTTTGTAGATGAAATTTTTTTTTCATCACACCCCTAGGTATTTTGTGATTGAAAAATGTAGTAATCCCAAATTATAATGGATTCAAATTATTAAATTTTACCCAAAAAATAGAAAAGCTAAACTTTTTAGAATCATATCCCCATCCATTTTGAAATGAATAGATCAACATTTAAACAAATTTTTTTTTACTACAACCATTTCAATATTTATTTAAATTATTGATAATACAACAAAATCCACCATTTTGAATAGAGTTAGAACTCCATCATCGATGGAGTTATCCTAAGAAGAAGTGTGGGAATCCTACTCCAAAACATTCTTTCATACGCCTCTCTATAAATGAATACATAGCCAAGCATACTCCATTTGCTATTGAAGTGGTGTTCCATTATCAATACTTTGGGTAGTTACTTGGTCCGTTACATAATCAGCCAAACTCAAAGTCACAACCTCAAAAAGGACAATGATCATTACGAAAAATTTCCGAAACAAACCTAACTGAAAAATAAGAAAAAAAATGTTCAAAAAAAATGACATGAAAAGAAAGCACCAAAGATGTACGAAAAAAAAACAAATAATAATAATACATCACCCATGGGATTTTTTTTTCTTTTCTTTTTGAATGATAAATTTACTCTATTGGATTTATGTGCAAATTTGGAATGATATAAGTGTTGATTTCTGTTGCTGAGACGAGAGTATCAAAACAATGAATTGTGGAAATAAACTGGAAAAGAGACTTGAGAAAGAGATAATAAAGAAGAGGTTAAAAAAAATGGTAAGATTAGTAAAAAAATTACGAAAACAAAAATACACAAACTAATAAATTAATAATTTCAAATTGTCAAAGGAAACAAACCTTTCTAAAATAATATAGTGAGCAAAAAATTGATGAAATCCTAAAATCTACAGAAAGAACCTGAAAAGAGACGTGAGATATATATATATATATATATATATATATATGTGGGGCCAGAAAGAGTCAGGCAACCCCGGCCCACTTCGAACCAGGCCCAAAGGCCCATGCTGAGGACGCGTCCAAGGTCCGAAGACTAAAGTGTAAAGCCCAACTGCCCAGGAAGCATTGCCGAGGATGATTACTTCCTCGGACACCCGTGATCAGAAAGTGAGCAAGCAGCACACCACCAAGGTGAGCCTCCCCGTGCATCCAAAGGGCAAATAGCAAGTACCAAGCGCCGGACATGGAAGCATGGTGGAGGAGCAAGTCCCAGATGAACTGTCACCTCCACATTAAATGCCCTCAACTAACGCCCTGGCCGCATTAATGAGGATAGGACCCCTGAACAGTGCTGCCTTAGGCGCTGCAACCCACAGGAGGGATGAGAATGCGGCTGATGGGACAGGCTCTCAAGTAGTGGCCTGACTGATTAACAAATGTAGAGCTAGGATCAACTGAGAGAGATGTATATAATGTAAGAAGTACCTCTTGAAGAGGGGACGGACGGAAAAACCAGAAGAAAGAAATACTGTAGCAGCTTGTATTCTCTCAAACCTTGTAACCTTTCTTCAAGAGGTAATAAGAACTCCAAGCTCTGTAAGGCACGTCCGAGGAGCATTATTGTGCATCCCAACCCACGCATAAGTTGTCAGCACTCACGTACAACCATGCATGGCCGTTGCATTCCTCACTAGGGCCTAGCTCTTGAACCCATACTCTATAAATTCATTGCAGGGTTAGCTGGACTTGGGTCTACTTTCTCAACTCGTAGAAGAGCCCAAAACCGGTCCCTACAATATATATATATATATATATATATATATATATATAGAGAGAGAGAGAGAGAGAGAGAGAGAGAGAGAGAGAGAGAGAAACTTTTTTATTAAAAAAAAAAGGTGAGATTTGGAAGTGGTGAGCGTGGGAACTATTTGAACTAAAACTGTTTAGTTTGAATTGTAGGAGTGGGAGATAAGTTTATCTAAAATCAAGGATTTTGAAGCTAAAAACTTGAGTCCTAATTTAAAGGTGAGAGAAAAAACTAAAGCTGTTTAGTTTGAGTCGTAGGAGTGGGAGATAAGTTTATCTAAAATCAAGGATTTTGAAGCTAAAAATTTGAGTCCTAATTTAAAGGTGAGAGAAAATGTGATAAGGATAATTGTTAATGTTTTTATTTATTATCATTTTTTAATAAAAAGAATTTTAACTGGAACTGTGTTTTAGACCTGGGCAAGAGTTAATGAGAAGTTGGAATTAAAAAAAGAAGTAGGAATTCATTTGAAAAAAAAAAATACCATGCTTGAATATATTTTTTTTATTAAAATTTCGATAGCAAAATACGATGCTTGAGTTTAGGAGAAGTTTGTTATGGTTAGAAAGCACTGTTACTGGGCTGTTAGAGCACCCACACTAGATGTGCTAAATGTGCCAAATGCCAAATATTTGGCACATTTGGCACATTAAACACCAAAAAACACCAAATATCAGATGTTGTAAATCTTATAATTTTTGCAACATGCTACAGTGTTCTCATATATTTAGCACGGTACGGAAATCTGTGGTATATGGTTTTATTATTTTTTTATTTCTCTTTCTCTCTCAGCCGGTCAGTCCCTAGGTTCTGAGTTTCTAAATTTGTGACATCTGTGGCATATGGTACAGACATCTTGACATCTGTGGCTACAGTCCCAGGTTTTAAAATAAGAATTAAAAAAGATTAAGAAATAATATTTAAATGAAGTGGTAAAAATATAGAACATCTGATAAATGAAATATTGTAAAATGATGTGGTAAAATAATAAAGTAGGCTTTTGATGTGGCAAAATGGCATAGTTTTTGCAACAGCTGCTACGGATGCTCTTAGTACGGGGTAATATGTAGTAGGAAGTTATTGCAAGGAAATTGAAATTGATTGTGTAAGTAGGGAGGGTGGCTTGGTTTTGAGGATAAGGAAAAAAAAAGTAATTAAAAAAAAAAACAATTTAACGTGAAGGAGAGGAAAAAAGAAAAGAAAAAGGAGATCTTGCAATTTTTTTTTTTTTTTTTAATGATGGGATAAGGATAATTAAAAAAAAAAAAAAGGATAAGAATAAGGGTTTTTTCCCCATAAAAAAGTAAAGGGTTTTTTTTTAAAAAAAAAAACGAACTTAACGTGAAGGAGAGGGGAAAAAAAGAGAGGAGATTTTGCAAAAGAGATTATTATTTTTTTTTAAAGAAGAAAAAAAAGAAGAAAAAAAGAAGAACGGGAGAATTGGTTGCCGTATTTTAATAGAAGTGATTGTAGCAAATTTAAATTTTAGTAGTGGTTTAGTGGATGTGAAGTTATTCTGTAGTGGGTTGTTTAAAAGTTAGAAATATAATTTTACTTGATTGCCCTCTAATTTTGTCCAGGTGTAGGGGTATTTTGGAACAAAAAAAAAATTCGGTCCAAAGAGAGGAAGCTCCTTAAATAGTAACTAGCCTCTAAGCATGCGCTCACGCGCGTGCTCAAAGTCTCTTCTATTTTTTGGGTAATGGTTAATTTAGAGCATTTATTATAATTTGGGATTACTACATTTTCCATCAGCATCTGCTTTGTGTTGTTGGAAACGGTTTGAGGGAGGAGAAGTGTTGGTGCTTGTTAGTTATGTAAATTATTTGAACGTGAGTTAGTAAAAGGCGTGCATGATGGAAACTGTTAAAAACTGTTTAGTTTGAAGTTTATCACTTTGTTTTAAATTTGATTCTTTTTGTTAAAGATTTAAAAAAACAAAAACAAATGCTTGAATTTTTTTTTAATAACAAAACGTGCTTGAAACGTGCTTTATTTTTGGCGAAACTACATTGTTAGTCCCTAAAGTTTACCTGATGAGCACTTTTGGTCCCTAAAGTTTCAATTGAGCACTATTAGTCCTTGAAATTTTAAAAGTGAGAGCTATTAATCCTTTTACTGACTGCTGTTAGTTTTTTTGTCTACATGGCTAACAGAATAATGAGTTGGCATTTTTTAGTGAGCATACCCAAATCAAACCCAATCTTCCCCGTTTATCAAAAAAAAAAAAAAAACCAATCTTCCCCAGATCCAAACCAAACCCTCCTGCGGCTCCTTCCCCATGTGGACCCCCATCAAATCTCCTCCCCTCCGGCTGTCAAATAGAAGAAAATCCAAGTTCAAATCTTTAAATTTCCCGAGCAACCAAACACATCCATAAAGCAAAGAAACCAATGCGAACAAACTTACCAACATATAAGAAACACAGAAATGAATTACTCCATCAGAAAAGAGAAGAATGTTTAGTGTATGATGTTAGGTTCGAAACTGGCGAGATTTGTAAGGAGCTTTTATGGATTTCGAACGAACTAGGAAAAGAAAGTGTGAAAAAAAAAGTATATATTTTGAAGGTTCATTTGGATTGGCATTTGTTAATATATTTGTTAATTTGATAATTGTTCTTTCAACAAAGGAAGCTCTTAGATTAGATAAAATGGTTGGAAGATATATACGAGAAAGGGAGAGAAGAATTTTACAGTTGGATTGCAATTATGGCTGGTCTTACGTTATAGTCTCGTGGATTTGGCCACCCAAATATTTTCTCAATCAGTGAATTAAACAGCCCAAACAATGCCATCCAGATTTGGGTTAACAGGTATGTGTACAACCCGAAGGGGGAAGGGTGTCTCACTGTCCCTCACTTTGGCCGAAAATTTGTCAGAAGTCCAAATGGGGGAGGAGTCGTCGCCGGAGGGTGGAGGGCATGGGTCATGGGTGAGTTTGGTTTTTGATTTGGGGAAGACCGGGTTTGATTTGGTTCCATTCATGTGTTTGTCTTTCCAACGTGTCAAATGAAGTTATATTAAAAATTGTTCCACGTCACTTATAAAATGCCATGTCATTATTCCGTTAGACATGTAAACAAATAAACTAACAGCAGTCAATAAAATGATCAATAGCATTCACTTTTGAAACTTTAGGGACTAATAGTACTCAATTGAAACTTTAGGGACCAAAAGCACTCATTAGGTAAACTTTAGGGACTAACAATGTAGTTTCGCCAAAATTTTAAGTGTGAAATAGACATGATCCTATATTGTTCAATCTATTTATATCTATACTACTATTTAAGGGGCTGCACCTGTTTGGACTCTCTTGGTTAAACGTTTTCAATTTTTTTTTTTTTTTTTATAGAATTTGTTTTCCCATCCATCTCCTTAAATTTAGTAAATTATTAACATATACCTCTCCTCTTTATCTTTGGTTACATTTTTTTTTTTTTAAGGGAATTATGTATGGTTAGTTGGTAACTTTAAAGAAAAGAAGCAAACTCTCTAACAAAATCAAGCAGGTTTTATTATAAAAAAATAAAATAAAATAAATCAAGCACGTTTTTTCATTAAAAAAAAAAATCAAACAAACGTGAGATCATGGAGTAAAAGGAGAGGATGGCTACCGCATTACCCAAAAAAGTGTGGAGATAGAAAAGTGAAGTAAAAGGAGTTTTAATCAGATTTGATGGTTGGCAGAAAAATAAAGGGCGAAACTACATTGTTAGTCCCTAAAGTTTACCTAATGAGTGCTTTTGGTCCCTAAAGTTTCAATTGAGCACTATTAGTCTCTAAAGTTTCAAAAGTGAACGCTATTGATCATTTTATTGACTGCTGTTAGTTTATTTGTTTACATGTCCAACGGAATAATGACATGGCATTTTATAAGTGACGTGGAACAATTTTTAATATAACTTCATTTGACACGTTGGAAAGACAAACACAAGAATGGAACCAAATCAAACCCGGTCTTCCCCAAATCAAAAACCAAACTCACCCATGACCCATGCCCTCCACCCTCCGGCGACGGCTCCTCCCCCATTTGGACTTCTGACAAATTTTCGGCCAAAGTGAGGGACAGTGAGACACCCTTCCCCCTTCGGGTTGTACACATACCTGTTAACCCAAATCTGGATGGCATTGTCTGGGTTGTTTAATTCACTGATTGAGAAAATATTTGGGTGGCCAAATCCACGAGACTATAACGTAAGACCAGCCATAATTGCAATCCAACTGTAAAACTCTTCTCTCCCTCTCTCATATATATCTTCCAACCATTTTATCTAATCTAAGAGCTTCCTTTGTTGAAAGAACAATTATCAAATTAACAAATATATTAACAAATGCCAATCCAAACGAACCTTCAAAATATATACTTTTTTTTTTCACACTTTCTTTTCCTAGTTCGTTCGAAATCCATAAAAGCTTCTTACAAATCTCACCAGTTTCGAACCTAACATCATACACTAAACATTCTTCTCTTTTCTGATGGAGTAAGTCATTTTTGTGTTTCTTATCTGTTGGTAAGTTTGTTCGCATTGGTTTCTTTGCTTTATGGATGTGTTTGGTTGCTCGGGAAATGTAAAGATTTGAACTTGGATTTTCTTCTATTTGATAGCCGGAGGGGAGGAGATTTGATGGAGGTCCACATGGGGAAGGAGCCGCAGGAGGGTTTGGTTTGGATCTGGGGAAGATTGGTTTTTTTTTTTTTTTTTTGATAAACGGGGAAGATTGGGTTTGATTTGGGTATACTCACTAAAAAATTCCAACTCATTATTCTGTTAGCCATGTAGACAAAAAAACTAACAACAGTCAGTAAAAGGATTAATAGCTCTCACTTTTAAAATTTCAAGGACTAATAGTGCTCAATTGAAACTTTAGGGACCAAAAGTGCTCATTAGGTAAACTTTAGGGACTAACAATGTACTTTCGCCTAAAATTTTATTTTCTGAATATTATATATAAACTATCATGTTATTTTAAATTTTAAATTACGTAGCAGTCTATACACCATTAGATTTATAATAGGGTTAATTACATGTTGCTTATTTGTGGTTTGGCCAAAATTTAAATTGTCTCGTATTTAGGTTGCCTACTTGATGTGGCATGGTCCCCATTGTTCGTGGATGGCTCTGTTTCTACTTTCTGGCACCTTAAATGTAAACGATCAACATCATTTGTGTCAAGTAAAATAGTGTCATTGTAGATTGGATTCCAATTGCACATGTGGCATGAAACAACTTCATGTTGCTTAAGCGCTGTCATTCCATTTATGTTAGAATGCATTCCAAATTGTATACATTTTTAGTAATGTTAGAGATATAACATTTTTCACATTTATTAACATAACATTTTATAATTGGAGTAACATCACTTTTTCTTTAGTTCACCATTGACATTATTTTTATTATGCATCAATTATTGTGAAAATATCATGTCCTCATCTAGAAAATATTTTAAATTTTATTACATAATTTTTACAAACTAAACCATCAAAAACTGATTCAAACATTTATTTATAATTTTTTAAAATTCCACCAATTATATTCATTGTTGGGTCAATTTATAGATGATACTTAACAAAAATTAGAATATCTTTAGAGTTTTATGACTATATATATATATATATATATATAATTATTGATACAATAAAATTAGTATAAATTTTAGGGAAAATTATACTTTACCACTCTAAACTATACCTTAGATTACACTTTGCATCCTAAACTTTTTGAATATACGTTTTACACCCTAAACTATGACTCTTGTTACACTTTGCACCCTGACTTTAAGTTTACTATTAACTTGGATGGAAATATAAAGTTTAGAGTGTAAAATGTAATTAAAAGTATAGTTTAAGGTGGTAAAGTGTAATTTCTTCTTTGTTTTTAATGGATTGAGAAGAAGGGCAATTGGGTCATTTCATATGATGTCATGCTTTTCTATCCAAGTTAACGGCAAGCTTAACGTCAAGGTGCAAAGTGTAACAAGGGTCATACTTTAAGATGCAAAATGTGCATTCGAAAAATTTAGGGTGAAAAGTGTAATCTGAGATATAGTTTAAGGTGGTAAAGTGTAATTCTCCTTAAATTTTATTGCTAAAAGCTTACACGGTAGTAAAAATTGTAATAAATTATCATCACTAGGACACATCAATTAAGTTAGCAATTCTCCACCTACCATCACACACCCTTGATGCGATAGTCACTCCACAAGGCTCGGGGTTCAAATCTCCAAAAGGGAGTTTTACACACATATAAGGGCGCCCAAAATTTTAAGTTTCTTCTACTGTTATGGTAATTTTAGGCTATAGGTTTGGTCCAACAAGGATCTACTAGGCAATGGCCCCCCTCAAAAAATATGACACCCCCCCCCCCCCCCCAAATTATTCCTAAGATCTCGACATAGTCCAATAAGGGTGTGTTTAGATACTGCTTATTTTGCTAAAACTGAAAAATTATTACTGAAAGTATTATACATAAAAGTAAAAGTTAGTTAAAATAGTACAGTGAGGCCCATGAATAGTGTCAAAAAATGCAATAGGTTTCATGAATAGTGCCAAAAATAAGCTAAATAGTAAAATAATTTTTATTTTCATCCTAACCCAAACACACACTAAATATATATATGACTCAAAGTTCACGAATCCTCAAATAATATACTAGCAAGCCCTTTAATTGTCCAAATGATTCGTTGCGTACCCAATGGATAATAGCAACTGTTTCAAAAGAGCATCATTTAGAGGTTGTTTGGATGGCTTGTTTCCATAACTCAATTCTTTATTTCTATAACTCATAACTCATAACTCAAAAATGGTGAGACCCATAGCGAGAAGTTTGTTTGGGAGCACCATAACTCTGTTTCCAGTTTTTTGTTTCCATCACTCAATTCTCTGATTTTTGAGTTATGAGTTATAGAAACTGAAAACACATTTTAGCTGTTTTCAGTTTCCATAACTCATAACTCAATGGCATTTTTGTAATTAAACACACATAGAGGACCCACTAGTCATAACTTAGCCACACCTTTTGACCAATCTACCTTTTTTTTTTTTTTTTTTTTCCTTTCTTCTCTTGGGTTCGGTCTTCACTTTTTTTTTTTTTTTTTTCACTGGGCGAGTCTCTCTCTCTATCCTTGTCTCTGTTCTCTCTTGCTTCTCTTTTCCATCATCGGTGACCAAGGTCTGGGAGAGCTTGGGCTCATTTGGATTTTCTGGTGGTGATAAGGAGGTTGTCGAGTAAGGATGAATGCAGATTTGTTTTGGGTCAAGCTAGAGATAGGTTTCTTTCAGTGGGTTTTGGAAGTTTTGTTGAGATTCATTGATGGCTGTATTTGCAACAGTGGAGGAACAATGTGGCTGATTAATTTTTTGTTTGGGGTTGATTGGTGGTAAGATGGCTGATTTTGGGTTTCTCTTAGTTTCGTGGGTTGCATGTTTATGGCTATGAAATTTCTAGGTTTATGACTTTATGGGTATGAAATTTTCTAAGTTTATGGGTTGCTACGATTTTCTAGGTTTATGGGGTTTCTATGAATTATTTTTTTTTGGAATTTTTTGGGTTGTTTGTGTGATGCTGTGTGGTGAACTGGTCATCTTTCTTGCTCTTGCATTTGTGAAAGTGCCTTGGGTGATGACAGGAGATTGTGGTTGGGCTACAATTTTTTTTTTTTCGAAACAAATTGACGGTGAGTTTGGGTATTGGAAAAAAAAAAAAAAAAAGCTGCACCGAGTGACAGGTATGGGGCCCACAAACAATGTGAAAAATATTAAGTGATGACAAGTGAGTGATAGTGCCAAACGGGTAGGGTATTTTGAATGATGAGTGATGAGTGACGAAAATTGAGTGATGAAAAATATTGATCCAAACAAGCCCTTAGTCACTTCTTCAAACAAAAACTTACCTTTTTTCCATTTTTCTTAATCTCAAGAAGCTACCTTTAGTACTCTTCCCTATTGTTACCAGCCTACACTGTTTTCTCTCAAGTCAATACGTTAACTCACTTCTCAACACAACCAATAAACTCAAGCATATGGGCATTTAGATTTAAGTTTTGTTATACATATGATAATGGTCATATGGTTTTTTTTTTTTTTTTTGTTTTATTATGATATGAATCTAACCATATGAGTTTTTGCGTTTCTAATTAGTTTAATGAATATGTTTTGTTTATCAAGATTTTGTTGTTCAATTTTTGTATTGCTATATTATAATATATTTTATCTCTCTATGTCATCATTTTTTTAAGTTGATTTTTTTTTTTTTTGGTTTGAAATTAGGTGCTAAATAGTTCATTAAAAAAATTTAAAATATAAGAAATTTTCAATATTACAAATAATGATGGGTTGATAGTTTTTAAAATAATAGTGAAAATTTTTGTATATATCTATAGTGAACTAAATAATTGTTGAGAATGATGATATATCAAAGTTGATAATTTTGTATTTAATAAAATTTTAAATTATGATTATTGTATTAATATAACAATTTTTGTTGTGAAGATTCTAAAAAAAATTATAACAAACCGGCCCTCGTATATAAATTCTTAGCTATTCTCCTGTATACATATACACTTAGATTATACAATAGTAAAAAAAAATAAAAAATAAATAAAAAAAAAAAATCTCCAACTAATCAATGCACTTTCTACGACTCTATCATTGCTTACTGGTGAGGGATGACCAGAATGGCAAAATTCTGAATTCCTAATGGGCATGGCCAGATCGGCAGAATCCTACGTCTGCCGCACTGACTAAGGCCAACCAAGATTCGTGACGCGACGCCCATATTCTTCTGGCACTCTCATTTGGTATCTTCAAAAACAATCTTTTTATTTTATTTTTATAGGACTTCAAAAACAATCTTAACAACCAAAACAAAACAAAATATGATGTGGAATCCTCAGCTCGTTATGTAACAAGTTGCGGCAAAATGACATTATTCTTATCCTCTTCAAAAAAATCTGATGTGGAATCGCAATATGGTTGATGTAAACATCTGGTTTTACGCTATGTTCTTATAAAATTTAAATTTTAAAATAAAACTCACCAATAAAAAAACAACTAAAAAAAAAAAAAGCTGACGGAGAAACAGATCAAAATGTCCAATTCCGAATCGATCTGATCGCCATGGTTAAACCTTAGGCATTTTACAAAACTACAAATACACACACAAATTAACAACAATGCTTCGTATCAGTCTCCTTCGCGTCTCTCTTCCTTGCTCTTCTTCTCCAATCTTCAGTCTCTCTCAGTCTCACCTTCACTCCAAGCTCAGACCCCAAGCCATGGCTTACACCACTTCGTCTCACAACAACAACAACAACAACAACAACAAGCTCTTGTTCCGCCAGCTCTTCGAGAAAGAATCCTCCACCTACACCTACTTGCTTGCCGACGTGTCTCACCCTGACAAACCCGCTCTGGTTTTTTCTAATTACTCACAAATCTCTTACACATTTTGATCGCTGAATTGTCATAAAATGTTTGTTAATTAATTACTTTTTTTGTTTTTGGGTTTGGTAGTTGATTGACCCAGTTGATAAAACAGTGGAGAGAGACCTTACCCTTGTCAAAGAGCTTGGATTGAAGCTAATTTATGCCATGAACACTCATGTTCATGCTGATCATGTCACTGGTACTGGCCTCATCAAGGTGTGGACTTTTTCCATATTTTATATGTCATTCAACTTGTTTTCTTCGTTACCCATTTTGTAATTTTTCTTTGCAAAACCAAATTTTGTGATTAAATTTGGTTTCTTACATTGATGCTAGAGCATCAGGGTGTGGACTTTTTTTCCATACTATATATCATTCAGCTTGTTTTCTTCATTTCCCATTTCGTAATTTTTCTTTGCCAAACAAAATTTTGTTCCTTTCCATTGATTCTAGCATCAAGGTGTGGAATTTTTCCATATTTTGTTTCGTTCAGCCTGTTTTCTTCATTACCCATTTTGTAATTTGTCTTTGCCAAACCAAAATTTGTGATTAAATTTAGTTTCTTCCCATTGATGCCATGTAATTTGCAGACTAAGGTTCCTGGAGTGAAATCTGTCATTTCAAATGCGAGCAATTCGAAGGCAGATGTTCTGATTGAAGCTGGTGATAAAATTCATATTGGTGATCTGTTTTTGGAGGTGGGGTTGCTGTTTCCCTTTGATTTGTTTATATGTTTTGTGCAATTGAACAATGGAAATGATCTGTGGTTTATTATTTTGTAATTGTATAACTTTAATGATTGTTGTATATATGAGGTTGACTTGAAAATTTATTGGTTTTGATAATTGGTGGGTGAGTGTAAGCATTAACTTATTGGCTTCTGGGTGCTTCTAAGGGCGGTAGAAAGTTGATCAATGTTAATCTTATATGTAAAATTCATATTGCATTGCCAATGAGCTCTGCCTCAATTGGCACCTGCTTGTCTTGTAAGACCAAAATGGAGGGTGCTCAAGACCCATTGGGTGTATGTGTAATTTACCAATTAAAAACTATTGTCATTGCTTCACAATTTCTGATCCAGCTTCTTTAATTCAGTGAGACAAATATCTTTTATTTAAATTCTTTCCTTGATGATTAGTACACATCTTGTATTATGAACACTGTCCAACTTGTCAAAAAAGGGGTCATCCCACAGGAGATGGCATGCTATTAAGAACAGTGAATTGGTTTCTTGTTATAAGGTGTCTTGATGCAAACATTCCTGTGATTTAGAAATTTGTAGTGAGATTAAAATAATTAAGCATTAATGTCTAGACAAATTTATTGCCTTGGGCAGATGTAGTGTGAAGTTATTTATAGTTTATAAATCCTATTACATCTGGTAGATACCTCCTGTGCTGCTTCGAAATTCATTCAGTAGGAACTTGAGGTCTTTATTCAATCAATGTAGTGTGGTGACCATGCAACTCCTAAATTTGGGAAGTGGAAGCTTTTGCCCTTTTCTCTGAATTCTTTCTTGTAGTCTTGTCAACTTTCTAGCCTGGCACCTAAAGGAATTTGTATTTGCAGAATTGTAGCAAAGGAAGGTGGTAATTAAGAAATCTTAGTTTGTGAAAAGGTTGAGAATCAAATGAAATTTTAATAAGTTTTTTTGTATCCTTGAAATTTACTCATGCATTCCATGGGTATTGAATCCACTACTTACCTTCCACCTTACTTTACAGTGGGGGAAGGAGGTGTGATTTTGAGATTTTAAAAGCTTTCCATAATTTTCTTATCAAAAATAAAAAAATAAAAGCTTTCCATAACTTGAGGAATTTAGTTTACTTTTTGTTGCAATAAATAAATTAGAAATCCAGCCAATCAAAAGTGAAATGCAAGTAAGTGATGTAGTAATATATTTTCTCAGTTAATCATAAATTTTTTTCCCTGTATTTATGGCCGAATTTTCTGTGTATCTTATCCCTTTTGCTGCAATCTTACTCACAAAAATATTGAGTGAGGAAATTGTACTGACTAGAGCAGGATTAGTTTGCATGTACTGGGGATGCATTTCTTTTAAGTTTTAACTACTAGCAAAAGTATATGTAAATATCTTTTTTAAAATCATTTTTGCAGGTTCGTCCTACTCCTGGACATACGTTGGGTTGTATTACTTATGTTACAGGGGATGGGCCTGATCAGCCTCAACCAAGGATGGCTTTCACTGGGGACGCCTTACTGATTCGTGGATGTGGGAGAACTGATTTTCAGGTGTCTAAATTTCTAAACTGCTTATTTGTTACTTCTCTTTTTGTAACAGAACTTTTTTTTTTTTTTTTTCATGATTTAAAATGAAAGAAAATATCATATTAGAAAAGTCACACTTGCGTGTGAAGAAATTGAATTCATTTTAAAGAGGGCATTTATAGGAAATATAAAAAATCATTGATATCATTAATTTACCTAACAGGGTGGAAGTTCGCTTCAACTCTACAAGTCAGTGCACTCACAGGCAAGGACATTTAGCATGCTACATTTTCCATAGAAAAGAAACGGTGTATATTTTGACCTTCACAACACTGTTAGCAAAGACTTATTATTATTTTTCTTGTGGACCCAGATTTTCACGTTGCCCAAGGATACGCTGATCTATCCTGCCCATGATTACAAGGGCTTCACTGTATGAACCATCTACAGTGTCCTGTTTCCTGACCATTTAATTTATTGAAACTGCTGCTTATGCCACACCTTTGTGTGACATCCAGGTTAGCACAGTGGGGGAGGAGATGCTTTATAATCCTAGGCTCACAAAGGATGAGGTGATTCTTTGCCTTAACATCATGTTCTTGTTTTCTAGATTCAATTTTTCTAAGAAAATATGGTTATCACAATATAGATATGGCTCTTCCACCCCCACCACCACCCCCCCCCCCCCCCCCCCCCCCCCTTTAATCCATTAATCAAGATATTCTTGGTCAACAACTTGAAATAATTTAGGTTTTCAATATTATTCACTAGGTATGCTTTCACCTATAGTAGTTTTATGAACTTCACCACCGGCATTTAATTTACTAATTTTGTTTGAAAACAAAGTGGATTCTGGTTTTGTCCTTGGTTCTTCTATGAGAAAGAAGATTTCTGACTTTTGAAGTTGATTAACTGAATGCATTGGTTTTGGTGTAGAGAATATTGTCGTGGTTTCTAATATTTACATACAATCATTTTTGTTTCTCCATTATCAATATATTTGGCTTTCCTTTTGTCAGTACTTCTTCCCCATATAACATTAATTTGTTTGATCTGTGAACTCTTTTTTGTAGGAAGGATTCAAGAATATAATGGAAAGTAAGTAGTATCTAGCAATGCCAATTTTTTTGATATCATTGAAGATTAATATCATATTTTACATTTAGGCATTTATCATTTAAATATATTCTGATGAATTGTTTTACAGATCTCAACCTTTCTTATCCAAAAATGATTGACATTGCTGTCCCTGCAAATATGGTTTGTGGGTTGCAAGATTTGTCTGCGAAGCCAGTTGAGGCCACGTCAAACTAGATCTGGTCAGGTATGATTTTCAGAGGAGAAATGGGGTTGAGGGGTTTGTTTTTAATAGTATATTGGCTGTTTCTATGTGCTTGAATCTAAGCCAGGAGCAGATTGTATGGCTGCAAAAATTTATCAGACAACAAGTGGAATGGAATTTGAGCACAAAAAGAGAAAAATTAAGGGCAAATCTAGGCAATTTACCCTTCCAAACAAAGTCTCATATCAGAAACTCCTTAGTTGAATTTTCTCTTTCCTCATAAAATAATTTTATCAACTAGAAGCACTAAAGATAAATTAATGCTAGCCCTTGAAATAAAGTAATGTAATTATTTTACCAAAATTCAAGTGAAGAACCCCAAAAGACTGATAAGCTCTTACCATCCTCTATGCAGTAGCATGAAAATGTGCACTGTATGTGGAAAAGCACCCACTAATAACTCAAAATTTTCTCTAGATCAAAAACAAAGATAAATATAAAATCCCTAATATGAGACTTAAAAGTGAACTAGGCCATCTTGTTTTGGATCGGTCCCACATCAAAAGCTTAACGTAAGACCTGGGCTTTTGAAGTAGATACAGGCTCTCCAGCTTAGCTATATGGAAGTGGGTAGTTTTATAGACATCACAGGGTTTACCATTTTATTTTCAACACTGGATGTTAGGGGAGAAGTCTTGATAGCTGGAACTCCATCTTTCTTACCAGGCATTAAGGGGGCAAAAAATTGACATGCTTAGTTGTTATGGTAACTCTTCAACATCTTTTTATTGAATGCTTGAAAGATCTTTTTTCCCTGCAGAGAGTTTCATGGTTATCATCCTGTTGGCTAAAAGCCATGGCCTTGTTTTTTGAAGAAATTGCCCATTATATAATGCCAGATTAATAGTGATATTTTCTTTGTAATATGTTCCATTTTTGTGACAAAGGCAATGCTTTTAGTAAAATTCTATCTCTATATGGAAAGTTAAAGGGTTTTTTTTTTTTTTTTTTTTTTTTTTTTTTTAAATTGGTAGTGGGTTTTGAACTTATGGGGGAGGAGGTGCCAATTTAGCTAGTGTTCATTGGAAAAATTAAAGTTCAATGCTTGATTTTGGTTTCCCCTAGCAAAACTTTCTCTTTGATAAGCTGGATGTCCGTTGCTTGTCTTATCAAATAATACATATCCAATTTTTTCTTTTGTAAGTGATAAGAAATCTTGCACCAGACATTTGCTTATCCTATTAACTTGCAGTGTAGATGTATAAGCCCTTCAATGATCTCTGCTGCTTTGATGTAGGCTTATTAAGAAAATTCACTGCATAATGCACACAATAAAATTTACTTCATGTGCTTTGATGTAGGCTTATTAAGAAAATTGACTGCATAATGCACACAATAATATTTACTTCACGTGCAATTACTAAAGAGTTTATTTAGGAAGCTTTACTCCATCCAGTAATACAACTTCCATGCCCAGTTAATGTGTTATTAGAAATTAATTTCTAGGGACTAGTGCAGACTATAAATGGGGACCTCCATTAAAGTTTGGTTCTATATGTTACCAGAGCTTGTACAGATGTTTAGTATGGATTGCTGTTTTAAATGAATTTTTGCTATTGTTACTTGTCCTAACTCCTAGCTACTTTTAATATCCCAATATTTATTCAAAAAAGAATCAATAGCAAACCAATCTCCTAGGTGGAATCTGTTTTCATAGGTTGTTCGATAGTGCACCTCCATATTTGTAGGAACCATGTATTTTGCTCTTGAAATCTCCATATTTGTAAGAACCATGTATTTTGCTCTTAAAACCTCCATATTTGTATGAACCCATGTATTTAAATAAGTTTGGAATTAGTTTATTTCTTGCAACACTTGCTTAATTTTAGTACTTAAGAAGAATTTCCTTGGCAGAGCAATTGGTTGTTTACGCAAGTTTAGAGGTGTGTCTCAATTGCTTCATAATTTTCAACTGCTTCATTCAATCCTGATTGGGTCCCTTTTTCTGTAGTGTACATCTTATTTAATGGCTACAATTTATGTGCAGAAAAAGAGGGCTTTTTCAGAGCCACAGATCCACTCAATGTAAAACTAAAATTTGGTAGAGCTATGCATTCTGCAGACCAGCGAGTCGCTACTAAAAATCTATCTGTAAATGTAACAATGTACATGTGATGTATGTGACGCTACTAAGGCTCTTTCATGTATTTTACACATTCAGTAATGAGTAATGTCCACGGTACTTCAATTCAACCTGCATTGTTCCTAGTCTTTTTTTCCCCTCAATAAGCAAATATACATCTTGATCTCACCCCCTTTATCTATCATTAGTCAAGTTCCCGCACATCATGTGGTGCAACTTGTTATTAATTTCCTCTAATATTTGAATAATTTTTTTAAGACAACCTCTAACTATCGATGTATAAAAATAAAAAATAAAAAATAATAAAAAATCAATAATTTTCTTTGTAAGAAATTTTAATATTGAGTGTTCTATTTTATAGATAAAATAGAAAGATAATAAGAGTGATGTAGTGATTTCATCATACTTACAAATTTGAAAATTACATGATATAATGACTGATATAGATAAATGTGTTTCATATCTACTCAAGAATGCAAATATCATTTTGATAAAATAAAAATGTAAATATTCTTCAATTTTTTTTTTTTTACATTCCTAATTGTATGTTATTATTATTTTTTTTTCTTTTGTTTGACTTTGTTTCAATTGTTGCAAAATAATGACTGATATAGATAAATGTGTTTCATATCTACTCAAGAATGCAAATATCATTTTGATAAAATAAAAATGTAAATATTCTTCAATTTTTTTTTTTTTACATTCCTAATTGTATGTTATTATTATTTTTTTTTCTTTTGTTTGACTTTGTTTCAATTGTTGCAAAAACAATTAAATTTGAGCTAGAGTGCCATATTTCAAATCAATTTTTTTTTTCATATAAATCTTAGAAAAATTACATCAAAATTGCATTATACTTAAAATAAATATATAATAAGAATATGAAAATAAGAAAAGCCAGAAATGGAAGAGAGAATTGTAAATTTATAGTTAAATGATGGGAATAAGAAAAACCAAAAATAAAGGATGATAAAGAGATTGAGAAAAAATGATATTAAAGTAGACAGTAGTAGGGAGACAAAAAACTTAAAAAGTAAAAGGGAGAGAAAAGTTGGAGAAAGTGTAATAATAAGTTGAGAAGTTAATAACAAAAAAAAAAAAAGGTTAAAAATAAGAAAGATTGTTGAAAATCAGTGAATGATTTGACCGTTGATGTGGATCAATAAAAGCGTAGCAAACTGTTTAACTTTTAGATATATATAAATATCGATTGATTGATTGAGGAGGAGATGCCATTTGGTCAAAGGATCATTTGGTAGCTTATGCCCTTAAGCACATTATATTTCAGTTGTTTGAAATTCGCTTATTTTACTGAAATTGAAAACTTTTTGCTAAAAGTACTGTAAATAAAGGTAAAAGCTAGTTGAAATAGTATAGTGAGACCCATGGATAGTACCAAAAAATGTAGTAAGGCTCATGAATAGTAATAAAAATAAGTTGAATAGTAAAATAAGTTGACTTTTTAATTTTTATCAAACACACACTTTAACCATAACTTCCCAGCATTATCTTTGCTATACATGTCACGGAACTGTGCAAATTATGTTTTCAATTCTCTTCTTAAAAGTTCTAAACCATGAGGTATTGGCAAAAGAATTTCTTAGTTGTTGAAATGGAAAAGGACTTACCTTTAAAGTTTGACTATACCTTTCATTTTGGTTTTAGAATGAATTTGGACATTGAGCATTTGAGCTAGTCTTTTGGAAGAATGATATTTAAGTATGCTTGAGAGAACTTACCCAGAAAAAGAAGTATGTTTCAACTTTCAAAGTAGCTGTTGTATCTTTGAAATATTTGTGCTTCCTTTCTCTCTCTCTCTCTCTCTCTTCTAAGCTTGCCCTGCTGCTAGCTGTTTTGTCTTTGAAATATTCAGAAAATTGAATTTTATAAAGGTATTATATTAATAATGATCCTCGTCTTATGAACATTGAGCATGCTAGTCATAGTTACCGAACTGTGTTGAGGTTGACACTGCGGAATTTTTGTATTTCTTCTCTTGTACATAAAGACTTTCTACTTAAATTATAAAATATAGTCTATTGAAAAGAACTTACAAGATATTATACTTACCAAAACACGTAATGTAAGCATGTGACATGAGAAAAGAAGGTGTGTTACCGGGTTAGTACTTGTTTTGTCATGGACATAATTTAGAATTAGTGTCTAGATAAAATATGGTTTGAAAATATAAAATCTCAGAGAGTTACAGTGATTGATAAGTAGAATTATATGATGTCACAGTCACATGCTATGCTGTTCAACGTGTTGCTTAAAAAAATGGTGTTGTTTATAATATTGGGTATATCATGGGGGTGTTTGAAAATTGGACTCGCTAAAAGTTTCAAATTTCAACCTGCTACAAATGTGCTATGTTTATAAAAAATGTGATCAGTTACGTGCTAGTCTTTAGAATTTAAGCCACTTGGCGAAGTAGCGTTAAGCGAGGATATTTGTTGAGTGGTAAAGAAAGCAAAAGCTATGATAGTCTAAAATTATTAATTTTTCAAGAGAGAGTAAACCAGCCCAATTGTTCACTTCTTCTTCTAACAACCATGATAGTAATGTTTCATTGTTTGACTTAGGATTACTCTGTCTTTCTCTTCCCCACTCGTGTTGAAGGAATAATAGTATTGTTGTGCAAATTGCACCTAACAAATACACACGTAATGAGAACACAAGAATTTACATGGTCTGACAATCTACCTAGAAAGTTTCATAATAAAATAGAAAGATTACAACAATGACTTAATGACTCAAAAAACCCAAACCCCTAATACCTCCTAGCTTTCTCTCATAAAATGGACGAGACAAGAAAATCTCTTTTTCTTCTTCAAACATTCCTGCTGTACAATCAAATTGAGGCATTTCCATAATTTATATATTAGTTAAGGAAGATGGTGTTGTTATTGTTGTTGTTTAAAGGAACGTGTGTCTCTAGTTTTGAGTGGTAACTACTAACTAACTATACATGTCTATGTTGTTATGGCTACTACTAAGACCACTTGGGTTGATTTATTAGTTCACTTGTGGTTTTAATTGCAATCTATGATTATGAAATTTTTTTTTTTTTTTTTGGTTTCTCCATCTGAAGGCAATTAGAACAGAACTTTTATACTGATTCATTGGTAAAACTAACAAGTTGGTGGAGAAACACTTTTTATGCATTAAGCTGCAATGAATGAATAAGGAGAAACCAAACATGCATGATGATATAATCAGAAGGGAACTGCAGTAGTCCCACATGGCTTGTGTATGAGATACCGAGCTGTGGAGCTAAATATAAAAGTAGAGCAAAAGCACAAAAGAATAGCATCTTTGCGCTTGGGGCAATGACGCAGCTAGTGAGGTTCTAACCGAGGCGCGTCTATTGCTGGTTGAAAACTATTTCCAAACCCCCTCTTAGGCCTGGGTTTGGCCCTGGCCTTTGAGAATTTCTGCAAGGGCTCCCTCCGGGGTAAAGCCCTACAATTACTACTTCCAAATGTTTACTTAAATTACAAATTACCCTTTTATTTGGCAGTTTTCTGAGTTTTATGGTAAAAAAAAAAGAAGGTAATAAACATTACAAGTAGGGTAGGCATACAAACCTTGTTGAATGCCACAAATGCAACCGTCTGAAAAACCAGCAAAACGGGAGATCTTGTACAAAACTCAGAACAAGAATGAACTGCACAATGAATTGAGGCAAAAATGAAATGAGCTTCTCCACCACCAAGATTTCATGCTCCAGCTGAGGGAAGACATGATAAAAATATATGGAGAAGTACGGGTAATATGATAAAGCAATGCCTCATGCAAGAAGTCCCACCCATAAAGACAACAGAAAAAGGCAGTGCAAAATAAAAAGACAGCCCCCAAAATGAACCCAAAAAGTATTCTCTCCTTTGTTAATTCTCTTCTCAAGGTAAACCAGGATGGAACAGATCAGCCAGTCTTGTAATCCAACTGCTTTGAGGAGATTCTTGTTCACAACTCCAATTTTGAAGAGCTGGCTTCCGACCATATCGGTACACATATGGATCAAGAATCAAAAGAATAGAGAGAACATAGATTATAGGGTAGATTCTAAAATGGACCAGAAGCCCAAATCAAAATGCAGCTTGCAAGTTGCAACACACAACCTGCTGTGCAGAAAGATTAGGACATAAGGTTAGATTTATTATATATGACCGCCTGACCGGTAAAAAAACCCCATTGCAAACAATCATTTCCCACCATCTTAACTAAATCTAGGCTACTCCTTAATAAAAATTAACGTTCACTGGAAAGAGAAGGGAAATTTCTTTTGTTGAAATAGAAAGTGTTTCTGCTTTTCTTATAACCAGCCACCACATAACTTACTGTTTCATAAAACAAGCCAAATCCTTGCACATCTTATCAATTTCTCTCCTTTTACATTTTTTACAAGGTGAACATATTTAGAATACAACAGTAAATTATATCATAGAATGAAGAGTCTAAATTTAAAGGTCCCATATTTGAATAGCTTGCTGAAGCAATCAAATAATATACATTAAAAGAATAAACTACAAGATGCTCCAAGATGCTGCAATGGTTATAGAGTCCAGGATAGTTACTTCAACACCAAAGAAAACAGAGATGGTGCTGATGTTGTCTGGCACAGCAGAAAATTGCAAAAGAAAATGTGACTTTCTACATGCTAGACATTTCTCACCACAACGGAAATTTAAAAGAACCTTAAACAATCTTAAAGTCCTTAACTATACGGAATTGTCAAAAAAATATAGTTATGAGGCTTTAACAAAAAGTAAAATATAGTCTCTTGGCAGAAATAGTGTGTATTTACTATTTAGAGCCTACCATACTATGACAAGTAAACTGAAAATTGGATCAATATTAAATTATTAGAAGATGTATGTCACTCGTATAATTGAGAGTTATTTTTGTTGTAATATTCCATTTTCAAATACCTTTCAATGATTTGAGGGTCAAAGCTAAAGATAACTTGCATTTATCATAAGGCTCGGACCATAGACCTATAAGAACCGTTCGATAGTAAGGCAATTCATTTATAGTAGTTGATATTAGTTTCCCTTTAGAGCCAAAAATGATAAATTAAAAAAAAAAAAGTACTATATTTTTTTTTTGAGTTTTCTTGAGTACTATTTTTGTTAAGACCTTCACTATTTAGAGTAAAAAAAAAATTATCCAAAAACAAAAAGAGCTTAGTTGCTCAATAGACACCTCAACATTAAAGATAACACATACAATAACCTTTACAAGAAAATGTCTAGTGCTAAGGCTATTTCCATGAACTAAAATACCTGGAGTAAGGAAATGGTAAATTCAAGCGTACATTATGACAATCCACAGAACTCTTTTTTACCTTTATGATTTTGATAGCCAACATACACCTTCCCATGGATTATCAAAAGGTCAACATCTCTTGGGTACCCCCATTGTGATCTTGTTCCCAATTGCATGTGAGTTAGTGTGTGAACTTGCGGGAATGAGTTTTGACAAAAGTGTTTATCAGCTTAATCTAGCAGTTTCACGCTATAAAGAATATGAATTCTATCCAAATCTAACATCATAGAAATATGCACTAAAAAAAAGAAAAAAACTACAATTTTACCGTAGAATGCTTACATAACTCACGTGGTAGTAAATGTAATTGGTGTTACTTCACCAACATAACAAATAAATGTCTAAGGGTCTGTTTGTGATCTATTTATTTTGCTAAAACTGAAATCTTTTTACTAAAAATACTGTAGATAAAAATAAAAGTTAGTTGAAATAGTACAATATGACTCATGAATAATACCAAAAAGTACAATGAAACCATAAATAGTAGCATAAATAAGCTGAATAGTAAAATAAATTGGCAAAAATATTTTTTGTCAAACATAATCATGTTTTTGTGATTAGTGACTAATTAATTTGTAAAGTTTATATAGTAAAATTTGAAATATCCTAAGGAAAAAAAAAAAAAAAAAAGAGAAGAAAAAGGAAAAGAAACTTACACCATTCACGAGACATAACAGGACCCAAAGAACCATGGTACAACTACAAAGTACAAACACAAGAGGCTCACAGTTCCCACCAGTCCCATTTGTAAAAGTAAACGGATTGAACAGCCAGACCATAACAAAACTAACACACAGCTTCAAAACGCTTAGTATAAAATACCCCACAAGCAAATCTGTAATTTTCAAACAAAACCAATCGACACCCAAATCACAAACCATGCAAAAAATTTACAGTCAAACACACAAAAAAAGAAAAAAGAAAAAAGGAAAAGAAAAAAGAAAAAAGAAGTAGAAACTTTAATACTTATTTACACTATACCTGAAGCTGAGAAGAGAAACTTGCCCCAAGAGCGATGGTGTTAGAAATATTGAATAAGTGTATTGTATTTCTCAAGTAGTAGAATATACATGAGTGTCTTTATATAGGAGGCAGAGTGTGCAGTACAAGTAAGTGTGCTATACAAGTAAACAAGGTGGGTCTAAAGCCTACATACCCTAATACACGTTAACAGCCCCCCTCAAACTCAAGATGAATGTGAGACTAACTTAAGGTTGTCAACCAAAGTATGAAGACGTCCCTTAGGATGTGACTTAGTGAAAATATCTGCAAGTTGATCTTTAGAGGAGACTGAGATAAACTTGAGAGTACCATGGGCAAAATGATAACGGATAAAATGACAATCGATCTCGATGTGTTTAGTCTGTTCATGGAAGACATCATTGTGAGCAATATGAATGGCACTCTGGTTGTCATAATAAAGAGGAGTAGCAGAAGATGTGGACACACCTAAGTCTTTGAGAAGCTATCGTAGCCAAAGGAGCTCAGATGTGGTATCAGCAAGGGCACGATATTCTGCTTCAATACTGGAGTGGGCCACATGAGTTTGTTTCTTGCTTTGCCAAGAAATCAGAGAAGAACCAAGAAGAAAGTAATAACCAATGGTGGACCTGCGATCAGTAGGATCTCCTGCCCAATCAGCATCAAAAAATGCACGGAGAACAAGAGGAGATTGACCAGAGTAGAAAAGACCATGGAAAAGAGTGCCCTTTAGATATCGAAGAATGCGCAAAACAGCAGCATAGTGAGTCGATCGTGGAGCAAACAGATACTAGCTCACCTGGTGAACAGCATAGGAAATGTTTGGACGAGTGACAGTGAAATAGATTAGGTTGCCAACCAAGCGTCTGTAAAGAAAGGGATTAGACAATGGTTTCCCCCCTGAGGGAGTAAGATGCGCATTAAGTTCAACTGGAGTGTCAATAGTCTTGCTATCAATGAGTCCAGCTCGAGATAAGAGTTCAGAGACATACTTAGCTTGAGTAATATAAAGTTCATTTGTAGAATGAGTGATTTCAAGACCCAAGAAATAGCTGAGATGTCCAAGATCTTTCATCTCAAACTGCTGATTGAGAAAATTCTTAAGCTCTTGAATGCCACTGAGGTCATCACCAGTTATGATCATATCACATGAGAAGTAAAATAGTGCCTTTGTCAGTGCGACAAAGAAATAAGGCAGAATCATAATGACTAGCCATGTAACCCAAGCGAGAAATGGTAGAGCTGAATTTGGCAAACCAAGCTTGTGGAGCTTGTTTAAGGCCATAAAGTACACGTCGAAGGTGACAAACCTTGTTTGATTCAACAGAGAGACCAAAAGGAGGTTGCATATAAACTTCTTCAATTAAATCCCCATTAAGGAATGCATTTTTGACATCCATCTGAAAAATGTTCTATTTACTAGTAGCAGCAACAGCAAAGAGGGCACGAACAGAAGAGATACGAGCAACTAGAGCAAAGGTCTCTTCATAATCAATCTCATACTCCTGTGTAAAACCTTTTGCAACAAGATGAACTTTGTAGCGCTCAATGGACTCATCAGAGCGAGTCTTAATCTTGTAGATCCACTTATAACCAACCACAGATTTCCCAGGGGTGAGAGTCACCAAATCCCAAGTATGGTTTTTAGATAATATATCAAGTTTCTCTTTCATTGCAATCTGCCATAAAGGGTTAGTGGAAGCCTCACGATAGATGTGAGGCTTGTGCACTGTAGCAAAGGTAGTGTAACAATGATAGTCAAATAAATGTGTAGAAATGGATCTTACCCAAGTTGAGTGATGAGGTGGAATGTCTTGTGCAAGATCTTCAGGTGGAGCAGGAGCAGGAGACCTAAGCTCAGGGTTGGGTAGCTCGTCTTCAACCTGTGCATCTTTCACCTGTTCATTAAAGGGTGAACTAGGAAAGGGATCAAAGGTATCTGGTGGTTGGACAGAGAAACCTATAGGAGAATTAGGAGCAACTACAGGAAGATCAGGAGCAGCTATAGCAAGAATATGTGCCTCATCTAGAAAAAGATCTAAGACAGAGGAGGAAAATAAGGAGGCACAGAAGTGAAAAAGCTCGACAAAGGAGTGATATTCCCAAAAGACAACATTGCGGGAGATGCGAAGACAATGAGAGACATGATCATAACACCGATACCCTTTTTGAGTTTCGCCATAGCCAAGAAAACAACAAAGCCTTGACCGAGGCTCAAGTTTGTTATGCTCATATGGCTGAAAAAGAATGAAACAAGCAAAACTAAAGGAGCGAAGGTGGTGATAGTTTGGAGGTGACCAAAAAAGGCGCTCATATGGAATTTGATTTTGGATAACAGGACTTAGAATGTGATTAATAGCGTGAAGAGTAGTTTCGCCCCAAAAAGGAGAAGGAAATTTAGCAGAGAAAAGGAGAGCATGAACAATGTCAAGAATATGACGAAATTTTTGTTCGGCTCTACCATTTTGCTGAGAGGTACCTGGACAAGTTAGTTGATGAATAGTGCCATAGGAATGCAAAACAGCTTGGAAAGCATATTGAGAGTACTCAAGAGCATTATCAGATCGAAAAATTTTGATACGTTTGGAAAATTGAGTTTCAACCATTTTTGCAAAATTAGAATATACTTGCAATAATTCAAAACGATGTTTCATATGAAAAATCCAGCTATAGTGGGAATAATCATCAACAAACACAACAAAATATCGAGATCCACCAATACTAGAGACAAATGAAGGCCCCCAGACATTAGAATGAATTAGTTCAAAGATATCAGTGGACATTGATTCACTAGTATTGAAAGGAAAAGCTGGTTGTTTTCCTAACTGACATGAAGCACAATAAAAAAATTTATGTAAACACTGAACCTAACAAACCTCTAGAAGCCAAGTGTTGTACTCGAGAGGAAGACACGTGACCAAGTCGGGCATGCCAAAGTGTAAGGGAAGAAATAGAAGAAACTACAGCAGCTGCAGCAACAGAAACAGGAGCAATAAGTGAAAGACGAAGGTTGTCCACGGGAAACATACGGCCAACTCTGGGACTAGTCGTAAGCTCCTATCCCGTCCTTGGATCCTACACATTACACCCAAAATAATCAAAGATAATGCGATAACCTAACTCAGCTAATTGTCCCATAAAAAATAAATTGTAAGAAAGGTCAGGAATATTAAAAACACTAGGAACTGAGAGGTTGGAGGTCGAAACGGAACCTATATTATGACCAGACATTGTGGAACCATTTGTTGTGCGAATATTAAGAGGGTGTGGTGTAGGTTTAAGTTCAGAAAATAAGGACAAGTGAGGTGTCATGTGATTGCAAGAAGCATAATTCATAAGCCAAGAGGAAGGAGACATACCAGATAAAGCTGAGAGAGAAGAGAAATAAGATGCATTACCAACCATACGAATGACATTAGCGATGATGTTTTTAAGGTCATCTGTGGACATGGTGAAAGTGCATCCTAAAGACTTAGACTATGCAGAGATGGGAGCCATTGGTTGGACACTCTCAATGTTAGCAATAGTAGCAGCAAAAATTGAAACAACTGATTTGTTGCGACGATAGCAAGTCTCAATATTGTGGCCAAAACGTATGCAAAAATTGCAAAAACGTTTGCTAGATTGTCGGCGATGATTATTACAATAAGTAGAAGACATGTCCTTATTCTTCAGTTAAAAGCAAAATATGCAAAAATTGACTGCAAAAATGAAATCTACGCGAAAAACTATGTAAGGAGCACATGGACTGCAAAAAGTCAACTCTGGCAAAAATTCAACAGCTAGCACTAGTCAGAGTCAATGGCGGTTGACGCGGCAAGTCAACGGATGACATAAGCGTGATGACGTCAACGACTAACGGCGCTGACGTAAGCAGATGACATCAGCTAGGGCTGATGTGGTAGTGATGACGTCAGTAGGTAATCAGTGGCGTGGGTGGCGCTTGAGGCATGTGGATCAAATTCTCCGAAGCTTTGGGCGGCGGGTGGGCTATCCGATGAAGCCGATTCTTTTCCGAAGATGTAGATCAAAGAAAGACGATTTCGATGGTGTCGGTGGCAACAAGATTGGAGCAACCCTGGTGGCGCGTGAAGCGCATGGAAGATTTTGCCAAAACTTTGATCGGTACATGGAGGTGCATGGATGGTCAGATGAGGATTTTTTTTGGTGGCATTGTGTAGAGCGATTGAAAAGCTACACGGTGATATGTATTATGTCCTAATCGGAGGTCAGAGGTGACAAATCTGATGATGGCAGTGGTTTTGGCAGCGGAGGAGGAGCTTTTGGCAGCAGAGATTCAACCCTGAGGACCTCTTACGGCAGCGGAGCAGTCAGGAGAGCGCACTAAAAGGGTTTACTGACCACAGAAGTTGAGGCAACGAAAAATACCGACAAAACAAGACTGCAAGACACAAGAAAATTAGAGTAATGGCTCTGATACCATGTTAGAAATACTGAATAAGTGTATTGTATTTCTCAAGTGATAGAATATACATGAGTGCCTTTATATAGGAGGCAGAGTGTGCAGTACAAGTAAGTGTGTTATACAAGTAAACAAGGTGAGCCTAAAGCCCATATACCCTAATACACGTTAACAGATGGAAAATGGAGTTAGGTATGAGTAAAAAAGGGAGCAAAGGTGAGTATCTGAATGTGGATCTAAGATAAGGGGATTTGCCAGAGGCCATTAGAGAAGCAGCGTCGGAGAAAACAAGGTAATCAATGTCAGTGTACTTGAGCTCCATGTGGGTGTCTTGCCATTCACTGTATAGGTAGGGGCAAAAAAAAAAAAAGTCCACCAGCATATATACAAATTTTAATTGCCCCTCCCCCCCACCCCCCCCCCCCCCCCCCCCACCATTTTTGTTCAATTCACTCCTAGGCTATAGTTTCAATTGTAGGCCTCTTAACTCTTTTATCCTCTAATAAAACAAAACATGGCCCACTTATATTTAAATACCCAAGACTCTACCCAACAAAACAACATTTTATAACCCATTCTCCAACTCAAAATTAGAAGATTCAGAACCCTTTCTTTTGTTATTCTTTTTACTCTCTTTTTGTCTTCTGTTCTATGTACACCCCACTGCCCACTCCACTGGTACCAACAACCCCCAAACAAAACAAAACCCTTATCTCAGCTCAGCCCTCCTCTCAAACTCAGTCCTCACGATCCCAAAAGAAAAAACCTGACCATTATCTTCTTTCTTCTTGCTTTCTTAAAATAAATCATTCAAACTTTAGAGGGTTAGTTTTCAGTATCTTTTTCTTTCTTCAGCACTACACCTTCATCTCTTTTTAGTGTTTTTTTTTTCTTCTTCTCAACTATCTACACTTAAATATTCACATGCTCTTTAATTTTTCATAGATTTTTAGAGAAATATATGATTGAAGGCATGGGCATGGGGAGGTTGTTTGTGATGAGTCTTGAAGGGAAGATCTACTAGGCATTGCCACACCCACACGGTCCACACCCATCTTTGCACTTTGTGAAGATAAAGTTTCTAAGTTTTTTTTTTTTTTTTTTTTTTTTTTATTTATTACCTATTTTTGATTAGTTAGATATCATGTGGCAGTGGGTGTTGTTAAATTGTTTGGTTTATGTTGTGTATTTGTGTGTTTAATTTTTGCTTTTGTTTGAGGGGTTATTCTTAATTAAAAAAAATTAAAATGCAGGAAAATTTTAATGATAGGAATGATGATGGATTGACTGTTTAAATTATAGTGGAATTTTTTTTTCTTGAGTATAAATAATGTCCATATAACTAAGTAAAAATTTCTAATTAAAATTTTATTTTTTAAAGTTCTTTTAAGGTTAATTTTTGAGTCATTCTTAAAGCTAAAAGAATTATTAGCAAACGAAAAACAATTGATGCATTCTTTATGAAAAAGATGTTAGCAATTCAAAAATTATGACACCTATGGCTGTAGAAACAAATGTTGATACTTCGATGCCTGATGAACACCCCTCCAAATGTTCAAGAATTCAATTTAAAGAGATAAATTGCGATCCAGGATCACGTAAACAAATATGTGAATTTCCTATCAATAAACAAGATGAAATCCGACGAGCTTATTTCAAAGAAGGTCCATATCAACCTAAAAATATAGACTATCCATACAACGATGATACTCATCGTTGTCAATTTCAAGTTTCATGGTTTGAATCACATAGGGATTAGTTGGAATACTCACCTTTAATGGATGCGATATATTGTCTACCTTGCTACCTTTTTGGTAAGAAACCAATAGGTCGTCCCGGATCAAATGCATTCATTTCAACAGGTTTTAACAATTGGAAAAAGGTGAATGATGGAATGAATTGTCCTTTAATTCATCATGTAGGGAAAGATCCAAACTCCCCACATAAAATTGCTGTGAAATGTTACGAGGATTTAAAGAATTATTCACGACATATTGACAAGCTAATTGAGAAACAAACATCAAAAGAATTAGAGAATAATCGGTTGAGGCTCAAAACCTTAATAGAGTGTGCTCAATGGCTAGCATTCCAAGCTTGTGCTTTTAGAGGTCATGATGAAAGTCTTGATTCAAAAAATAGAGATAATATTATCGAATTGATAAAATTTACATCAACTTTCAATGACAAAGTAGCTAGTATTGTCTTGGAAAATGCTCCACGAAATGCCAAATATACATCACCCATAATTCAAAAGGAGATTTTGCATATTCTTGCCAGTAATGTGCGAAATGCTATTCGTGAAGAAATTGGAGATTCAAAATTTTGCATTCTCGTATTGACAAAGTAGCTAGTATTGTCTTGGAAAATGCTCCACGAAATGCCAAATATACATCACCCATAATTCAAAAGGAGATTTTGCATATTCTTGCCAGTAATGTGCGAAATGCTATTCGTGAAGAAATTGGGGATTCAAAATTTTGCATTCTCGTTGATGAAGCCCGGGATGAGTCAAAGAGAGAGCAAATGGCCATTATTTTGAGGTTTGTTGATAAAAATGGTTTTATTAATGAGCGTTTCTTTCATGTTGTGCATGTTAGAGATACTATTGCGTTGACCCTAAAGAAGGACATATGTGCTGTCCTTTCTCATTACAACCTCCACATTGAGAATATTCGAGGTCAAGGGTGTGATGGAGCTTGTAATACGCGTGGTGAATGGAATGAATTGCAAGCTCTATTACTTAAAGAATGTCCATATGCTTATTATGTACACTGCATGGCTCATAGGTTGCAATTAGCTTTAGTTACAACATCTAGAGAAGTAAAAGTTATTCATCAATTCTTTGATTATTTGACTAATATTATCAATATTTTTGTTGGTTCTAGTAAGCGTAATGATGAATTGCAATATGTTCAAGGAGAACAAATTGAGAATATGATTGCTTCTAATGAAATTGAGACTGGAAGAGGAGCAAACCAAATTGGTACTTTGCAACGGGCTGGAGAGACACGTTAGGGATCTCATTTTCAATCTATTTGTAGTTTGATAAAAATGTTTGATGCAACTTGCAAAGTTATCAATACTATCTCTAAGGAAGGGGCTCATTATAAACAACATGGTGATGTCGAGGGAGCTTATCAGGTATTAACATCATTTGAATTTGTTTTAGTTTTGCATATGATGCAAGAGATTATGGGAATTACTAATATTCTTTGCCAAGCTTTGCAACAACATTCTCAGGATCTTTTAAATTCCATGCATTTAGTTTCAACTACAAAATCACTTATTCAAAAGTTGAGAGATGATGGATGGGAGCCTTTACTTGCTAGTGTTACATCATTTTGTGGACAACATGAAATTGATATTCCTGATTTAAATGCTTGTTACACTAAAGCTCGAGGTAGATACCATCATCAAGATGAAGCTTTGACAACAATAGAACATCATTTAAGAATTGACATATTTACAGTTGCAATAGATTTTCAATTACAAGAATTAAATAGTAGATTTTGTGAGCTAACAGTAGATCTTCTCACTCTTAGTTCAGCATTAAATCCTAAGGATGCTTTTAGATCATTCAAAATTGGTAATATTTGCAATTTGGCTGGAAATTATTATCCTCGAGATTTCACTGAGCAGGAAAATTGTTTTTTGAAGCATCAATTGCAACATTATGAGCTTGATGTGACAAAGCATCAAGATTTTCAAAATATGGGTACAAAATCTGAGCTATGTAAGGGATTAGAAATTTCAAGGAAGTATAAATTCTATCATTTAACTAATAGACTGATTCATCTTGTGTTGACTCTTCTAGTTTCTACAACAACTACAGAACGAGTTTTTTCAGCTATGAAACTATTAAAAGCAAGACTTCACAATAGAATGGAGGATGAACTTTTGACAGATAATATGATAGTTTATATAGAAAAGGAAATTGCTGGAAATTCCACCATGGAAATGATTATGGATGAATTCTATTCCATGAAAAATCGTCGTCAAGCATGATTTTGATGTGAAATGTTTTTTTTTTTTTTTTTTGTGTGGATATTTTTGTATATGTCGATAGTGAACTAGACCATTTTTGTATGTTCATTAATGTTTAAGATATATCAAAATTGAAATTTCATATTCAATAGTCTTATGAATTATGTTTTTTATATCAATACTTCGAATCGGCCCCCCCATGTAAAAATTCCTGCCTACGCCTTTGCAGATTAAGATTACTCTGAAAATGGTTGATAGTACGAGGATCGAGCGAAAGTTCATGGTGGACATTATTGGTTTGGTTCTGCAAGTTCATGTGTAGGAAATAAAGTGTTTTGATGGGTACAAGGTGAAAGGAAGACTGACTTCCTCAACGGTGCCGTTTCACTCCCAAGTTCCATAATTAGTATTATTTTTATTTTTTTAAAGAGAAATGCTAACGAATGCCCTCAGGGTATTAATTAATAATCTATTTAAAGAAAGTTTTTATGGGAAAAGAAAAAAAAAAGTAATTAATATTTTGATAGCTTTTTTCATTTCCTATAAAAGTTGTGTCAAAATTTTCCTAAAATAAATTGTTAATCAATGTCCTAAGGATACTCGTTAACATAACCCTTTTTTAAAAGTCTGTTCCTATTGACTATTGTAAGTATAAGAAGTAACTGAACTCAAATGTGGTTAGCGCTTTTAATAAATCGTTATAAATGGGTATTAAAAGTTAGAACTAACTTAATAATTTTGAAAACATTACCTCACAAAATAGGCTCTTTACACGATTGTCAAGCATGTATATATTTTAATAGACTTCAATTTGTATTAAGTGTCATCCCATTTTTCATTTTGAAAAGTGTCTATACATATAGGTTCATGAATTTAAACTTAAAAAATATATAATAATAAAAAATGACTCAATTTAAAATTTATTATATTTCTATCTAAACCTTTGAATGTGTAATACTTTCAGCCCATTTAAAACTACTTTAGGTATATTTTAAACCAATTTCAGATCCCATTTAAAATAACTTCTAATCTATTTTTAAAAAATCTAGCTAGATTTTCTCACAAAAAATTATAATTAATTCAAATAGATTAAAAAAAAAAAAGTATACCATGTTCTAAAAAATAGTTGTTCATATCTTATTTGAAAAATGCATACATAAAACAATTTATTGTATCATAATAACAAAAATTAATTAAGTTAAGAAGTAATAAATTTTTTTTTTTCTACAATAAAAAAAAAAAAGAACAATTTGCATGTTTTACCAAATAATATTTTTTACAATAAAATTTTAAGAGTTGACAAAATATAAGAATGCGAATTTTAAAAAAAAAAAAAAATATATATATATATATATATATATAGATACAATGGTATTCCATCATATGAAGCAGTCCATGATGAGATTTTACCATTTTTATGTGAAGATTTTACCAGTTAAACTAACTGAAATCTACAAATATAAGAATAATCATTAATAGCATTTAACTTGTGTAGGATTTTTAATATGCATGTAAGTTTGTTTATTTTTAAATGTAGTGGTTACAAACTAGTTTAAACTAATTTTTTAAATCAATATCTTCTCTTCTCTCTCCGTGTGTGTGTTTTGTACTTAATATTCTAAAAAAAAAAGATCAATCTCTATTATCATTTATTCAGTACCAGTCAAAGTAAACTATGCACATAACAAACTCACACGTTTAATTAGTAGATCTAAACTTTGTTTACCAAGAACCAAAGTCAGGTAATTTTTCCCATATGTTCCATTTTTTTTTTTTTTTTAAAGGAAGGAAATCGTTGGCTACCAGATAAAGAATAGTTATAGTCCTATTCCGAGATCGAATTTAATTTCACTAACTGATATGATTACACCCTCGGTTTGACTTCATATTTTCAAAGATTAGATTTTTTTTTTTTTTTTAGAAACCTTCAAAGATTAGATTTAGATGTAATTGAGTGATAGATAGCACCACGTCATGGCATAGCTGTCATACAAAGCAAAACAGCATTGTCTCTTTCTTTTTTCAAGATTGAACTCAAATTAGCTCATTAATTATGTCTTTACCCATGTCATTGATCACTATATATATACATATATATATATATATATATATATATAATTATTAAATTAGGTAAAAGTTAATGGATGTTCTAAAAGTATTATTTTAAGAACTATGTTTAACAATATTTTATAATAAATAATAATAAAAAAGTAGAGCAATTAAATTTTTTTGATGACTTTTTGCATTTCTCATTAGAATTGTGTCAAAATTTTCCTAAAATAATTTATTAACAATTACTCTACAGGTACCAATTAACATGACCTATTATTAAATTATAATTAGAATTCTTTGTAATCATTTTCAGAGTTTAATATAACCTAATAAATACATAACGGGAAATTTAGCATACGCTATACGCAACATATACTTTTACAATTCTTTGCTTATAAGTCTGGACAAACATAAGAGAATTGCCATAGGTTAATAGCAACCACAAACTTGTTTATTAGAGTAAAAATTTAACTCAACCGCACATTCAATCACAATACTCCATATGCTTTTAATAGCGGACGATAGTTTTGTAACTTGAATTAATAAATCTTGTGATTGATTCTTATCTTGAAAAAAAGGATTTTAAAATGGATGATATGACTTAATAATCAACATTTGCTAACATGTTATTGTCAACTTTAAACTCATGAAAAGGACTAGAGGATTTACTGTTAAAACTGATGTGAAATAAAAGATTTGACACGGTTAAAGAGTTTAGTCTATCTAAGCAAAAGCCTCCCAAGTCCATGCATAGACATCGTGCTTTGACATTTTGATACGTACAGGTAATTGAAAGAAAACAATGCCCACATTTGACATACAAATACAAATACAAGAAGACAGAGCTGTAGTGGAAAATCTCATCTAAATGGGATTTCCCATTGCTCAAAATCTTTTATTACTTTCTCCAAGAAACAAGCACTTTTCATCAACATAATAAATTGGTTAATAATGAATCTGGAAGGTAAACCTAACGTGATTGCGTGTTGGGAATGCCGCAGCTTCACCTATAGTAGCAGTACTTTTTTCTTTTTCTTTTTTGAGAAAATTAGTAGCAGTACTTTTGTGTGTCAAACTAAAACTCTTCCAGAATTTCATATGGTAGTATGATTTTCAAACACGTTGTGTTAACAGTGTAAATGCAATATATAGTCACACATTAATGGATATCTGGCTTTCACAATCTTATAGAACTCTTTTTTTTTTTTTGTCATTAATGTGTGTTGAGGTTCAAAATAATTAAATGTCCATAAATAAAGCCCAAAGAGATGGAAAAGACATTGGGCCCATTTCACACAAAAAAGAGGAAAGAAATGATAAAGGGTGGGCTCTCATAATAAAGGAAAGAAAAGATAAAAAGAGGAAGAAGCCCAGAAGGACCTGATCTGGAGGTCCACGAAAAAGGGCCCAAGAAAACAGGTAAAGTCAGCAAGCCAAAGGAAAAAGCCCAGAGGGCAGAATTGGGCCAGGACGTCCAGAAGCTCCCCAGGGGAAGAGGATCCCTGGACGCGCGAAGAGAAGTTAAAACAAATTTGAAGAGAGAAAGGGGACAAAAGGCACGCGAGCCTTATGACCCAGACACGCAGTGGAAGTACAAGGCAAAATGCAGAAACTTGGTTCCAACCACTTGGAGAAAAAAGACAAGGAGGGGACCACTGGAAAAGCTGGAGCAAAAAGCCAAAGAGCCTCAGGACAGCCAACGGGGAAATCTGGAAATAGGAAACTAGCTGGGAGACTTTCATCTGGTCGCAACAAAGAAGAGAGAAACTGTGAAGAAAAAGGAAAAGACACGATCCTGAAACAATCAGGCGCGGGACAGACTTCAAGGGGCAAAAAGGAGAAATCATCAGTACCCCGGGAGCCCGAAACTATGCTATAAAAGGAGGGAGGGATCCATGCTACAGGGGACAGTTTTGACGATTAGAGCATTTTAAAGCATTTACAAGTATTCTTCCTGAGGTCTCATAAAATTGTAAACAAAGGGACTCTGTAAACTGAAGGGAAAACAGGGGAATTTGCTCCCGGTATCCCAGAGATAGCCGCTAAGGTACACGCTCGGATTCAACAAGTTCAAACTTTGCAAGTCTTTGAAGCTTGAATAGCTATCCAAGTCTGTGACTTTTGAACCCAGTTGGACCTTGCATCACGTCCTAGCGAGCCACTGTAACCACAATTAAAGGAAACTAATGAAATACACCCCACTAATCAAGGGATCTCCAGCGTGTTCATTATACTTCATTTACTGTACATTTTTCCTTACTGTTAATTTGTCATTCAATACGAATATGCCTTTTTGTTAGCTATTTTTTATTGTAGGAAGTTTGTTCTGTGCACCAATCAGTTCTTAAAATAGCCCCTTTAGCTGCGGAGAACTGATCCCAGTCCACCAAAAAATATCTCACACGGCCCAGAATCCTTGGGCCATAGTGCTAAAGAAAAAGCACTCTCACATTTTGGCGACTTCACTGGGGACTGGGTAAAGAAAAGGGAAGAAGCAATCCCTTCGCAGAACATGCCTCCAAGACAAAGGAACAGTAAGGGTGCTAATATGCCACCCACGGCCTCTGAGCCCGTGGGAGAAAATGAAGTGGCCTCCAGACAAAGAGGCGAGGTGCCCCTAGCAGAGCACGAAGCAGTATCAGAACAGAGGAATGCAAGACAGGAGCTAGACCCTGTAGCTCAGATGACTGCAATATTGAAAGATTTGCAACAAGAAGTTCGCCTTCTTAAAGAAGGCAAGACACAGGAAGTCAGAGACAATGCCCCTCATGTGGGCAACCAAGACGGAACCCAGCCAGAGGGAGGGTCAGCAGTGGGAGGAGGAACTAACCCCCAATACCTAACACTGGCAGATGTCAGTGCCCTCCTGGAGCAAGAAAGGGAAAAACTTTCTGGGACCCCCAAGCAATTTTCCCGGGATCCCCCATTCCCACCAGAACTCCTTGGTAAGCCGTACCCCAAGGGATATGAGCCACCAAAGTTCCATCCTTTTGATGGAAGGAATGGAAGTGTAGTAGAGCACGTGAGTAGGTTTGTCCACACTATGGGTCCCTACGCAGGAGACCGGGAGCTGTGCCTAAGAGAGTTTGCTAAGTCCCTAGTGGACAGAGCATACACTTGGTACACCACACTAAGACCTGGGTCCATTAAGACCTGGGACGAAATGATGGAAAGATTCTGTGCAAAATATTATCCTGGTGAAGACAAGGTCACTTTCCAAAGCCTTCAGATGGTGAGGCAGAGGCCTGGAGAGGATCCGGTCCAGTTCATCAAAAGATTTGAAGATGTGTCCCTAGACTGTTATGGGGACCATGAAGAAAAAGAGCTCGTTGAGACTTGCATCTCCAACATGCTTTTCGATTACAGACTCAATCTCGAAAATTTATGTATTACACAGTTTGCTGACCTGCTACAGAGAACAAGAAGGACAGCACAAACTATGAGGGCAAAGAGGGTGCCAGCGTCCCAAGCCATGACAGCATCGGTAGGAGAAAAAAGGAAGAGGCCTGATGGAAAGACATTCGAGGAACCACCGGTGATCCCATGTACTGAAGAAGAATTAAACCACGTCCTGGACAAATGGATTGGGGATGGAGTGGTTAGGCCGTTCACTGTGTCCAGGCCACCAACCGAAGAAGAAAGAAAAAATCCTTTGTTTTGCAGGATACATAACTATGTTAAGCATTCCACCAAGGATTGCTGGACCCTCCGCAGGCTTTTTCACAGGAAGCTGAGAGAAGGAACCTTGGAGCTCACCCAGAAGGAACCAGAAGTACAAAGGAACCCCCTGCCCAACCACAAAGGAAAGGGGGGTGGTAGCTGTGGTAATCCATGGGAACCCGGCAGAACCAGAAGAGCCAGAAGGATCCTTCCACCCAAACACAGTCAGGACCCTCCAGAAGAATCCCAAATTCAGATCACTATTCAATCAGCTGGGATTTGGACCAGAAGCGAGGAGGGTGGCCACGGAATCTCTCATGACCATAGCAGCAGATTCAGGAATGGAATGCTTCACAGCAGAATCACATGCCAGTCGAGCTTTCCTGGAGACAACCAATGCCATAACTTTCACTGATGAAGACATGGAGGTTGAGCATCCAGACCATCGCAGACCTCTCTACCTAATGGCCACCATAAATGGTGTCCAAATCAGGAGAGCACTAGTAGACACAGGGGCATCACTCAACCTCATAGCCCTGAGTACCTTGGAAGCCGTGGGCTTAGCTGGAAGGAGGATCCTGGGGGCTCCCATGGAGATAACCGGATTTGGAGGATCAGCAGAATCAACCGAAGGATATATACAGCTAGCCCTAAGGGTGGGGCCAATAGTAGCCTTGACCAGATTTCATGTAATCAACTCAGAGGTGTCCTACCATGTACTGCTAGGACGGCCATGGCTCCATAAGCACCGCCTTATACCATCCACGTACCATCAGTGTGTTAAAGGGAGATTGAATGGGAGACCTGTAAGGATCCCTGCCAACCACAACCCTTTCAGCCAAGGGGAAGTAAACTTTGTAGAAACAATGTTCTATGATGAGCTAGAACCTGATGACGAGAGTCCCATGCCAGGGACCCCAGGAGCACCCGTTTTAGAAAAGGAAGAAGGAGGAGGTACCCATGACTTGAGGGACCTCCTGAAGAGAAAAAGGCAAAAGAAGGAGCCCAGCACCTCAGGATCCCGAGAGTGTGTAGTAGTACGGGAACCTGGGGGAAGATTAATATATCGCTTGTGAAGGTGCGCGGGGCCTGAGTGCATCGTGCAGGAAGGTCCCGGACCACCAGAATGTATGATCGCCCAAGAGGAAGTCCCAGAGGAACCAGTTAAAGAGACACAAATCCAGCCTGAGGAAGAATTGCAGGAAGTAAACTTGGGGGCTGAACTGGGATCCCAGAAGCCTGTTTTCATCAGTAGCCAATTAACAACACAAGAAAAGGGGCCACTGGTGACTTTGCTTAAAGAATACACAGATGTGTTTGCATGGACCTATGATGAGATGCCTGGTCTGGATCCTGGGCTAGTGGTCCATGCCCTCAATGTGGACCCAGGAGTTAGACCAGTAATCCAACCAGCCAGGGTCTTTCACACTGACGTAGAAGCCCAGATAACTCAAGAGGTCAAGAAGCTGCTAGCAGCTGGTTTTATTAAGCCCATTCAGCATCCCAGATGGCTTTCTAACATAGTACCTGTGAAGAAGAAGAATGGCCAGATTCGTTGCTGTGTAGACTTCCGCAACCTGAATAAAGCATGTCCTAAAGACGAGTTCCCTCTCCCTAATATTGACCTCCTTGTGGATTCAGCTGCGGGAAGTTCTATGTTCTCATTCATGGACGGGTATAGTGGGTACAACCAGATTCGTATGGCCGCCAAGGATGCCGAGAAGACAGCATTCAGGACACCAATCGGAAATTTTTATTACACTGTGATGCCTTTTGGCCTCAAAAATGCAGGAGCCACATACCAGCGAACCATGACAGCCATTTTCCATGATATGATGCACGAGGAAATGGAAGACTATGTGGATGATATTGTGGTCAAGTCAAAAACTAGGACAGGACACCTTCAGGTACTTGAACGAGTTTTCAAAAGATGCAGAGAATACAAGCTACGCATGAACCCCATGAAATGTGCCTTCGGAGTATCTGCAGGAAAGTTCCTTGGGTTCCTGGTACATCACAAAGGAATAAGTGTAGATCCAGCCAAAGCCGCAGCCATTGCCACAATGAAAAGACCAACAACAGTGAAGGAGCTCAAGAGTTTCCTGGGAAGGGTCTCATACATCAGGAGGTTCGTGCCAGGATTGGCTTCGGCCACAGGAGGATTGTCTAAGCTATTAAAAAAGGGAACTGAGTTCACTTGGGGAGCAGAACAACAGGAAGCCTTTCAAAGGGTCCAACAGATCATGAACCATCTGCCCACTCTCCAGGCACCAGTACGTGGACGACCCCTGCTATTGTACTTGGCATCAAATGCCCAAGCAATAGGAGCCCTGCTGGCCCAAGAGGATGATGATGGGAACGAGCAACCTGTTTACTATGTAAGCAGAACACTCAAGGATGCCGAGACTCGGTATCCCAGGATAGAAAAGGCTTGCCTAGTAGTCATCTACGCATCACAGAGGCTGAAGAGATACTTCTCAGCTCACCAAATCCTTTTGGTGACTAAGTCACACCCCATAAAAGCACTCCTGCATCAGCCCCTCCTAACAGGAAGAATCGCACAGTGGCTGGTCCTGCTTTCTCAATATGACATAGGCCTGAGGACCCCCAAGGCTGTCAAGAGTCAAGCCATAGCTGACCTCCTGGCACAGTTCCCAGGGAAGGAGGAGAGCTCGCTAAGTGAAGAAATCCCAGGTGAGGTAGCAGTAGCAGAAATCCCAGGAAAGAAATGGACAATGAGATTCGATGGGTCAGCCACAACAACTTCAAATGGGGTGGGAGTCGTACTGAGCTGTGAAAATGGGGACACCATACCTCTATCTTTCAAGCTTGGTTTTTCCTGCTCCAATAATGCAGCTGAGTATGAGGCGTACTTAACCGGACTAACTATAGCACTCAGTATTGGGGTGAAACACATGAGAGTACTGGGAGATTCCAATCTTGTAGTCTCACAGGTGAAAGGTGACTTTGCACTAAGAGAAAAGAGTTTGGCAGCTTACAGGACATGGGCACAGAGGCTGGAGCAGGAATTCCTGACCTTTAGCATAGAATACACTCAGAGGAGTGAAAACAGGTTTGCAGACGCGCTTGCCACCCTGGGATCCCAAGTACCATTCAAAGGAAAAGACACCCTGGTCAGAATAGGAAGGCAGGAGCATTCCATCTTAAAAATCCTCCAGCAGATATCCCCCGGAGAGTCCAAGCAGTGGGACTGGAGGAGTGAGGTAAAAGAAAAAATGAAAGAAACAGGATCCGGAGGAAGTGTCAAGGAGCTGAGGGACTACGCTCTGATAGAAGGAGAACTATACAGAAGACTGCCCGGAGGAATCCTATCTAGATGTATCAACGAGAAAGAAGGGAAGCTAAGATTGGAAGAGCTACATGCCCAAGTTTGTGGGACCTTAGAAAAGATCAGTCTATATAGGAGGATGCAGCGCATGGGGTACTACTGGCCAAATATGAACAAAGAAGCATCAACCATACAGGAAAAATGTCAAGAATGCCAATCCTCGGTGGACAAGGAAGAAAGCTATGCTGTATTTGTTACAGAAGATTGGAGGACTCCCTTCATGGAATACTTGGCGCAAGGGATCCTACCAACTGACAGGACACTGGCCCACCAGCTCAAGAAGCTCACGATCAGATATTTCTTACAAAACGGGGTCCTATTCAAAAGGGGATACAGCGGAGATCCCCTAAGATGTCTGGGACCAAAGGAAGCCAGGGAAGTAGTCAGGGAGGTCCATTCCGGTGATTGTGGAAGCCACCCAGGAAAAAGGAGGCTCTATAAACAGCTATTACTGTTGGGGTACTACTGGCCAACAATGAAAAAGGACTCCGAGGAGATGGTCAAGACCTGCCACGCATGTCAAGTCCTCGGAGATGCCATCCACACTCACCCAAACACGTTACAGGACATGACAACCCCATGGCCTTTCCACACTTGGGGACTCGATCTCATAGGGCCTATAAATCCTCCATCCGGTGGTTACATATGGATCTTAGCAGCCACTGAATACTTTACAAAGTGGGTGGAGGCCATCGCCTTGAAAAAGGCCACTGGAGCAGCTGTAGCCAATTTCATTCGAGGCCATATCATTACAAGGTTTGGGATCCCCAGGAGGTTGATCAGTGATAACGGAACCCCATTCATAAATAAAGATATGAAGGGGTTAACTGAGGCTTACTACATCAAGCATGGAAGGTCTACACCCTACTACCCGCAAGGGAATGGCCAGGCAGAGGCCACTAATAGGGTGATATTGAAGATCCTTAAGAAAATGAAGCAGGAGTATGGGGGAAAATGGAGTGACCATCTGGCAGATGTACTCTGGGCATGCAGGAGCTCTGTGAAAACAGCCACGGGATTCTCACCATTTTCCCTGGTCTATGGGACAGAAGCCATCAGCCCAATAGAATTAATCGTTCCCACACCAAGAGTAGTACTCGAAGAAAGTCAAGAGGACACCGAAGACACAAACAATGAGAGGAGGTTAGCAGACCTAGAAGGAGTAGAGGAAGCAAGAGAGCTAGCCAGGAGAAGAAGCCAGAGGTACCAACAAAGGATGACAAGAGCATATGCACAAGCAGTACGCCCGAGGGCTTTCACTAAAGGGCAGTTGGTACTAAGGACAGCAGAACATGTAAGAAGAAACCTACCGGGACCCTCCAAATTTGCCCCGAAGTGGGAAGGCCCCTACATCATCAGAGAGGCCCATGACAGTGGGTACTACTACCTTACCAAGGAAGATGGGACAATCCTGACAGAGCCCATAAATGGGAAGTGGCTGAAACAATACTACGCATGAGGAGAAAGAATTCTCAGTACACTGGAACCCCTTTTTGCCAAGACTCTCCAACCTGCTAAGTGTTTCTTTTTTATATATATATTATTGCTTAAGTAATTTTGCTCAAAAACTCGGGATAGAAGAACATTGCATGATCCTTTATTATCTTTGTTAAAATTGCTGTATCCCTTGAATGACATTTATGTTTTAAAATCAATGAAATTTCTTCTTTTTCTCAGTTATTAAATCCTAAGTATCACAAAGTCCTAACACGGACGAAATTAGGGGAGGATGCCTGAAGAAATCTTCTTGCATAACCCAGGACCACCCCACAGATAAAACAGTTAAGTTTAAATACATGGTCTAGGATCCCAGGCGTATACTGAGGATACCTAGCCCAGTACTTGATAAAAAAAAAAACCTGTCAAGATTCATGAGCTGGGACAAATAAAATGTACCCAGTTCAGTACTTGCGTAACCGAGAAGAAAAGGGAGGATACCGGGGAAAAACTTTTGATGCATAACCCAGGATCACCCCACGGATAGCAAGAAAGCAGCTAAGTCTCAAATACATGGTCTAGGATCCCAAGCGTATACTGAGGATACCTAGCCCAGTACTTGACAAAAAAAAAGGAGAAACCCGTCAAGATTCATGAGCTGGGACAAAAAAAAAATATATATATATATATATATTACTCAATGTACCCAGTTCAATACTTGCGCAAAAAAAAGAGAATGGGTACCTGACTGGAACCTGCAACAAAGCTTGAATCACAGATCAGGACTCAGCAAAAAAAAAAGACAGAAGAGAGAGACAAGGAAAGAAGATCCACATGCCATTAAAAGGGATCAGGAGCAACACTTAGAAGCTATCATAAAAACACCAATACATGAAAGCAGTCTCAAAGCAGATCTAAAAAAAAAAGAACCAGAAGCATTGTTCAATCAAAGAAATAAAAAAAAGAAACACTTATACAACCCCAAATTGTCCATACAAAAAAAAACTAAGAAAGGAGGCCGGCGAACAAGGAGCCATCCGAGGGAAGAGCAAGGACAGCCGAAGAGGAAAGAACCTTCTGCCTTTTAACCTTCAGATCCTGCAAAGTCTTGTGAGCATGAGCCAAAGCTTCCTCAGCGGCAGCAATCTCAGCATCAATACCTTTAGAAGCTCGCCTCTGGAAAAGCACTTGGGCTAATGATCGCAGATACTCCAGCAAAAAGGACAGATTGAACTTGGCTTCCAAGAGATCCTGGACAACTCCCCTCCATTCCAAGAGCTTTTCCTCAGATAGAGAGTCTAGCGAAGAATCTCTCAATGAAATCAGCACAGCACACAGCAGCTCCATCAGGATGTTCCCCAGAAATACTCCTCCTCTAAAACCAAGGGTAAAGTCCCCATGACTTTTAAGCAGTCCTTCTAGCAGTGGTAGGCCTTCCGCAGGCACAGAGAACCGCAGGAAGCTGCCATAGGAGGACCCGAAATGGCAGAAGTGACTGGCAGGGAGGCTGTTGAACTCTAGAAGATCAAAGCGAGCCAAAAAGGTGGGGAGCCTTGAAGAAGGATCTGAAACAATCACCTCCGGAGCCTCCCCCACTGTTGCATCATCACCTGGAGTCCCAAAGGAACCCTCAACCCCCTGAACAGCATGAAGGCCAACAACCTGAGCAGATCCTACACCCCCCTCAGGAACCACAAGTTCAGAATCTTTGATATCAACTCCTGCAAAAAAAAAAAGAGAGGAAAGAGAAGGAGGGGGGGGAGAGGCAGACTTAGCTTTTTGTTCTAAAGCAAAAAGAAAAGGGGGGAGGGGGAAAGAAAAAAAAAAAAAACAAAAAAAAAGGGGCAGAAGAGAAACCAGTATCAGCCTCTTGAGGCGGGGTTCCCTCCTCTTGCTCCCCTGACCGTTTGAAGGACTCTGGGAAAGAACACATGGCAAGTTGAAGAAAAGGAGAGGAAGCCTCAGCAAAACGGCTAAAAGAAGGCAGGGATACAGGGGGCTTCGCCATATATAAAAAAAAGGGGGCAGAAAGAATGCGATAGAAATGATCAAACCTTCAGAATCATCTGATTCCAAAGAAGTAGCAGCACCAGAGGCAGATCTCGCAGTGGCTTGGCCTAAGAAAAGGAGGAAAAGAAAAGGAAGAAACTCAGAAGGCTATATAAAAGAAGAGGTACAAAAGAGATAAAGACTAAAAGGCTGTGTAAAAGAAAGGAAGGGCTCACCTGTTTGCCCGGGTGATGATGCGCCTCCCAAAGTCCTTGTGCTTAACCCAGTTTGAGGTAACACAGCCCTGGCAGGACTGAGGGTCTGTTCAAGCTGAGGACCTGGGGACGCAGGAAGCTTGGGAGCCTCAGGATCCTGGGCAGCCTGGACATCCTGCATTGGTTGCCCGATCTCCTCAGCTATGCCACCGCTGGGAGCCTCCTCCTCCCTACTCTGGAATGCAGCTGCAGCCATCTCCTCCTCCAAAGTCTCATCAACCACAGGGGGAGGAACCTCAACCTAAAAAAAAAAAAGAGAGAAGTGGAACAAAAAGGGGGAGGGGAGAAAGACGGGGCATGAGCAACAAGGGCAGCACCGGTGTATAGCACTTGTAAAATGAATATGAAGAAAACCATACCACATCTTCACCAGAAGACTGGCTTCTACCCTTCATAGGGTCTAGCTTACGCTTGGACTGCAGGAAAAACAATCACTCATTAGTCAAAAAAAAAAAGGAGGGAAAAGAAAACAACAAAACTACAACCTAAAAGAGTAAAGAAGGAAAGAGGCCTTGCCCTTCTCTCTCTCTCAACAGGGTCTCCAGGTCTCTGTTGTTTACTACGGGTACGTCCAGAGGGTCCCGAGGAACCATGAACTGAAGGACTCATAGGAGCCTGGGGAAAAGAAGACTCTACCTTAGTCTTCACCCGGCCCCTTATGGCCAAGGGCTGCTCCACTTCCTTCTCCTCAGCAAGTATCAACTGTTTCTGAGATTTCCCAGTTTTCTTCTTCTTCTTTGACTTGGGCTCAACGTCCTCTACACTCTCTTCAGCCGCGGCCTCCTCCAACTTTTCCTGCTTGATAGTTTTCCCTTTACTTGTGCCAACGGGAGTGCTAGCACTTACAGCCTCTACTGCCCCTTTCTTAAGTGGTACCCCAGTAGAAGCACCAACAACAAGGTCACACCCCAACCAGGCCTCTGGGAAATCTCGCGCATAAGTCACCCAACCTTCCCTAGAAGCATGCCATTCTGCGAAACCAGTTTTGCTGCTCACAGCAGTGGAAACAATACCAGCAGTAGGCAGGGACAGACGCCTGTTGAATGTCGGGGCGGAAGAAATATCAGGGTTGGGTACTCTCCCAATCATCCCAGAACCAGCATAGTCAGCAAAGGACTTCTGAACCCTTCTCCAATAACCAGCATAGCCACTTGAGGCAAAAACCCCTCTCTGAGAGTTAGGCACTACAAATTGAGGACTCCGCCTCGACCAATAAGAAAAGGCCTGAAGTCTCATGAAGGGATCCAAGGAAGGAAGAGAAGGAACTACATCATTAAACACTGGGGGAATATCCTGATCAAAGCCAAACTGCCGAAGTACTCGATGCGCCGAGTAATGGGTGTACCGTGGGCCAGTCGAAGAAAGCACAGGAAGCCAGGAAGGACTGATGCAAGCCAAATAGGCTAAGCTACCTTCATCACCACTACGTAAATCAAAAGTGTTCCCTGTAGAAGTCAGAAAGGGAGATAACACAGAATTGCAAACAAAACCGGGGCCAAATTCCCGGGGGGAGCGCCAATTCAAATGGCCTGCTTGATCAAATAACTCAATCAAGTTAAGATTGCCACCTTTTAGACTCAGCCAACGAAAAATAATAGGAAGGCTGTCAGTAGAGCTACCACAAAGCCCTTTTACAACATCAGGGGATCCCTGAAACTTATCCTTCACAAACTTTAAATTCCTACATTTTGCTAAAGTAACTGAGGAACGATCCCACATAAATACCTGAAGAATGGCGCAATGAAGCGTAGAAGTAATAACATAGCAAGAATCACCCTCAGCCTCATCTCCATGAAGTTGATCCAATTGAGAATAAACATGGCCCAAAAACATGGGGGCTAGAGGATATTGAGCGCCCTGAGCCAACCTAATCGCCAAAGGAAAAAGAGTGGACTTGATTCCATACCCAGGGAACTCGCTGAACAGAAACTTACTAAGCCAGAATGCAAGGAACCCGGCACGCCTGACTTCCTTATCCTTCTCACGCGAAAGAGTCATAACCCATCTACCCATCCTGGCCGGTTTCCCACCAGAAGAAGCAGTACGTCCCCCAAAGTGAGCAAATAATTTCTCTTCCACCTCAAGGTCCTTAGCAGAAAGCTTGATATCAAAGGGGCTTTCATCCCCAAGCACCGGAAGGAGAAGGTTATTGACCACATCCTCCAAGGTAACAGTCAGTTCACCAACGGAAAAGGAGAAAGTGTGTAGAGCGGGACACCAACGGCGCACCAAATGCCTAAGGCCTTTGGCATCTCTGAAACCCTCGAGATTCCTGGAGATAGCAACTGCCTTCAGGACGCCGGCACGCTCCAAGCGACCCACAAACTCCTTATCAGCAAGCTCGTTATCCACCCAAATGGGCCAGCCTTGGATCTTTCCAGCGACAAAATCGAAGAAGATGGGGACCGCTTCCCGAAGTCCCTGCCTGATTTGGAGATCAAAAACCTCCCTAGGGTCTGGAACTTGTGCAGAACCAGCAAAACCCGCTGGACCAGAGAATACCCAGGCGTGAGGAGATGGAGGGGTTTCACCATGGGACACCCGAGGAAAGAATAAACTGGGAGAATACCAAGGGTCTCGCAAAGGAAAAGCAGGGCGACCGATGACAGACTCATCTTGCGCAGAACTAGAAGAGCCCTCCTCTTCAAAGGGACTAGGAGTACGCTCTTTCCTTTTTCGAGAAGAGGAAGAAGCCATTAAAGCAATGGGTATCTGGAAAGAAGAAAGAGAAGATAGCGATGATACTGTTCGAAAGAAAAGAAAAGGGCTGAAAATGGAAGACTCAGTTAGACAGGAAAAAGGAATAAAAGAGAGAGTACTAGAATGAGGGAATAAGAGCAGTTAGAGAAGGCAATGTGTGGAAAGACGCGCCAGTTGACAGGAATTAAATTCAAAAGGGAGGAAGTTATCAGCAGTTATTAATGAGTATTATGGGAAACGTAAAAGTAGGTGGTGGGAGTTTTATTTCAACTCAGCTGCCACGTCCCACGAAAAAAGGAGGGGTTACAACAAAAAAAAAAAAAAGAAGAAGAGAGAGAAGAAGCCAGGATGCCGAGGAAATGCAAGATCAGGATCCCCATGGAAAGATCAAAACAAGAGAGAATCCTGCAAGAAAAAAAAAAAAAAAAAAAAAAAAAACTCACGCATGGGCTGCAGGCAACCCATGAGCTCGGGGGGCTAAATGTTGAGGTTCAAAATAATTAAATGTCCATAAATAAAGCCCAAAGAGATGGAAAAGACATTGGGCCCATTTCACACAAAAAAGAGGAAAGAAATGATAAAGGGTGGGCTCTCATAATAAAGGAAAGAAAAGATAAAAAGAGGAAGAAGCCCAGAAGGACCTGATCTGGAGGTCCACGAAAAAGGGCCCAAGAAAACAGGTAAAGTCAGCAAGCCAAAGGAAAAAGCCCAGAGGGCAGAATTGGGCCAGGACGTCCAGAAGCTCCCCAGGGGAAGAGGATCCCTGGACGCGCGAAGAGAAGTTAAAACAAATTTGAAGAGAGAAAGGGGACAAAAGGCACGCGAGCCTTATGACCCAGACACGCAGTGGAAGTACAAGGCAAAATGCAGAAACTTGGTTCCAACCACTTGGAGAAAAAAGACAAGGAGGGGACCACTGGAAAAGCTGGAGCAAAAAGCCAAAGAGCCTCAGGACAGCCAACGGGGAAATCTGGAAATAGGAAACTAGCTGGGAGACTTTCATCTGGTCGCAACAAAGAAGAGAGAAACTGTGAAGAAAAAGGAAAAGACACGATCCTGAAACAATCAGGCGCGGGACAGACTTCAAGGGGCAAAAAGGAGAAATCATCAGTACCCCGGGAGCCCGAAACTATGCTATAAAAGGAGGGAGGGATCCATGCTACAGGGGACAGTTTTGACGATTAGAGCATTTTAAAGCATTTACAAGTATTCTTCCTGAGGTCTCATAAAATTGTAAACAAAGGGACTCTGTAAACTGAAGGGAAAACAGGGGAATTTGCTCCCGGTATCCCAGAGATAGCCGCTAAGGTACACGCTCGGATTCAACAAGTTCAAACTTTGCAAGTCTTTGAAGCTTGAATAGCTATCCAAGTCTGTGACTTTTGAACCCAGTTGGACCTTGCATCACGTCCTAGCGAGCCACTGTAACCACAATTAAAGGAAACTAATGAAATACACCCCATTAATCAAGGGATCTCCAGCGTGTTCATTATACTTCATTTACTGTACATTTTTCCTTACTGTTAATTTGTCATTCAATACGAATATGCCTTTTTGTTAGCTATTTTTTATTGTAGGAAGTTTGTTCTGTGCACCAATCAGTTCTTAAAACAGCCCCTTTAGCTGCGGAGAACTGATCCCAGTCCACCAAAAAATATCTCACACGGCCCAGAATCCTTGGGCCATAGTGCTAAAGAAAAAGCACTCTCACAATGTGTTACCAATATTGTGGAATATTGCAGGTTGAGATGCAACGTGCTGCATGTTATTTGAGAAATATGCCTAACTAGGTTTGGACTTTTGGAGTTTTTTAGAAGCCAAATGTGAGCCACGCTACTCAAATTGTTTATAAACAATTAGGCCCATTTGCTAATGTTGTTCTAGTAAGGTTGTTTATATTTTTTAAAAATACGTGTGAATGAAAAAGTATGTAGAAATATGTGTAATGTTGTTTTTTAAGTGCATGTACCAAATGAGCTCTAATTACACCGATTACTCAAAAAGTCTCACATTCTTTCTTTTAATTGTGTGGTTGGCCTTTCTTGCTTAACCTTGCTGCATGAAGAAATACTAATTGGTTGGTATGTGAGCCCAAAAGCCACTAAGGAATACTTGTGGAAATGTGACCCCACAATGAAATTTGAACAATATATTTTCAATTGGAGATAATATACATAAGTCTTTTTTTACTTAAAATCTAGAAATATATATATATTTTTTTTTTTTTGCGGATTGTACTCTTGTGCACTCATAAACCTTCTCCTATAATTTAATTCCAAGTTATGGACATTAATTAATTTGTTTCATGAATCAGATTTAATCCAAGTTTTCTTGCAGGAGAGAACCAGACAATACCACATAGGTGATAAGACTCTTTATTTTAAGGTAACTTCTACATGTACTTAGAAACAATTGTTAGTGACATAATCAAGAAGTTTTTTTGTTTAACTATTAATGTCTCACCAATCTTTTACTATTAAATATAGAGACAAATTAAGATTTCAAATTTGCATTTTCTTCTGTCTAAGTCAGAAAATATTATATAATTATTGAAGGACACAAGAATTGGAGAGTAAAAGGCTACGAGGAAATTAATATATAGTTTATGTTGTATCTCATCATAAAATGTTCTGCAAAGTTTTTTCTATATAGAGTTGAGAATGATGGTACCAACTACCAAGTTTTCTGCAGACTCCCAGCCAACTCGTATGTTCTACAAAGCAGCCTCACATCTTTGAAATCTGATCCGTTTTCACCTAACTCTCGGACACTTTTGAATCTCATCGCTTCTCATAAATGTTTACAAAATGGCCCACAAAATTGCACAGAGCAACAAGGCAACAACATAAATAATGTCTATTGACATGGACCATGAGACAATGATAGCCTAAATTTGGGTAGTATATTCACTATTCAGGGATCAACTTAATTGTAGAGGATGATTTCAATTTTCAACCTTCAAGCAAGGGTCCATGGACCATGAGACAACCATCAGTGGCAGCTCAAGAAATCTTTTTTAGATAGTCATTAAGAAATTAAGAAACGTAAATTATACGAATTTTAATTTTTTTTTTTTAAAAGAATTTGAATATGTTGACATCACCAAAAAAAAACACACACACACAAATATATAAAGTTTTAAAATTTCTTTCTACTAAAAAAATAAAAAAGTAAAAAATGACTGATAAAAGATCAAGTGAAAACTACAAATGCTAAAATAAATGCAATAAAGTGAGAAAAAAAGTCTAAAATAATGATAAAAAAGAGAAAAATGGAGAAAGTGAGTGAAAAAGAGAAAGAGAATAACATATAATACATGCGATGATTGCGAAAGTAATAGTGATAATTTTTTAGTGAAATATATATTGCAAGTTAGGTCTTAATATGAACAACTTCACTTACAAGTAAAGCCGCCACCGACAAGTCGCCACCGACAAGTCGACAACGATAGCCTAAATTGGGTAGTATTCCCTATTTAAGGATCAGCTTGTAGAAGATGATTTTCAACCTTGGCATAGTGGAAAGAAGAAAAATCATCGCTGTTAATCAGGCAAGGGTTCATAAGAGAATAGATCAATTACACCACACCATGAAATTCTTTTTTTTTTTTTTTGTGGGGGGGGGGGGGGGGGGGGGGGGGGGATTGCATATTTTGTCCATATTCTAACATTTGCTCAAAATCATCTTTATATTTTAAGGGATTGGCTTACCTCTAATACTTTTTTAATTGGATATGTCATTTTATTTTAAATATATAATGACAAGTGGTAGTAAATTTTAATCTTCACATTTTATTTAGTTAGTGGTTGATGTGACAGTTTCTTATTAAAACAAAAGAAAATTTCAGTTAAAAAAAATATTGAAAGTAAGCTAAACCATATTTTAAAATGTTTAAAATAATTTTTACTACGTTTAATAAATGAAAGATGTGATATGTCAACTCTTAAAGTTAATAGGTAAAAACGAATTACTATTCTTAATTACAGTGATCATTATGTACTGTAGTTTATATGAATGGAATAATTAATTAAGATAGGAAACTGGTCTACCTATGCCAGCTATGATCTAGGAAAATAAGAAAGGATAAATAGCCGCTCAAAATAAAATGAAAAAAATATATCGATTACCCTTTTTTTTTGTCAGATTAAATAATACTTAAAGTCCTTTATGTGATAGTTAGCTGAAAAGAAAACAATAGAGATAGTATCTACTTGTCATTTAAAAGGAGAAAAAAAAAAAGCACCTAGGATTGTTTGGGATTGACTTATTTTGTTAAAATTAAATTTTTTTTATTAAAATTACTGTAGATAAAAGTAAAAATTAATTGAAGTAGTATAATGACACTTATGAATAGTACTAAAAAGTGTAATGAAACTTATAAATAGTAGCAAAAATAAACTGAATAGTAAAATAAATTGACAAAATGAATCATATCAAACAGACACTTAACCTGTCAACATTACAAACTGAACTCTAAACTCTAAACTCTAAAATCTCACCATATTCATTGAAGTCAAATTATTTAATCTCAAATCTTTTACCTGACTGTCATTATATTTGACCCCTTAAGCGAATTACCAAACATCTTTTACTTAACATAAAAGAATTGAAGCCCATTTTAGCTCTCAAAAATAAGAAAAAGAAAAATCGATGTGTCCTTTGAAACTTTCTTTAAACTTGGGAGTTTGAAGAGAAGGGGTCGTGTTGCATTTTTCTATGTCACAATCACATGGAAAGAGATAGAGAGACAAAAATTACTATCCAGTGTCCATACCACACACGACCAGGTGGCACTCTTAAACCGAAAAATGGTCCAATTTTCCACTTTCAAGCCACTTTAGCATTCTTTATTTTAAAAGTTTAAACGTCATTTATTTTTTTGGAGTCAACAATGCTACAAGTCCAATGGTCCAACCAAACCAACCACTACGCATGCAATTTGTTATTATCCACGGCATGTATGTCTGCTCACACTACTACGACTCCCCTCGTTTTTCTCTTTTGGTTTCTTTGTGTTCATATTTCTGTGTGTGTGTATATATATATATATATATTTTTTTTTTATTTTTTTTTTTTTATGGTACAAGGTTTAAAGTTTATTGAACATTCTAGACAACTTAATTATGGCGAAAATTCTCCATTTTTTATTAGATCTTGTTCACAGCTACTTGTGTCTATAGGTCAAAACTTTAAAAATATGCATGAAAAAAAATAAATAAATTTCTCTCCATTGATCACCTTGGACTGATCTCAACCGATAAAAATGACATTAAGAAGAATGTGAATCTGCCACTTGGCAGTTTTATGTTAAGGGCTCTTTGATAAGAAGGAAAAGAAAATGTTAAACTGTACCTTGGTTCCCCAAGTACATGGATATCTCAATTAGGGCCCAAGAGTTTTTGTGGTAACTCTATCATGGAATTTTTAAAATCCTATTTATCTATTTGAACAAGTAGATTGAATTTTATTGTTACATCACACATTAGTAGTTTAAATACATACCAAAATAGTGATAGCTAATATATATATATATATATATATATATATTGTACGGCCCCCGCGCCAGGGCCCATTTGGGCCTGGGACCCTAGCCTGGATGTATGGTCCATAAAGCCAATCTTTTTCTACCTAGCGGCCCATCCCAAAGCCACACGGGCTGTGGGCCCAAACCTTGCCACTTCATCATTTCTCGGCAATACTGTCCCGAGCAATGACAAAGGAGCGACGTACTAAACGCCCCGTCCTTTGCATGCTCAGCCATGCCTCAGGAGGTGTCGCTGCCGGGAATAGTTGCGAAGTGGGAAACAAGTTCCAACGCCATTCTCACCGCTTCCCACTCCCACCTAACCACCCACTTATGGTCGATGATACTGGACGCTTGTTGCACTAAACTGGTAGGTGATCATGACTTCTCCACTAATTTTGAGCTATAAATACGAGAAATTTGAGGAAGATTGGGGTTGGAAAAATTACTGTAAAAGAGGGGGAGATAGACAGGAGCAGAGTGAGAACAAGGTGATTCAGACCCTTGAGAAGAGAAAAGTGATCTCATTGAGTCTCAGTGCCAAGAACGACCCAGTGCAGGAAATCCAAACCCATCATACAAGTAAGTTGTGAGTCCGAGTGAGGCCCAGCCCAATAGGCTTCATTTTGGGAGCGCACAATTGGCGCCGTCTGTGGGAAACGTCTACTAAGCAGTGGTTCCGCTGAGACTCGTGCGCAGGAAGATGTCTGGAAGTAATGCCGAGAATGGCTCGGCAGAATCTTCCCGAGGATCCACCTGGCGGGAACAGAGGCAGAAGAGACTTGAGGATCGGGCTTACGAGCAATTGGAAGAGCGGTCCGGCCTTGGAGAAGGGTCGTATCAAACGGAGAGAACAGTGTCCAATGCTTCGAGGCACAGGCAGTTCAACGAGAGGGATGAGGAGCTTGAATGGCTGCGCAGGTTAGTACAAGACCTGGAGTTGGAAGCAAGAAACGAGCGCCGCAGAATGGATCAAGACAACCGAGGGAGAGGGCCTGACGCGGGGGAGAACGACGCGAATGGGGTCGAATCAATCAGGATCCCACCACCACCGGGAGCGTTCACACTCGAGGGAGTCCCGTCGGCGCCGAGACCGTTCACATTCAAGGGAATCTCGCCGATGACGAAATCGCTCTCGTTCGCGGGAGTATGAAAATCGGGGCTCGGATTCTCCAGAGGAGAGACGGCCAAAGAATGCGGCCATGGATGCGATGAGCCGTGCACTGCGCAGGGCAGCTTGGTCCCCGTTCTCAGCAGACATTGAACGGGCGCCAATGCCGGACAGATTTACGCGCCCACCTTTCAATTCATATGGTGGGGAAAACGGACCCGGTGGAGCACGTTAGCCACTATATCCAAATGATGTCTCTACATACTCGCAATGATGCTCTGATGTGCAAGGTTTTTCCTCCAGCCTTGGTCCCACAGCTTTAAGGTGGTTCAACGGGTTGCACAAGGGCTCCATCCCAGTTTCGCCGAGCTGATACAGGAGTTCGGGACCCGATTCGTAACATGCAGCCGGGAAGCAGCAACCGGTGGACGCGTTGCTGTCTATGAAGATAAGGGCAGGGGAAACCCTTCGTGATTATGCTAGCCGATACTGGGAGCTCTACAACGAGATCGGCGGAGGGAACGAGAAGATTGCCGCAAGCACTTTTAGAATGGGATTGCCCGAGGAGTCAGGGCTGAGGGAATCGTTAACTAAGAAACCACCCAAGGATATGAGACAGTTAATGAGGCGCATTGAAGAACACAAGCGGCTGGAAGATGACAGAATACAAAGCAAAGGCAAGGCGCAGATGACAGATCGTCCTCGGCAAAGCGACTTTCAACCGAGGGCACGAGGGAATTTGAGGATTCAAGAACCAGAAGCACGAGTAGGGGAGGTGAACGTGACGTTCAAGGAGCCCGTGCATAAAATTGTGGACAAGATCAAACACGAGCCATATTTCAGGTGGCCAAACCGGATGGCTGGCGACCCTTCTAGGAGGAATCAGAACCTATACTGCACCTACCATAAAGACAGGGGACATACAACAAGCAATGCGAGTATTGAGGGATCATCGGGCAGCTGGCTAAGGCTGGGCATTTGAAGGAGTTTGTGACGGATGCCAGGAATCAAAGAGTAGGGTAGGGGCCCACAGAGAGGGAATCCCCTTCCGCCCCCTCTTGGGGTAATTGATATTATCCACGTCGCCCCGAGGGGCCTTTCAACAGGCAAGGGGGAAAGAGGTGTTGACAGTAGTATCAGTGGAAGGAAGTACGGGCGTGCCGCCTCCCGCAAAAAAGATTAGACCCACCCGAGAGCGATCGCTTTCGACGATAGTGATTGTGAAGGAACCATTCAGCCGCACGACGATGCATTGATAGTCACGGCAAGGATAGGTGGCTTCGTTGTGAAGAGAATAATGATAGACCAGGGAAGTGGGGCTGAGGTTATGTACCCATACCTCTTCAGGGGGCTCGGGTTGAGGAATGAGGATCTTTCGAAGTACAGCACACTCCTGGTTGGGTTCGACGGGAAAGTGGTAGTTCCCGAGGGGCAAATCTCTCTGCCGTGAACATGGGGGGCAAGGAGGTAATGGTAAGCTTCATAATAGTTGCCTCGTTCTCCCCATACACGCAATACTAAGAAGACCATGGATCCATGCAATGGGGGCTGTCCCGTCCACTCTGCACATGAAGGTCAAGTTTCCACCGATTATGGTTATCGCGGTGATACAAGGAAGCCAGCAGGCGGCCAGGCAATGTTTGGTCGCCATGGTCGATTGGAAGAAGGAGCAGACCGACTAAAAGGAGCAGGCCGAGCTCAAATGTCACCATCGGGGACTCCTTTATAGCAATTACAGAGCCCGCAAGAGGAGAAGGGGGCCGCGCGCGCCGAGAGTATGCTCAAGGTAAAGGTATTGCTGGATGCAGACAAGTACTTCCAAATAGGGGAGAGCATGGAGGACCAGGAAAAAGTACAAATGTTTGCTACTCCTTATACAGAATGTAGATGTGTTTGCATGGAGTCCATTGAGGTGCCTGGAGTAGATCCCGAGTTCATCGTCATAGACTCGGGAGTCGACCCTCATTCGCTCCTAAGAAGCAGAGGCCAAGGAGATCGGCTTGGGAGCATGCGAGTAGACATGGAAAACGGGCGGGTCGGGTCGGGTCAATCGGGTTGCGGGTCAAAATCGGGTTCGGGTCAATCGGGTTGGGGTCGGGTCGGGTTGACCGTATTTTTCACATGAATTTTTTATTTTTTATTTTTATAAGAAAACAACATGTATCTATCATTTGGAAAATTATGCAACAAATTACTTGATGTAAAATGCATTATTTTGAATTCACCACTTATATCAAGAATGAACTCAGTTAAACTTATTAATACTTATTCAATAATTTAAAATTATACAAATTTAACATTACTATTTAAAACAAAATAACACAAAGATAAGTAAAACAAATACACAAGTTTTATTTCTACACATTATCAACATTTCAAAATATAAAACAAAATTACAAATGACTTATTGGATAACTCATTTGATAAAGAATAAAAACATTATAAGAAATTTACAATCTTGAAAATTAATTTTATAATCTATTATCAGTTGTAGTTAACGCTCTATTTCAATTTGAGATATATTTTAAAATTTGATTGCTTACTTATTTAAACATGGTCTCTTTTATGAATATCATATTATTGTTAAGCAACACACATCTAGGAAATATCATAATTTATTTTGAAAAACCGTTATTTTGGACATAATTATTAAAAAATAGGTCTAGTATTCATAATTTATGCTAATTTGATACTTTAGCTCACTATTTTCACACTTGTGAATGTTTCTCACGTGTCTACATTTTAAATCTATGTTTTTAACTCTACTGTAACTAGATTATCTTGGCATGTACTTTGCTATTTGATATTTAAAAATATTTACTCATTCAGAATGTTCAACCATTTATCTTTCAATTTAATTGCATGTAGTTATGTAAATGTATCAATTGTTTCCTTAAAGTTTACAATAAACAATTAAACCAATATTGTCTTAGTTTTACTATTTTTTTTACCAAAAAAAAAGTTTTAAAAAAATGGTTCGGGTTGGGTCGGGTCAGTTGACCGCAAAAAACACAGGTTGGGTCACGGGTCAACCCGTTTTTGCTTCGGGTCAAAAAATCGGGTTCGGGTCGGGTATTTTTCGGGTCGGGTTAGAAAATTCTGACCCGTTTTGCCATGTCTAATGCCGAGGCGGTGAAAGCGGAAGTTCGAAGATTGAAGGATGTTGGGGTGATTAGGGAAACCTTCTTCTCGGATTGGCTGGCAAACACCATGGTGGTGAAGAAGAAGAACGGCAAGTGGAGGGTTTGCGTGGATTTCACAGATCTGAACCGAGCCTGCCCGAAAGACCCTTTTCCCGTGCCAAAGATTGATCAGCTGGTTGACGCCACGTATGGGCACCCGAGGATGAGCTTTCTGGATGCTTTCCAAGGGTATCACCAAATCACCCTGGCGCCCGAGGATCAGGAGAAAACGGCGTTCATCTCCCAATTATCACTACACGAGGATGCCCTTCGGACTAAAGAACGCCGGGGCCACATATCAACGAATGATGACGAGAATGTTCCGAGACAAGATAGGGCGTACAATCGAAGTATACATCGACGGCATGGTGGTGAAGAGCAAGCAGGAGGCACTGCACATGGGGGACCTTCAGGCGGTTTTCGAGGTTCTCCGACAGCACAAGCTACGCCTTAATGCGGAGAAGTGCGCATTTGGCGTGGGGGCCGAAAAGTTCCTGGGGTACCTGATCACTATGCGGGGAATTGAGGTCAACCCCAACCAAATTGAAGCAGTGAAAAGACTGAAGCCACCGAGCAACCCAAAAGAAGTGCAAGTATTAACCGGGATGCTAGCCGCCCTTAATCGGTTCATCTAAAAATTCGCGGATCGCTGCCGACCATTCTACCAACTGCTGAAGAAATGGACTAGATTTCGGTGGAGTGAAGAATGCGACGAAGCCTTTGTGGATCTGAAGAATTATTTGGCACGGGCACCCATGCTTACGGCACCAGAACCAGGTGATGAGTTATTCATGTATCTGGCAGTATCTGAGCACGCCGTGAGTGCAGTTCTACTGAGGGACAAAGGAATCCAACAACCCATGTACTACATCAGCAAAACTCTAGTTGACGCCGAGACGAGATACTTACCCTTGGAGAAGCTTGTGTTAGCCCTAATACACGCCACCAGAAAGCTGCCGCACTACTTTCAGGCTCAATGTATATATGTCGACCGAGTATTCCCTTGCAGTCACTATTGAGGGTAGACTTCAGGGCCGAATAGCAAAATGGGGAACTCGACTTGGTTCTTTCGACATTACGGGTACAGACCCGAAGCTCGGTGAAGGGCTAGGTCCTTGCAGATTTCATCGCAGAGTTTTCGCCTAACGGGGAATGGGAGATGGTTTGCCGTCTTGAGGTTCGCCGTGGAAGGTATTCGCGGACGGCGATCGAGCTCACAGGGGTGGTGCGAGGTTGTCATTAATCACCCAGAAGGAATATGGTTAGAGCACTCGCTTAGGTTGGGTTTCAAAAGCATCCAACAACGAGAAGAGAACGAGGCTTTTCTGGCCGGATTGAGGACAGCTTCGAGCTTAAGGGCTCGGGAAGTTTAGGTGTATTCAAATTCGCGTTGGTGGTTAATCAGGTGCAGGCAGTTTCAAACCGAGATCTCGGATGAAAGCGTACCTAGAACAAGCAAAGTATGTTATGGTCGGCTTCGGCACGGTGAAGGTTTCCGGTGGCCCGAACGCAGAACGACACTGACTCCCTCGCGACGTTGAGCACGTCAGTAGCGAAGAGATACCGCGGCTAATTAAAGTCGAGCTTATTTCAGAGGCGACATCAGGGCATTGAGTGATTCAGGAATCCAGGGATCGACGTTGCAGCCGTCACAACCTTGCGCCGT